>CM032454.1:93884225-93966725 GCA_019049505.1 Pachyrhynchus sulphureomaculatus | reverse complement strand
TTACGACTCCAGAAATCATTGATCAAATCCATGATATGGTGATGGATGACAGAAGAGTTAAGGTGCGTGAGATTGCTAGTGCTGTGGGCATCTCGACTGAAAGGGTAGATAATATTTTGCATAAACATTTGGACATGAGAAAGCTATCCGCAAGATGGGTGCAGCGATTGCTCACGCTTGACCAAAAATGGTATCGTGTGAAGTGTTGCAAGGATGGTTTGCAGCTGTTCCAGCAGAATCCGGAGGACTTTAAGCGTCGTTTCGTCACTGTGGATGAAACATGGATACATTACTATACTCCTGAGACCAAACAACAATCTAAACAATGGGTTACCAAGGGGAATCTGCACTAAAAAAGGCGAAGACCGTTCCTTCGGCCGGAAAGGTTATGGCGACTGTCTTTTGGGATTCGCAAGGGATAATCCTCATCGACTATCTGGAAAAGGGTAAAACTATTACAGGTGAATATTATTCATCGTTATTGGACCGTTTGAAAACCGAACTGCAAGAAAAACGCCCGCGATTTGCCTACAAGAAAGTCCTTTTCCATCACGACAACGCACCAGCACACACCTCAGCAGTTGTGGTCGCAAAATTAATGGAAATAGGATTCCAACTCGTTTCACATCCCCCCTATTTTCCAGACTTGGCTCCCTCGGCCTACTATTTGTTCCCCAATTTGAAGAAATGGCTGGCGGGACAAAGATTTTATTCAAACGAGGAGGTGATTGCAGACACTAATGGATATTTTGCAGACTTGGACAAATCCTATTATTCGGAAGCGATCAACAAACTAGAACATCGTTGGACGAAGTGTATAAGCCTAAAAGGAGACTATGTCGAAAAATAAAAAGGTTTACCCCAAACACATAAGTAGTTTTTATTTTTGCACGGACTTTTCAAACCAGCCTCGTATATGTATATATATATTTATATATATATATATATATATATATATATATATATATATATATACATATATATATTTATATTTATATATATATATATATATATATATATATATATATATATATATATATATATATATATATATATTATATATATATATATATATATATATATATATATATATATATATATATATATATATATATATATATATATATATATATACGAGGCTGGTTTGAAAAGTCCGTGCAAAAATAAAAACTACTTATGTGTTTGGGGTAAACCTTTATATTTTTCGACATAGTCTCCTTTTAGGCTTATACACTTCGTCCAACGATGTTCTAGTTTGTTGATATATATATATATATATATATATATATATATATATATATATATGTATATATATATATATATATATACATATATATATATATATATATATATATATATATATATATATATATATATATATATATATATATATATATATATAAATATGTGTAGGGAAATTTATAACTAAATATTTTATGTATAAATATATATTCATTTATTTCATATAAGGAGGTCGACGCTTACGCTGCCGCCTACGCCCTAGGACTGCCCCAGTCTTTACAATTTCTGAATATTTACATTCTGGTATATTTACCATTTTAAGGTTTTGAATTTGGTAGTTTGTTTCAAGAGGTAAAAATTCCATAGATTACCAGTAAAATATTCCTTTCCCTAATTATTCCCACTGAAATACGGTGAACGGTATTGAACTTTGTGTTTTTTTTCCTTATTACTAAAAGCTTAGCAACACAATAACAAAAGATTTAATACTTAATTTAAATTTTGTTTACCTTGAACCTTGGAAAATTTAGGCAAATGCATAAATGAACCTTCTGATACAGGGTTTATAAAAGTTGGAAATAAGTTATTTTAATTTATTTAAAAACACTGTAGCCATCGATCAATATTCACAGTTCTCGATGCGACAATCAAATCTATGTCTGACTACTTGAGTAGTTTAAAAACTCAATACTTATACAGAGTACTATCACCGGCAGTACCAGTTAGTCATGTTTTGAAATTGATTTTCAAAGGTATGGGGTGCAAACGTATGATGCTTTGGAGGAGACACGTATTTTTATGGGTCTAGCACACGTGCTGCAGGGAAGTTCCTAAAGCGCGCGTTGCTCTCGAATCGCTGTAAATTGTACTCGGTGGGAAACAGAGTCTTGGGTAAATTATTCCAAAGGAATGATGTTCTCCATATAAAAGACTGCTTGAAAAGCGTTGTACGAGGAGTAACAAGTTGAACCTCATACGGATGTGAAGTATTAGCGCGACGTGTATTTGTAACATGCACCGCTCTGGGAGGAATTAAACGTGGTACATCCATCAAACACTTTCCATGAAAATACTTGTAGGATAGGCTCAAGTCGCCAATCGTTCTTCGATGTTCCAACGAATCAAGGCCGCCGGTCAGTTCCGGGTCTCCAATCAGACGAACAGCTCTTCTCTGATTAGAATCCAACAAATGCAGTGTATGTTTGGGAGCGGAGCCCCAAACATGGGAGCAGTATTCCATAGTTGGTCGAATTTGAGCTTTGTAAAGAATTAACAGTTGTTGTGGAGTGTAAAGCTTTCTGGTTCGAAATAATATTCCTAACTTTTGAGAAGCTCTCCTTGCTATGCCTGCAACATGTTAATGCCAGGACATGTTTGCTCCTAAATTAACGCTCAGCAAATTGAGTGACGATGTTAGAAGAATGGAGTGCCCCGACATAACTATGTCGGGTTCAGAAACGACTTTTTTAGAAAAAACTGCCGTTTGGGTTTTTGTAGCGTTAAATTCCACTTGGTTACTGTCACCCTAAGATAGAACTCCTTCCAGGTCTTTGTTAAGTTGAATGACTTCCTGCTCTCTGCGGATATTCGTCTGAGTACCCCGATGTCAGAGCGTTCAAAGTGAATATAGAGACAAGCGTACTGTCATCTGCAAAGCTGTAGATTGGATTCCCGTTCTTCGTTAATGTAAATGAGAAAGCGAGTATGAGACAATATAGAGCCTTAGGGCACACCAGCGTTGATAGTGAAGGTGAAGAAAGGTGAAGAAATCCGTAGCGTAAAAAACGCTCTCTAAAGAAACATGAGAGCCACAAACAAAACTTTCCAGACATACCAAAAAAGAATAGCTTAGCCAACAATCCATCGTGCCAAACACGGTCGAATGCCTTGGATATGTCAAGAGCAACCGCTCGAGATTCTCCGAAGTGTTCAATTGCGTTGTTTCAAACATATGTTATGTAAGTCAGAAGATCTCCTGTTGATCTAGGTTTACGAAAGCCATATTGGTGATCGCTAGTAATGTTGAATCCTTCAAGATATTTTAGAAGATGCTGATTCATAACCTTTTCCATGACTTTCGATATTATTGATAGCAGTGCGACTGGTCGGTAGTTATTTGACAAGGTCTTCTTGCCTTTTTAAGGTATCGGCTGAACTGTGGCACATTTCCAGCAGGACGGAAATATTCCCTTTCTGTAGGATAGGTTGAAAAGTCTACAGAAAACTGGTGTTAGTTCCCTCCCACAGTTTTTGAGAACTATGGCAGGTATTCCGTCAGCGCCAGAAGCTTTTTTGGTGTCTAGCTTCAATAAAATACGTTTTATGATACGGTGTCTGAAAACAATGTCGGGCATTCTTGACTGCACTATGGGAATAGTAGGTAGTGTTTTTCTTTAGAAATCGACAGTAGAATGTGAAGCAAAGAGTTCAGCTAACAAGTTCGCTTTTTCAACAGGTGTCGTTGCAATAGAATTATCTGGCCGTGTGAGTGTTGGTATGGTGAATTTGGTGAAATTTTGACTAACTGCCTTAGCGACTGACCAAAAAGACCTGGAATTGTTGGGACAAGCGAGAAGTTTGTTTCTAATTCGTTGATTGTGTGCCTCCTTGGTTTCGTCGATAATTTCTTCGCATCTGTTCCGAGCACGAATAAAGGTGTTACGGTTTAAGGTGTTAGGATTTTCACGCCATTGTCGGTAGGCAAGATGTTTGAAAGCAACAAATTCTTTGCATTTTCGGTCAAACCAAGGCTTGCTGTTGGAAGGGCATTTCTTCGAAAAAGGGATGTAAGCTTCCATTCCAGCCAAAATAACATCGGAAACCTCCCTGGCGCAGTAAGATGGGTCGTCGGATCGAAAATAAACGTCTAACCAAGGGAAAGTTCGAAAATATTCCATGAGATCTGTCCATTTAGCAGATCCGTAGTGCCAAATCTTGCTCGGTTTAGGCGCCTCTTGATTGGTAGGATACTCGATGTCGAAAGCAGTTTATGGTCGGAAGAACCTAACGGCGGAATTACGGTGACCATGTAAAACTCCGGATTGGTGGTTGAAAACAGATCAAGAAGACTGGCGAACTCCCCGTCTCGATCAGGGATCCGTGTTAGTTCGTCAGTAACCTGAATTAAGCCACAACTGATCGAGAATAATTCAGCTTTATGACTTTGTTCGTCGGTAGTATTTGAATATATAATATATAAGCCAGTTGATGTTGTGGACATTAAAGTCGCCCAGGATGGCAATGTCGGCATTTCGATAGTTAATTTTTAAATGAACGATGGTATCTGCAAGAGAAGCGAAAAGCATTCTAAAGTTAGTATCACTTGGTGGTCGACAGAGAATATAGATGAACCTTGTGGTTTGCTGATATATAAGATAAGCTTAAGTCAGCTTATTGACGAACCAACACGGATCCCTGATCGAGACGGAGAGTTCGCCAGTCTTCTTGATCTGTTTTTGACCACCAATCCGGAGATTTACACGGTTACCGTAAATCCGCCGTTAGGTTCTTCCGACCATAAACTGCTTTCGACATCGAGTATCCTGCCAATCAGTGACAGAGAGGCGCCTAGGCCGCGCAAGATTTGGCACTACAAATCTGCTAAATGGGAAGATCTTATGGAATACTTTCGAACTTTCCCTTGGATGGACATTTGTTTTCGATCCGATAACCCATCTGACTGCGCCAGGAAGATCTCCGATGTTATTTTGGCTGGTATGGAAGCTTACATCCCTTTTTCGAAGAAATGCTCCTCCAACGGCAAGCCTTGGTTCGATCGAAAATGCAAAGAAGCTGTTGCTTCTAAACATATTGCCTATCGACAATGGCGTGAAAATCCTAACACCGTAAATCGTAACATCTTTGTTCATGCCCGGAACAGATGCAAGGGAATTATCGACGAAACCAAGGAGGCACACAATCAACGAATTAGAAACAAACTTCTCGCTTGTCCCAACAATTCCAGGTCCTTTTGGGCAGTCGCTAAGGTAGTTAATCAAAATTTTACCAAATCCACCATACCACCACTCACACGGCTAGATAATTCCATTGCAACCACACCTGTTGAGAGAGCGAACTTGTTGGCTGAACTCTTTGCTTCACATTCTACTGTCGATTTCCAAGGAAAAACACCACCTACTATTCCCATATAGCAGTCAAGGATGCCCGATGTTGTCTTCAGACAGCGCATCATAAAGCGTATTTTAATGAAGCTAGACACCAAGAAGGCTTCTGGCGCTGACGGAATACCTGCCATAGTTCTCAAAAACTATGCAAGGGAACTAACACCAGTTTTCTGTAGACTTTTTAACCTATCCTACAGAAAGGGAATATTTCCGTCCTGCTGGAAATGTGCCACGGTTCAGCCGATACCTAAAAAAGGTAAGAAGACCTTGCCAAATAACTACCGACCAGTCGCACTGCTTTCAATAATATCGAAAGTCATGGAAAAGGTTATCAATGAGCATCTTCTAAAATATCTTGAACGATTCAATATTATTAGCGATCACCAATATGGTTTTCGTAAACATAGATCAACAGGAGATCTTCTGACTTATGTAACACATGTTTGGAACAACGCAATTGAACATTTTGGAGAATCTCGAGCGGTTGCTCTTGACATATCCAAGGCATTCGACCGTGTTTGGCACGATGGACTGTTGGCTAAGTTACGCTCTTATGGTATGTCTGAAAGGTTCTGTTTGTGGCTCTCATGTTTCCTCAGAGAGCGTTCTTTACGAGTGGCGGTCGACGGATTTCTTTCTAACACCCTCACTATCAACGCCGGTGTGCCCCAGGGCTCCATACTGTCTCCTACTCTCTTTCTCATTTACATTAACGATCTGCTGGAAAAGACCGGGAATTCAGTCTATAGCTTTGCAGATGACAGTACGCTTGTCTCTTCATTCACCTTGAACGCTCGGACATCGGCTGCTCAGGCGAGTATCCGCAGACAGCAGGAGGTCGTTCAACTTAACAAAGACCTGGAAGAAATTCTATCTTGGGGTGACAGTAACCAAGTGGAATTTAACGCTACAAAAACCCAAGCGGCAGTTTTTTCTAAAAAAGTTAACGTTGCTGAACCCGACATAGTTATGTCGGGGCACTCCATTCCCCTAGCATCGTCGCTCAATTTGTTGGGCGTTAGTTTGGGAGCAAATATGTCTTGGCATGAACATGTTGCAGGCATAGCAAGGAGAGCTTCTCAAAAGTTGGGAATATTATTTAGAACCAGAAAGCTTTACACCCCACAGCAACTGTTAATTCTTTACAAAGCCCAAATTCGACCAACTATGGAATACTGCTCCCAAACATACACTGCATTTGTTGGATTCTGTTCAGAGAAGAGCGGTCCGTCTGATTGGGGACCCGGAATTGACCGGCGGCCTTGATTCGCTGGAACATCGAAGAAAGGTTGGCGACTTGAGTCTGTTCTACAAGTATTTTCATGGAAAGTGTTCGAAGGATGTAGCCCGCTTAATTCCTCCCAAAGCGGTGCATGTTAGAAATACACGTCGCGCTGGTGCTTCGCATCCGTATGAGGTTCAGCTTGTTACTCCGCGTACAACGCTTTTCAAGCAATCTTTTATATGGAGAACGTCATCCCTTTGGAATAATTTGCCCAGCGCTGTGTTTCCCACCGAGTACAATTTACAGCGATTCAAGAACAACGTGAATCACTTTTTCCGCACTCGTGCCGCTCCTGGAGCGCTTTAGGGACTTCCCTGCAGCACGTGTGCTAGACCCATAAAAAAAAAAGAAAAAAAAGATATTTAAAAAAAAAAAAAACGCTTTTTCGATTTTTCTAGTGATTTTTCGGTATTTTCTGGACTAGCTAGTGTGCAGAAATTTTTTTTTTCTCCTTTACTCTAAAAATACTACCCGTTACAATAATAATCTCTGACTTCTAAATTATTGTCACTTGAAAATTCCCGGCGACTGTGCTACTAGTATTTACGATAAAATCATCTACCTTTGTAAATTTTGTATATTTCAGATTATTACAATCGGTAATTCCTAGCTATCTTTTAAAAATAGCAATTAATTGCACTTTAAAGTATTTACTTAACAAAACAGACATATAATTGTTCATTATTCAAAAACTTTATTTTATAAGACTTGCTTGCATCTTGTTTACAAGGAAAGTCTCTCTTAAGATTCCCCTCATCTTCCTTGTTATCGTGCTTCCATAATTTATGTAGTCTGGTAGAATCGTTGCCCTTGCATTTTATAAACATCGCCTAGACTTTTTGGGAAACTGTCTAAATGAATACAGGTAGTGAATTTTAATGCTCATGGTGGCATGATTCTCTACCTTTTCGTTTCCAAAAAACTTCTGAAATACTTGAACCAACCAAAGATGAAGCATTTGAGCCAATCTCGTTTATTGACTCAATAAAATGTTGATCAGTTACTGGGGCCAATCGAAAATTTCAGCCTTCATTCTAATTTACATGTCTTCATAAATGGTTTCATGTGCCCCAGTTTGATATGTAAGGATGAAAAAAAAAATTGTTTTCCTGGAATCAAAACTTGGCTGTCCAAGAAAAAAGTTTATAGTTTTTAAATCAATACAAAAAATCCACTAATATTCTCCATACTTGAATTTCTTGAGGACTAGCGATATTGTCTCATATTCCTCTTTCATGCTGCTGGATTGTTCAATGGGTATAGATCCATATGTGTGACGTCATTCACGTCATGTATATTCTGATGAACTCACCTTCTATAATAGGCCTCTTATATCGTGACAGAATACCAGGTTATTTTTTTGAGAAAAAACAGAAGCAAATCCTTCTACCTTCTATGGTATAATATTGGTATTTGAACAAAGTAGATTCCTTTTATTTAAGTAAGCACCTCTGGCTAATGTAAGCCTAACTTTGAAGACGTACTTGCCCTCTGTCTGTCTGTTTAAGGCCACAGACTGACAAAGGAATTGTTTAGTGAGTTGCTAACAATTCCCGTTTGGCAGCGTTGCAAGTTTTTGACTCTGCTTTTTATTATTTGATTAAGATTAATGTCAAAGATTTAAGAAAACATCGCATACTTTCACTCATGAAACCTCAATACTAAAATGATATATGAAATACAGTCTTATACAGAAGGGTGGTTATCGCTCACCAAGTGATGGGAAGAGGGGACATACACAGGTACAGGACCTATTATTTGCCGAATATTACCTTTTATTAGGAATATATTTGTGACGCTGTAACTCAAAAACTAGTGCTGCGAAGAAGCGAGGTATTTTTGGAATCAGTATAATATAAATATCCAAAATCAGCTTAATCCTTTCCGGTACCAAAAAAAAAAAAAAATTTGGGGGTGTAATAAATCTCGATGAAATATTATTAAATATTGATCTTAAGTTAAATACTCCGCTACAATATAATGTGAGTCGAACAAGAAATCTACGCTACCGTATTCGCCCACACACGTTTCCGATCCTTTTGAGGAGTTAGTAACGACAGAAGGAGCCTAATTTATAGACGATCCTGTAAATATTTCATCTATTTTTCAATCTCAGAGACTCAGATTCTCTATTTCGTATTCATAAACTATGTTTTTCATCAATGATACAAAAAAAGAATCCTGTATTATCAGTACACTGTATTGTTTAAGCTAGATAATTTTTTACGGTATCCATTAGATATATAAAAACAAAACCGCATTTTATTTTCTAAGCTAATGATTATTTATTAAAATATTACATTTAAAACAATTTTATCTATATTATTTACTTTAACCTTCAACGAATATTGTCTTTATGTAGTTCAGCTTGTAATGAATCCTATATTGTTTTTTTTTTATTTCTTAACCACAAGAAATCAAGCACAACCTATAACTTATTTTACTCGGATGTGGCTAAGGTTGGGTTTTTGCTACTTTTTAAGTAATTCTTACTGTATAGTATGTATGAGAAGACTAGATCGATATATAAGTATTTGCAGGTGTAATTGTAAAACCGCGTGAGAAAATATCTCATTAGTCTATAATTGACATTTAATACTTTATAGATGTTTGGTTTTTTTTGTATTCTATGTTTAATATAAGACTACTTTTACAGCTTTCACAGGGGAACAGCTGTTTTGGTGTCGAGGTTTTTTGAGCTGATTCTATATCAATTTGATGTCCTGAATTCAAATAACGTATTCATTTGTACCTAGGAGCTCAAATTTTTAAGATATACAATTTTAGAGAAATATAAGTTACATTATTGTAACTCAAATCCGTAAGTGTAGTAAACAAAAGTAGATACGAAATTTTTATTTTAGTTATACAAAATACAATATTATGTCGTACTTACAAACAAAAAAAAAAAAACATTGAAGAAATGAAATATTCACTCAACACTTGGAAAGCTTCTTTTCCGCGACATTCTTGAATGTTTTTTTAAACAGTCCCTTTTTAAACTCCAGCAGTAATCTGCCATCATGTGCATGTCCCATCTTCCTTGGTAGCGGTCCTCCATAACTTTAATATCTTGGGGAAATCTTTCACCTTGTTCCTCACTCATGTCTCCTAAATTTTCTGGAAAACGGTCTAAGTGGCTGTGTAAATAGTGTATTTTAATACTCATATTGCACCCTAAGGATTTGAAACTATTAAGCATCTTGTTAACCATTTCAACATAGTTTTGAGCTTTATGTTTGCCTAGAAAATTTTCTACAACTGCAACAAATGATGTCCAAGCTTCTCGTTCAACTTGATTCATTGAATTTATGAAGGCAAGATCCTTAATTAATTGTCTTATTTGTGGACCGTCAAATATCCCTGCTTTGAGTTTTTCTGTGCTCAACTGATGCATTTTTACCCCTATATATGCAAAACAAGACCCATTCTTATCAAGAGCCTTTACAAATTGCTTCATTAAGCCCAACGTTATATGTAACGGAGGAAGTATGATTTTTTCTCTTTCAACCAAAGCGTCGTTAATGACATTCTTTTCCCCAACGTCCATGTTTTCTCTCTGAGGCCAATCTTTTCTAACCCAGTGGTGTGTTTTGTCCCTACTATCCCAGAGGCACAAGAAACACGGATATTTCGTGTAACCACTTTGCTGCCCAAGAAGAAAGTTTACCATTTTTAAGTCTACACAAATCATCCATTGATGTTCGTAATACTTTATCTTCTGCAAGACCAAAGCTATGGTATTATATTCTTCTTTCAGTTTCGTTGAGTGAGCTAGTGGTATTGAACCATATTTATTCCCATTATGTAGAAGGACACATTTTAAACTTCGCTTTGAACTGTCAATAAATAGGCGCCAATCATCTGGAATATATTCAGAAAGTCCCATTTCTTTCATGAGTCCCCTAATTTCGTGACAAAATACAAGATTGTCTTCTTGAGAAAAGAATGGTAGCAGATCTTTTTCTCTTGTACGGTAAAAGGTAATTTTGGTTCCTTGTTCCAGTAAATTTTTGTCGTTCAACCTAGAAGCCAGTACTTCAGAAGCTTTTTTCGATAAATTGAGATCCCTGGTGAGATCATTTAATTCATTTTGATTGAAGCGTTGAGGAACTGATGACGTCCCCTCATAGTCACTGTTAGTTTCATTAGCATCAGAACTTTTATTAGCATCAGAAGAGCGATCAGAGGGAAAATATTCGTCATCAGAGATATGTGGTAGCTGATGAAATGTTGGAATCGGTATTTCATCTGGGTGCGGGATAGGGCGTATTGCCGAGTCTAAATTGGGATAAGTCCACTTACTGCGGTTATTTTGATTGATTCCATTAGTATTTACTAAACAGAAATAACAATCATTGAAGTGGTTTTTTGGTTCTCTCCAAACCATTGGTACGCCGAATTTTAGACATTTTCTTTTCCCGGTAGTCCACTGCCGTAAATGCTCTGTACAAGTTTTACATACGACATGCGGGGCCCACGTTTTGTCCTGATCACCAAGCTTAACTCCAAAGTATCCAAGATACGCTCGCTTTACAAAGTCAGTAATAGTTTGTCTGTTTTGTTGAAACATGTATTCTCCGCATATATATCAAAACACATCAGGTTGATTTACACAACTTCTTCTTGAACTGGAACCTGAACTCATTTTAATTCTGTTCAATAACACAAAAACACTCTTTTCTTAACATAAAATAACACGCCGAATTCGATCTACTCTCATTAGTAAGAACGCACAAACTGACGAGACTTACCCGAGTTAGGTGATTAAAAGGGTCAGTTCAGGTACCTGATAGGCAATGGTTCCACTATTTATAGATTTACCTGGAATTTACTCAATTACAGACTGACAATAAAACCATTGTACCTACATTAATGAATATATAATAATTTTAAAACTCTCATAAATGAATATACTGAATAAAAACCACATTGGTAGATAAGTTGACGTATCTAAAAAAAGTAGAACTGATAGAGAAAAACGGATTGCATGTATAGATTTAGCGTCCCAAATATAGTTAAAATCAGCTCTAAAATCCCAGGCACCAAAACAAAAATATTTTTTTTTGTTGCCCTGTGTTTACCATTGTAAATTGGGCTATATTAAATACTATGCACTGAAAAAACGTTTTCTGGAAACATAATTTAATTTACGTCGCATTGCTTTCAGTAATATTAAGGTTGATGGAAAATTAGTTTTATGTGGAGGGATATTTTATGAGCAAAGATTAGCAGAAGATATCACAACCTTCGTCGTACATCCTTGAATCAACGCATTGGAATATTATGGAAAGTCTCAAAAGTCTTGTTCCAAAATATAACATCCTGATTTTTGCCGTTTTAAGTGGGCAATATAAAAAATTCTGACCTTTTGTTTATGATAGGTTGCAGAGATGGACTTAAGAATTTTATTCATTAATGCAAATAATTAAAATATAACTGTTTTTGGAGCAGTTTATTTATAGATGCATGTAAAAACAAATGGATAAGAAGTACAAACATACAGTTTGAATGAATGAAGTTTACAAGAGGGGACATACTGTATAAATAAAAATATATTTTAACTTAAGCCTAATTCGATGTCACTATCACTGTCATCAGCTGAGGTAATTATTAGTGGTTTTATATTATTTACATAAAAATATGAATTTTGAACTTTAACAACGTGCTGAATGGAATTCTTCCAGCTTTCACAAGGTATATAATTTATAATTTTTTTTACTAATTCAACCACTGACACGTTTAAAGTAGGAGAAACATTTTGTGCCCTTATTTTTGATTTAACTTGATGCCAAATATGTTCAATTGGATTAAACACACAATAATACAGTGGAAGCCGCAAAATAGTGTGTCCCATTTTCTCAGCCATACTATCACAAATATATTTCATTTTCAATTTACAGTCTTTCAAAACTTCCAAAAGATCACTTTTTTCTAACTAAAGTCAAAATAAATGTCATTTTCTAACATATATTCCTGTATTGTTGGTGTTGGCTGCATTAGGAACCTTATTTAGTAGGCAACTATGGTAACTTGCATTGTCCATAACTATAACACTCTGTTCGGGAACATTTGGCAAAAGGGAATTTTGAAACCAATTTTCAAAAATTTCTGCGTTCGTGTCCTCGTGATAGTCCAAACTACAATCTTTTTTTGCAGATAATAGTAGACAATTTGAAACCCAGCCCTTTTCAGATCCGGCATGCAAAATGGCTATTCGTTTACCTTTATTTGAAGGTGCATTAGTCTGACATTTTGTACTGCTGTCAACCTACCTTTTCTGCACAGTGTCATAGGTATCCAACCATGTTTCGTCAAGGTAAATTATTCTCCAATTCTCTGATCGATACTTTTTAATTTCTTGTAAATAAGTATGTCGCAAGATTCGTAATCTTTGTGACTTCATCACTACTTGCTTTTTGTTGATTTTTCGGAACGTGAATTCCATTCTTAAGATAATTCTGTGAAGGGTTGATCGGCCATAATGTATATTGGTCCCGTCCTGCACCAGCCTTAATTTTATTTTGTCTAGTGTCGGCACCAACTGCTCTTCATACATAGAATATATTTTTCTCCTGATGACGTCTTTTTCACAATCGTCTACATGATGCATTTGAAAATCTTTCCGTTTTTTCTTGTTTCTTAGTGATGGTTTTCCTACAATACCCTTAATCGTAGAAATTGGGGTTTTTGTTAGTTCACTAGTTTCTTGCAAAGCACTTTGTTTATTCAAATTTATTTTTACTAAACTGTCTTAAACATTTTTCACTATTGATAAATGTTTTTTCTAGCGATAGCCATTAGCCCACGAACGCCACATAATTAAAATAGAACCGTTACGTTGTAAGTTGTAAGTAAAACTAAAAATAAAAATAATAAAAAGTATCTTTCGAATCATAATGGGGACTTATGGTCATTAGGCCTATATTATCAAATACTTAAATGGCTCCAAACCAGGTTGCCAGGTAGTAAATGTATAGGTAAAAATAGATCCAATATGATTGCAGGTGCAAGTGAGGGCGGTATACAAAGCAGGTAAAATAAAAATACGTTTATCGTAATACCCGGCAACTATGCACAAAACCGTAACCGATTATTGCCCCATTGAAAAAGCAAAAAGGTAGGATCTTATATTTTGGGATTTACTTTAACGTTTAATATATTTAATGCATTGGACCATGTTTACCATGATGGATTATTGATTAAGCTGTACTCTTGTAGTAGGTCTGAAATATTTTATCTATTCTTCATATTCTTTGCAAGTTCCAGTTGAGGAATTTGTTTCCGAGACCTTCATTATCGATGCCGCTATACCACAGAGATCCACACTGTAACTTCATCGATTATCAGGCCTGCAGTTGCGGTAAATGCCAAACAAGAATACGCTAAAAAATATATTTTTATTAAAAGCAAGAGTGTTTAGTGCTTTCGATCAGGATATAGTTAAATTCTCAAAAATTTTTGGTAGGACAAACAATCTTTATGATTCTAGTAGGAAACTAATCTAGATTAAACCTACTTGTTTATTATGTTGGAAATGTGGAATCTTTGGCATAATGACACTACTCATTATATATCACCACTACACCAAACACTTTATTCTTGCACGCGACGCGTGTTTTGCTAACCATGTAGCTTCATCAGGAGCAATGATTGACTCAATTATCGCTCCTGATGAAGCTAACATCGTTAGCGAGACGCGCGTCAAGTGCAAAAATAAAGTGTTCGGTGTAATAGTGATATATACTGAGTACTACTTGTTTACCTATACTATATAAACTAGTGTTTCACATTCTGTAAACATTACTTTGCTTTACATATATCCAGTACATGATGTGAAGCTCAGATAGCAGATCAGTACATTTATTTATTGAAGTACATTTGGCTCAGCCACATTCCAAATCATGCTGTTAGCCTGCAGATATTGTCGGACTGGTAAAGACTGTGAAAGATCTTCTAACTTATATCACACATGTTGGGAACCGCGCAATTGAACATTATGGAGAATCTCTAGTGGATGCACTTGATATATCCAAGGCATTTGACTGTGTTTATCATGACAGATTCTTGACTAAGCTACACTCTTACCGTATGTCTAAACGGTGATATTTATGGCTCTCGTGTTTCCCCAGAGAGCGTTCTTTTCGAGTGGTAGTGGACGGATTTCTTTCTAATACCTTGAATATCAACGATGGTGTGCCTCTAGGTTTCATACTCTACTACTTTATTTCTCCTTTACATAAACCATCTGCTGAAAAGGACCGGAAATCCAATGTGCAGCTTTTCAGATGGCAATACGCTTATTTCTTCATTTACTTTGAACGCTCGAGCATCGGCTACGCACGCACATATCCGCAGACAGTAGGAATCGTTCAACTTAATAAAGGCCTGGAAGAAATTCTATCCTGAGATGAGAAACCAAGTATTTAAATCTACACCAGGCAATAGTTTTTTTCCAACAAAGTTAACGCTGTGGAGCTGGGAGTTAACTTGGAAAGAAATATGTCTTGACATGAATATGTTGCATTCATAGCAAATAGCAATAAAGCTAGAAATATTATTTCACACTAGAAAGCTTTACACTTCACAACAACTTAATTTTGTACAAAGCGCAGATTCGAGCAATAATGAAATACTGCTCCCATGTTTGGGGTTCTGCTCGCAAATAAACACTGCATTTGTTAGCTTATATTCGCTTGTTTGGAGATCCAGAACTCACCAGCAACCTTGATTCCTTGGAACATTGAAGCCCACTTAATTCCTCCCAGAGCCGCGCATGCTAGGAATACGAGTTGCGCTAATAGATTACTTCTATATGAGGTTCAGCTTGTCACTTCTCGTGCAATTCTTATTAAGCAGTCCTTTATATGGAGAACTTCATCACCTTGGAATGATTTCCCCAGTAGTGTGTTTCCCACAGAGATCAATTTATAGCAATTCAAGATCAAGGTGACTCGCTTTTGTCGCACAAACGTCGCTCCTGTAGCGCTTTAGAGATTTTCCTGTAGCACGTGTGCTATGCCCATAAAAAAAGAAAGGCATATTGTAGGTAAAAACTGCTCCAACTGGAGTAGAATGGATATTATGTTAAAAGTCGGTATTGGAAGGATTGAGAAGCTGACTCCGACGGAAAATCGCCTATGGTATATTGTTCGTAGGGGAACACTTAATATGAAAGTCTGAGGAAGAAGAGAGTGCAAGAAGCTATGTGATATTGGTCCTGCAATTCTCGAATGAAAAAGGGATTAGTTTGAAAAAGGATCGAACTTCGACTTATCTATAATATATATATATATATATATATATATATATATATATATATATATATATATATATATATATATATATATATATATAATGCAACGTCTCTCTCTCTGTCTGTCTGTCCGTTAGTGTGCTTATCACTCGAGAACCACTTATCTGATTTACGTGCTTTTTTATTTTTTATTTAAACATACATATATTTTCTGGCTAGGTTGTAGGATATATGAATCAAGTCGGAAAAAAGTTTGCCGCCAGCGCGTTCTCTTGCAATACACTGCCTAACCCATTAAATCGGGAACAATATCATGTAGCATAGAATATAATATATAAAATGCAATGTGTCTGTCTGTCTGTCCGTTAGTGCGCTTATGACTTTACATGTTTTTTTTTTAAATTCATACATTTGTTCTCCGGCCAGGTTATCTATAATATTCTATAATATATATAAAACGCAACGTCTCTCTGTCTGTCTGTCTGTCCGTTAGTGCGCTTATCACTCGAGAACCACTTATCAGATTTACGTGTTTTTTTTAAGGAATAAGCAGTGACGATAATAGTGAATCAAGTCGGAAAAAAGTTTGCTGCTAGCGCGTTCTCTTACAATACATTGTCTAAATCATAAGGAACAATATTATGTGGCAAAGAATATAATATATATAAAATGCAACGTCTCTCTGTCTGTGTGTCTGTTCGTTAGTGCGCTTATCACTCGAAAATCACTTATCCAATTTACATGTTTTTTTTATTCATACATGTTTTCTTTCCCGGTTATTTAATAATAATAATAATCTATAATCTATAAGATATGTAAAATGCAACGGCTCTCTGTCTATCTGTCTGTCTGTCTGCCTGTCTGTTAGTGCGCTTATCACTCGAGAACCACTTATACGATTTAGGTGTTTTCGTTTTTTTAATTTATACATACTCGTATGTTCTCTGGTCAGGTTACAGGATATATTTTAATACGTTAGGTAACATAACGAATTAGCAGTGACGATAATAGTGAATCAAGTCGGAAAAAAGTTTGCCGCTAGCGTACTTTCTTGCAATACGCTGTCTGTCTGTCCGTTAGTGCGCTTATCACTCGAGAACCACTTATCCGATTTACGTGTTTTGTTTTTTTAATTTATGGAGATGTTCTCTGGCCAGGTTATATAATAATAATAATTTATATAATATATATAAAATGCAACGTCTCTCTGTCTGTCTGTCCGTTAATGTGTTTATCATTCGAGAACAACTTATCCGATTTACGTGTTTTTTTAATCCTTATCTTAATATTTATCAAAAAAAATCTATAATATATATAAAACGCAACGTCTCTCTGCCTGTCTGTCCGTTAGTGCGGTTAGCACTTAACCACTTATCCGATTTACGTGTTTTTTATTATAAAACACATATGTTCCCAAGCCAGGTTATAGGATATATTCTATAACGTTAGGTAACATAAGGAATAAGCAGTGACGATAACAGTGAATCAAGTCCAATATATATATATATATATATATATATATATATATATATATATATATATATATATATATATATATAAAACGCAAAGTCTCTTTGCTTGTCCGTTAGACTCGAGAACCACTTATCAATCAAGTCGAAAAAAAGTTTGCCGCCTTGCCAAAAAACCTAAACAATAATTCTGTAATCCACGCGAGCGCAGTTAGTGTAAAATATTTCGGACAAATTCATTTTATCTGATAATTTTGGTATCGCTATTTGTAACATATATTTATGAATGTATTAATTGGTCACGAGTCATTATGAAAAATTTTTTATAGCTCTGACTGGCGGAATATCTGAGGAGATGAAAATAATAAAAACAAATGAAGGCTTGTTATGTGGCTTTAGTTTCGACTTGTTTCACAAATGTATCAAAAAGTAAATGAAACTGAAATAAGAGTCCTTGGACAGCGCTACAATGATGATGAAGTGTTTGTGTTATGTTCTTTAATATTGAACCAGAACCAGAGATACAATTTTTTATACCTTACTGACATAATTATCTGTTTAATGTAATTTAAAATAACATTCTAATTTCGGGACTGAAAACGTTTGAATTTCATTACAATAACATGTAAAAATAAATTATAACCTTAATTGTTGTTGGGAGAAGTGTAAGTTTTATCTAGTTCGATTAATAATCAGTTCAAAGCCAAATATCTCTGTTGAAGTTGGACTATTAGATATTTGTAAGTATGAGGGTAAGATTTGTATGGAATGAATTCACTTATTGGTTACAAAGACAAGTTGCAAGTAAAAAATGTTCAAAAACAAAATATACATGACTAAATCAGCGAGAATATAATCGAAAGATACTTTAAAGATTTGCTGTGTATTTTGGAATTTTTTATTACTTCTTGGAACATTTTAATTATATATTTTAACTTATAATTAAACAATGGAAATGGTGATAATGATTAAAAATAACATGAAATTATAATGTTCTGCAATTGAAGGACTTTCCTGTTATTACAACTTTGCAACAAAACAAGTGAAGTCTCATAGGATAATATCAAGACAATAATAATGACAGTCCTTAGGAGCAGCCGATAAACCCTAAATTAAAAAAAAAAGAAACGGCAAAATGCAAGTCGGACTTGCGCAATTAGTGTTCCGTACGGTAATTACTTTTTAAATTAATACAAATGGTTACGGAGGTATAAAATGATCAGCGACTTCACAAAACACACCCCAAATGAGTTTTCAACAAAGTTCGTTTCCCATCTTTGTTGAAAACTGATGCTCTTGAAAATTTGTTTTTTTTTTATATGCCAAATAAACTATCAAACGTAACGCACTTGTGATAATTTTTATTCAATCTACATTTTATGGAGAATATTCCAGAACATTTTCAAAATTGTTTGATAAGTACTTTTCGAGATAAGGAGATAGCGATTTTTAACAATATTATGAAGAAAAATTTGCGCATATATTACATCACATATGTTTCTGAACTCGTGTTTTCACAAGCTTTTATTTAACACTCCACTCGAGAGCCTGGTAATTTTTTTTTTCACTACCGATTTCACCCCCCAAAAGTATTCCTTTAAGTCAAAACTTAATTTTCAAAACTATATGTCACTGATTGGGCCATCAATTCCTGTATTTGTGCCAAATGTCTATGTCAAATAATTTTGGAGAAAATTGGATGTGACAGACGGACACCGAAGTGGTCCCATATGTGTTCCGTATGGAATACTAAAAATTTGGCTAATAAAACGCGATGTGCAGCAAGCGGCATCTGGAGGTCTCATGCAGCATTCAAAGGGATTTTATTCTAGTCATGTTTTTTGTCTGTTGCTAATATATTTTCACACGTTAAATTATCGATAACTATCTCCGTAGAGCTCTAAAAAATTTTAAAAGTCGTATTTTAAAAATTGTACTTTATAGGACTATTTTTGTCTTGTCTTCGTTCGCGGTAGAAGTACCTTAGAATAATAATAAATATAATAATAATAAAAATTTAAATTTAGTTTTGCTTGCGAAAAATGCTAGAAGACAATGTTTGACCGACTATTTAATTTATTTATTATTAGTTGCATTCATTTGCAAAAAGCCTATTTAACTTCATATCCTATTTATAAGAAAAAAAAAAATCAATTTAAAAAAATTCTAGAAATCTGTTGAACAGAATTGTATCTCAAGCATAAGAAATGAAGTTAGAGTGGATTTTGAGATTTGTAAAATCAATTCTTTTTTTGAAATTTTTAAATCTACCAATAATTTGAAATATCAATAATAGTAAGCTTATGCCCAAATTAAATATTTATGTGTAACTATAAATTACTAAAAAGTGATATCTTTTCCACTTTCTACTGCTCTACTATATGTCTTAATGGCACATCTTATAAAATGACTCTTATCTACTGTTCTTTAGTTTTTAAACGGCATTAATTGAATTCCACATTTCTCACAGCTAGTTTCGCAGGTAATTATTTTATAGTGTTACATTTAAGGAGTTAACAACTAATTACTTTTTTTGCAAATAAAACACTATATAATACATATATTACGAAATTGAGAACAAAGGACAACTGCATTTTCTAGATATTTTAATTATTAAAAATAATAATAGGTTAGAATTTAATTTCTATAGAAAAGACACGGTAACAGATAGATATATTCCTAATGATTCATTTCATTGCAAACAACACAAATTAGCCGATTACACTTTTTAGTTCATCGTTTGGTTCTTTTCCTCTGAACAGAGTAAATTTCAATAATGAAAGGAATCGTATTAGAAATATAACTAGAGTTAAAGATTATGACGAAGACTTAGTAAATAGGTTAATAAATAGACATAAGTTCAGGTTAAATATTCAGAGTTCCACCTTTTTTATACGCGAAGAAAATAAGACCAAAAATGTCTCCATACCATATAATCCGAAATATAGCAGGGGATTCAATCAGGCATTTAATAAGGTAGGCCCCACCTTAGTCTACAAGTCATTCTGATCTGATAATCTGAGGAACATCTTAGGAAGTCCCAAAAATAGGATAAGTGGAATTTATGAAATTAGTTGTAATGATTGCGGCAAAAAGTATGTTGGGCAAACTAAAAGGTTAATTAAAACACGATTTAAAAAACATGCACATTTAAAATACAGTAGAACAGAAAAGTCTAGCATTGCCGAACATGCCCTTGAAATTGATCATTCTGTAATATTAGATAATCTAAGATTAATTATAAAATGTAAAAGTAGTTTAAATAAAGACAGAGGGCCTATTCCTTATAGTCCCCTCTACCAGTTACTTGACCGGAACTGATGGCCTATGCCATTAGTTTCGCCTGAGTAATTCAAGGATTAGGCTAAGTATAAATAGGGTAGATTTATAATTTAGCTTCAGTCAACCATCGCTCCTGATGAAGCTAACATGGTTAGCGAAACGCGCGTGTCAAGTGTAAAAATAAAAGTGTTTGGTGTAGTGGCAATATATACTGAGTAGTGTTATTGTGCCAAAGATTCCACATTCCCACTATAAATATAACAGACTTATTAATTTACTCATTCAGCTGTAGTTGAAATTGCCTGTGTTTTGAATTGTGTTATTCGTAGTGACTTAGTACCGCTCTTTGAAAGTATTAACAATAGAATATATAATGCATGAGATATTTAAACATTACCTTTTAAGTATTTATAGTATGAAAAATCGTTAAATGTTAAAAATACTGTATATAATTTATGTTAATACTTTATACAAATTGAATGAAACAGCACTGTAATTAGCTTTTATTATTTAAAAACCGGTCAAGTGCAAGTCAGACTTGCGCAATTAGTGTACGGCGATTACTTTTAAAATAAAAATTTTTGCTACGGAGGTATAAAATGATTAGTGACGTCACAAAACACACCCCTAAATGAGTTTTCAACAAAGTTTGTTTCCGATCTTTGTTCTTATGTACCAGATAAATTGTCAAAAGTAATGCACTCGTACTAATTTTCCTTTCCTTATGGAGAATATTCAAGAATTTTTTCGAAATTTTCTGAATAGTACTCTTAGAGATGGGAGGACAGCGATTTTTGCGGGTTCTTTAAAAATAGTGTAAAGAAAAGTTTGCGCGAGTATTACATCATATATATTTTTGAACTCGTGTTTTCACAAGCTCTCATATGACACCCTACTCGATGAGCTTGAAAGATATTTTTTTCACATCCGATTTCACTCCCCAAAACTACTTCATTAAGTTAAAATTTAACTTTCAAAACTACACAGCTCTGATTGGGCCATCAATTTCTATATTTGTAACAAATTTCTTTCGATGTCACATAGACAGACAGGCGGACGGACAGACGAGCGGACACCGAAGTGATCCGATAAGTGTTCCGTACGGAACACTAAAAACATTATTTATAACGAAATTAATTTTCATTTAAACACGTTTTAATTAGACTGCAATTTTCGTCAAAGCGTTTCAAAATATTTTTTTTATTCTCAAACAAAGGGGTAGTACGGTAGATTGCATTGACTAAGTATGATGATTTGGTGAAGTAATTTACTAGTTTAGGTTGATAAATTCGGCACGACGCAGCTTTTTGAGAAGATTTGTTATGAAACTAATCTCTATTAGTATTATTAGCTATCTTTGAATATTACTATAGCTCGAAAAGAATAGTTGCTGCAACTAGTTGGCGCAACTTTTAAGGCAGTATTGCATTATTACTTTTCTTGCACCTTATATCTCTTTGTCAAAATGCGGTTTTTTAAAATGAGAACAAAAATTCTCTATAATTCACATATATATTTTGTATATGATTAACAACGAGCGCTTAGGTTTGTATTATTATTGCAGCTATTCGAGTTTTGCCGCAACGAGATATAACACGTAGGCTGAAAAGTTTTTGGTCTGATACATAGACGTCGCCCTTTTCAAAAAATTCACATGATTTTTAGGAAGTACCAACCGTCAAACGATACATGTCAAAATTTCATGACATTTCGACGATTGGATTAGTTTACAAGTTACAGTGACGCTACTTTTGATATTTTCAAAACAATGGAAAAAATCGTATTTCGTGTGTGGATTAAACACTGTTTTTTGATGGAAAAAAATACCGTTTAAGCAAAGCAATGACTTGATAAGTGTTTCGGGGACTCTGCCCCTGAAAAATCACTCATCATTTACTGGTATACTAAATATAAAATTACTGGTGCATTTGAAGGCAGAATTGGCGATTTCTGCGGCCCCAAATGAACAAGAAAAAAGTGCTCTTTCATCAAGACAATGCACCGTGTCACAAATTAATGGTTACGATGGCAAAATTGCATGAATTGAAGTTCCAATTGTTTCCTCATCCACCGGATTCTCCAGAATTGGCCCCCAGTGAGTATTATCTATTTGCAGACCTCAAAAAAATGCTAGCGAGAATGAGAATTGGGTCCAATAAAGAAGTTATCGCCGAAACTGAGGCTTATTTTGAAGGCAAAGACAAATTCTTCTACAAGAAAGGTATAGAAATGTTAGAAAAGCATTGGACTGATTGTATCGCTCGTGAAGGGGGCTATATTGATGAATAAAGTCGAATTTTGCAAAAAAGTGTGTTCTAAGTAGCTAGATCAAAAACTTTTCAGCCTACGTGTTACCTTGAATATTACAGTCCATGAAAGGTCAATATATTACTATATTTTTCTGTCCATATATCCTTATGGATATCCTGGCAAATATGGATTTATCGGAACATATTTTACTTCTTATAGTATAAAACCTACTCCATATAAATGTTTTTAAATTAGCAAATTTCTCTTTTTAAATACGAACTAACAGTTAGTGAAGGAATTTTTAAATCAGTTCTGTTATTTTGTGATAACAGGACAACCAATTATTGTGTATACCCTATATATAATCTTAAAAAAAAAGCTACACTATCCTCTAATAGTGAGAACAGTTGTCTCCATATAAAATAAGTTTTCAATCCATTCAATAAAAATAATAGACCATTATTGAGGCCCACTTTATATATTAGCTAATGAATCGTGGCTATAGTAACTGTAGTGTTTTATATCATCTATATAAGTAATACTTTTCTGTTGGTTTAGCACTTATTTAAATCTTTTCAGTAACCGTAATACATTACTTTGTCTTTTATCCACAATTTTGTTAACACTGAAGATAATTTATGTCATATCGCAAACAGAAAAAGTCTGCATATAGTTGTTTTGGTCTCTGTATACCTCTGTATTGAATAGTTCATGATAATATTGGAAATAATGAATGTATGGGCACAGCTTCTGTTACAATTTAATTATTTACTGTCCTATGCTTGACTATTTGTTCTAAAGGAAATGTAACATAAAAGTTTATTAATTTTCTAGATTGTTTATTTGGGTAGTACTTATGTTTAAGCCTAATAAAAACGGTTCTAATTGTCTCTTATGTTTTTTTCGTGTCAATTTTGGCACGTATTTAGACATTGAAGATAAACGAGTTTGAGAATGTGAAACTCACATTCTCAAACTCGTAATTTAAACGCTTGTGATATCCTTATTGGCTTTATAGATTTTAGTTTTCGAAAATGTACTAAAGTTTGCAAGAAACTAGCTACAAATAAAATTCGAAAAGTTAAGACTATTCTATGTCTACTCTTATCGTATCAATATATTTTTCTTTCTCTATTTTCTTTACGAATATCTTGTTTTTCCAATAAAAATAATTTTCGCACAGAAGCTGCATACAGAAAATTTTATTATTTTGCTTCATTTGTCCTCAATTCATTTCAAAAAATGCCGTAAAAACAATCAGATTGTCTGCTCGCACCCTGTTAAGTTACAGAACAGCTGTAGGTTATTTTATAAATACCTTTACATATAATACTGCTTTTTTAAAACGAAATATTTGAAAAACTATTTTGTTTTCCACCTCTCAAAGCTTTTGAAATAATTTGCCTAAAAAACTATCTGCAATAGATGTGCAGTTATTTATGATTCGTGGTCAATCTTTTTAAATAAACCGTTTTTTCTCAAAGTCAGTAAAACAAATAATATTAATATACAGTAATACCCCGCTTAGCGCGACCCCGTTACGCGCGGTTTCACTATAACGCGAATTTCAAATTTCGCGCTCATGTAGTCATTAACTTCTCTATGGTCGCGGGGGGATCCCCGCTTTCTCTGAATATTCTCTTTGAAGAATTGGGAATTCCCTGTCCTTCGACTTTGTTCTATGGGGATTTCCTCGTTCGTTTCGTGTGTTCATTTGTTCCGTAATGTTAGTTCGGTCGGCTGGCAGTTTTGTTTTAATATTTATTGGAGATACATACATACATAATTTAACCCTACGTTAAAAATGCCGCCTGTAAAGAAAAAAGAGCGTAAAAGCGTCACTTTGGAATTGAAGATGAAAGTGTTAAGAAGAATGGAAAATGGAGGCAAAGCAACAATTGTTGGGAGAGATTTTGGACTCTCAGAATCGACTGTGAGAACGATTTATAAAAATCGGGAAAAAATTAAAATCTCCAGCGAAGGTTCAACACCTATAAGTGCAACAAAACTTTCTCGTTCGAGATCATCTATCTTAGAAAGAATGGAGAAATTACTGTCAGTCTGGATCGAAGATTTGAATAAGAAGAACACACCACTAAGTCAAGATCTCATATGCACAAAAGCAAAATCTTTGTATGAGATGCTGAAAACAAAAGAAGGAGAAGGGAGTGCCACTCCGACTTTTGCTGCCAGCAGAGGCTGGTTCCATCGGTTCAAGCAGCGTTCTAATCTTCACAATATCCACATAACAGGCGAGGCGGCCAGCGCGGACATTCAAGCTGCAGCTGAGTTTCCAGACAAGTTTCAAGACTTCGTTAGACGAGAGAAAATTCCTGCTTGTCTCATCTTCAATGTTGATGAGACCGCACTTTACTGGAAAAAAATGCCATCTCGAACATTCATTTCTAAGGAAGAACGTCAAGCCAGTGGTTTCAAAGCTGCGAAAGATCGACTAACACTTCTGCTGGGTGGTAATGCCACTGGTGATTTCAAACTGAAACCTTTACTAGTGTACCATTCAGAAACACCCCGTGCAATGCGAGGCACAGACAAGACAAGTCTACCAGTTGTGTGGCGATCAAACAGAAAGGCGTGGGTTACGCGGGAAATTTTTCAAGAATGGTAATCTAATAGTTTTTGCCCATCAGTCAAATCATACTGTGACAGAAATGGGCTTGAACCTAAAGTTATATTACTCTTAGACAATGCCCCAGGACATCCAACCTCACTTGATACGCCCAGAGACTTAAAAGTGTACGTAAAGTTCCTTCCACCAAACACTACGTCAATATTACAACCTATGGACCAGGGAGCAATAGCAAACTTCAAAGCTTATTACCATCGCCGCACTTTTAGCCAACTAATTCATGAAACTGACGGGGAAGGAAGACAGTCTATGCGAGAGTGGTGGAAGTCATACAACATTATGAAGTCTATTCACAACATAGAAGAGGCTTGGAAGGAAGTTAAAATGAGTTGTATGAATGGGGTGTGGCGTAATCTTTGGCCAGATGTAGTGGAAGCACCTAGAAGAATTGTCCAGATGCAGAGACAAGTGCTTGAAGACATTGCTGCAATGATTGAGGGGTCTGAACTTGAAGATGTCACGGTAGAAGATCTCGTAGAACTTGTAGCAACGCACGACGATCCTATTAGCAATGAAGATCTGATCGAGTTACAGAATAATCCTATCTACGATGAGGAAGAACAAGTAGAAGAGAAAGTTTTATCTTCAGGGGAAATACAAAATGCACTTTCAAAAATTTATTCAGGTTTGGACATATTGCAGAGTATAGACAATAATGATGACCGTGTCTTGACCGTGTGTCAAACAATTAAAAACAGTGTTGGGTGTTATGAACGTATTTTACAAGAACGTAAACAAAACGTTACCCAAAAGACAATAGATGTATTTTTCCGTAAAAAATAAGAGTATGTATTGCATAAAGTGTTCTTAGAATTAAAGTGATTGATTAAAATGATTTGTATTTTTTTGTATTAAATTTTGACTATGTTTAATCATAAACCTCGATATACGCGAATTTCAGTTAACGCGATTTTTTTCGGAACGTATCCCTCGCGTAAAGCGGGGTATTACTGTATATAATAATAGCTTTTAAAATGATAGTTGAGATCTGGCTGCCAATGGTTTTGTCGTAAGTATCGAAGAACGACAAATTCTATGGATAGTTTTTGTTCTTTTCTCGCAGACAACTGTGTAAATTTTGTATTTATGCGACGAAAGAAGTTTAAAAAATTACTAATTCGATACTTTTTTCATCATTCGAGATTTCCTTGAATTATTTAGAGTAAGCCAGTATGAGTTTTTCTTTTAATTTTATAATCTTGTAGGAATAAGAAAGGGCGCAGCATAAAAGGAAGATAAAATTTACAGCTTGATCGATTCAGATGTTAACAAACAGCTGCCTTGGCACCTGTCTGAACATCTGCCCATCGCAACAGACGGCTTTGCCTTGTGCCACATGGTCACTAGAGAGGATCATGATTGTTAGTATAGGTAGGTCTATAGCTCGTGCCACAAAATTGTGTACTGATAGGAAGATCCTAGGAAGGAACTAAGGTACTTATTATACATATATTAAATATATAGAGTGTTTTAAACATAATAATGATAGAAGTATTTTATGACTTATGATTTAGGAATAGAAGAATAAATAAATATTAGGTGTATTTTTGAATATTTATTTATTAACTTATTGACGATAAAAAAGTATCGTATTAAAATAAATCAATCACAATCTGTGAGGCTTTTATAGTTAGCAATAATACGAAAAACAATTATTGATTATTTCGCTATATACTACTGAAGATTTAGATATACATACAATTAATAATAATTATATGCATATATATGTGAACATATCCATACAGATAATAGGCAATTAAAAGGATACTTTTGCAATTATAGGTTAATTATAAGTTATAACCTTAAGTTTTCTAAGTCATTGACGTCATTAGGGGAAGTAGGGGAAAACAGGGCAAGCTTTAGGAAGGGCCACCAAACGATCGATTACGGAGGTAAAAGGCGGGCGCTAGGCTTCAAACTACGCGTGCCAACATAGCAGACTATGTGTGTGAATAATGCAATTGAACACTTTGGAGAATCACGAGCAGTTGCTCTTGACATGGCTGTTGGCTAAACTACGTTCTTATGGTATGTCGGAAAAGTTCTGTTTGTGGCTCTCATGTTTTCTCAGAGAGCGTTCTTTACGAGTGGCAGTCGACGGATTTCTTTCTAACACTTCACTATCAAGCCGGTGTACCTCAAGGCTCCATACTGTCTCCTACTCTCTTTTTCATTTACATTAACGATCTGTTGGAAAATACCGAGAATCCAATCTACAGCTTTGCAGATGACAGTACACTTATCTCTTCATTCACTTTGAACGCTCGGACATCGGCTACTCAGACGAATATCCGCAGACAGCAGGAAGTCATTTAACTTAACAAAGACCTGGAAGAAATTCTATCTTGGGGTGACAGTAACCAAGTGGAATTTAACGCTACAAAACCCAGGCGGCAGTTTTTTCTAAAAAAGTTAACGTTGCTGAACCCGACATAGTTATGTCGGGGCACTCCATTCCTCTAACATCGTCACTCAATTTGTTGGGCGTCAATTTGGGAGCAAATATGTCCTGGCATGAACATGTTGCAGGCATAGCAAGGAGAGCTTCTCAAAAGTTGGGAATATTATTTCGAACCAGAAGGCTTTACACTCCACAACAACTGTTAATTCTTTACAAAGCTCAAATTCGACCAACTATGGAATACTGCTCCCATGTTTGGAGCTCCGCTCCCAAACATACACTGCATTTGTTGGATTCTATTCAGAGAAGAGCTATTCGTCTGATTGGAGACCCGGAACTGACCGTCGGCCTTGATTCGCTGGAACATCGAAGAACGGTTGGCGACTTGAGCCTATTCTACAAGTACTTTCATGGAAAGTGTTCGAAGGATGTGGCCCGCTTAATTCCTCCGAGAGCGGTGCATGTTAGAAGTACACGTTGCGCTAATTCTTCACATCCGTATGAGGTTCAGCTTGTTACTCCTCGTACAACGCTTTTCAAGCAGTCTTTTATATGGAGAACATCATGCCTTTGGAATAATTTGCCCGGGACTGTATTTCCCACCGAGTACAATCTATAGCGATTCAAGAACAACGTGAATCGCTTTCTTCGCACACGTGTCGCTCCTGTAGCGCTTTAGGGATTTCCCTGTAGCACGTGTGCTAGACCCATAAAAAAAAAGACTGTGTTGCGATTTAGCTGGATGTAAAAAAAGAATAGTATCTCATGGCAATAATATTAGAAGCCATAAGGAATAGAGGCATAGAACCAAACCTTATCCGACTCATATCATACGATCTATGTAATAAAAAGATAATATTAGCAGCCGAGGATACTGTGAGAGACGTGGAATTAAATAGCGGCGTACTACAGGGTTTAGTTGTGGGCACCACCCTGTGGAACATCCTATATGATGACTTGCCGCGAATCGATTTCAAGGGTGACGTTAAACTTATTGGTTTTGCAGACGATACGATAATGGTCGCTATTGCAAAAAAAGGAGAAACACTAATGAATATAGTTAAAGCCGGGCTATCCCGAGTAGCAAAGTGGATGGAAGACAACCAGCTACAACCGGCACCACACAAAACCGAAGCCGTTTTCTTATAACTACGCGAAAAATGTTACCAACGCATTTCAGCATATATGATGCTATAGTAACCCCATGTAAGGTCCTGAAGCACTTGAGTGTGCGGCTTGATTCAAAGCTGACATTTGCGGAACACGTAAACCAGACCATTAAGAAAACGGAAACAACAGTAGCAGCACTGTCGAGCTTAATGCCTAATATATATATATATATATATATATATATATATATATATATATATATATATATATATATATATATATTATATATATATTATTTTCAATGATTGATTTTTCATAATTTTCATTTTTTTAGGCTGACATATACAAGGTTCAAAGGGTCGCAGATAACAGTCAGGGGTTGCTCTGTATATACTATGCCACATGTTATTTTCGGGGCATTTGGAATAATATTTCCCCTTTTTTTTTTTTGATTTATTTATATGTAATCAAACATCTAAAGGGTTCAACGGGTGGGGTGGGGGTAGTAAGAAGAGTTGTTTAGTATATATCTTGTTCTATATTTTTTTCTGAGTTCTTAAAGTGTGGCTATTCTTTAATTATTTTCAGTTAATTATAGTAAAACATAAGGTTAACGAGTGGGGGAAAAGTTAAAGATTTGCTCCGTATCTATTAGTTGTAAGACTCACGCAATCTGGAAATTCTGTTTCAATAATTTCAATTATTTAGAGTCCTACATAAAAAAGAATAAGGTGATGGGAAAGGAGGCTTGGGGGAGTGTTCTCTATATATGGTGATATAAGGCCTTTTTAGGGTTATTGGAGATGACGAATAAAAATTTTATTCCCTTTTCATGATTTCTATTTATTGAGAGTCATAAATATAAAGGGTTAACGGCTAGGAGTGGAAGTTAGAGGAATCTGAAAATTTTCATTATTTACAGTTAAGTATAGTCAAACATATGAAAAATTAGAGAGGTGAGATATAAGTTAAAGAAGCTGCTCGCTATATATCGGATGTATACATCCTTTTCTGAGGTTCTTAGAGTCAATGAATCTGATAATTGTATTTCCATTTAGTCAAACATATAAAGGATTAAACGGATAGTGGAGGGAGTTAGTGGGGTTACTTCGTATATATAGTATTCCATACTTTTTTCTTTCTCAGTTTTAACAGAAATGTTATATAGAGAAAACTGAAACGTGATTATTCTACTTTTCACTTGTTTTTGATTAGACAGAACAGCTAATTTTAAATGTAATCATTTGCTCAGAACATGGAGATAGGTTCCAATGTTTTGTAATTGATGTCTGACTATAAGGTATCTTTTCTTTCTTTAAAATATAGTAATAATTATTTTTTAGTGTGAAAAAGCCAAATTTCGTCTTTATTTTCTTCTTCGTCTTCTTCCTATCCCATGTATTCGCATACGTCAGGGTCTCTGTCCCATTTCTTCAGTTTATATTAAGGTTGTTATTCTCTGCAAATCGGAAAATAGACGCAGCATCTGGAACTCCACACCAGTCCCTGATATTCCACGAGTGCTGCTTTCTACCGGGTTTTCGCCGACCATCCATTTTCCCCTGAAGAATAAGTTTTGGAATCGAGTAGCGGTCACCTCTTAGTATATGTCCTAAATAAGACACCTTTCTTTGTTTTACGATATTAAGTAGTTGCCTCTCCACCCCAGCCCTTTGAAGCACTTCTTCATTGGTTAGGTGTTCTGTCCAAGAAATTCGTAGCAAACCTCGCAGTACTCATAACTCGAAGGCTTCAATACGATTCAACGACCTCACTTTTAACGACCATGTCTCTACACCATATAAGAGGACCGGCCAGACATAGCATTTAATTATTCGTATACGCGCAGAGTGAGTGGCAACTGTCTTTGAAGCAGCATATTTTTCAACTTTAGATAGGTATCTTTTGCCATGTCAATCCGCAGTTTAATCTCCCCATCACAATCCTATCGTTCGTTGACGACAGAGCCAAGATATTTGAATTTAATAACCCTTTCAATCTCTTGATGCTTTATAAAGAGAGATACATCCTCTTGAGAGTGTCTACTAATCACCATCATTTTGGTTTTCCCAATATTTATACATAGTCCATACTCCTCGCCAACATCACTCAGCTTATTGATTAGAATTTACAGATCTTCCGCGTTATTGGTAACTATTGCGGTATTGTCTGCATACCGAATATTATTTATAGGCTTTCCATTAACTTTTATCTCTCTGCATTCATATTCTAGAGCAAGTTGAAATATTTTCTCTGCGTAGATATTAAATAATACTGGCGACAGTATGCACCGCCGCCTAACACCGTTTAAGATACTTAAAGGTTTTGTTGAAATGTCCTTATTAATTTTGATCTCGACAGATTGATTCCAGTATAGCTGTCTTATTATTCGTACATCCTTATCATCTACATCAATCTCATAAAGCCCCTCCATTAGAAAGTCATTCTTTATGTTGTCAAGTGCCCGTTGATGGTCAATAAAATATATAAATACATCCTGTCGTTGGTTGTAACATTTTTGTACAAGAAGTTTCGTTGAAAATAATGCTTCTCTCGTTCCCAAACCTTTCAATTATGGAATGAATTATTCTCAAAAAAGCTTTGAGGGCGTGACTCATTACGCTTATAAGTCTAAAATCTTCACCGCGACTAGGAATATATTTTTCAGGGATGGTTACGAATGTTGATCTTAGCCAATCATTTGGAATTTGTGCGGTTTCATAGATTTTGTTGGAAAGGTGTGTGATCTGTTTTGTAACGACCTGCTTCAGAACCTCAGCATATTTATTTTATAACTTCTATTTGTAAAGGTAAATAAGTTTTTTTAAACATACTGTTACAATACAAGGCGTAGAGCCTTGTATTGTAACAGTAGTGATCCCCAGTGAAAGCATTTTTTTTTTTGAAAAATATATTAGGGTTAAAAATCGCTTTCACTATTTATATATGTTAAGAGGTTCCAGCTAATATTTTAAATAACTTTTATTCTCAGGTAATTCTTAATACAATTTGGAACATAATATGCTTTACTTAGTTTTGCACAAATGTCATCAATGGTCGCGGTCGAAGATAAGAAGTTCCTAAATATTTTATAGTTTTTAAGACATTTAGCAATACTAAACCAATGTTATAATTTACATTAATTGAATTTTTATGCTTATTAAAAAAAATCAAGGTTCTTGTGATTAAAACACCATTGCCCTAATTTTTATAGACATGCCTCTATTACCATCGTGAATAATTATGAATATGCCCTCAACTTACCAAAAAATGTTAACAAAGTCTAAATACTGAAGATGTGTTGTTATATTTCAAAATTATTTAACTATATTATACATATAATAATGGTGGTAACTTGGGCTCCGCTCTCCCCTAACGTTTTGTTAATTAAACAGTGTATGTAAATTTTAGCTCAGCCCGATAATTAGGAACAATTCTGAGGAAGGCTTATTGTTTCAGTTTATTCGACTGTAACATGGATAACATCGTATTGGGTACTTCCGCTTGCATTTTGGTAAGAGTTCTTATGACAACTTTTTAGTGTCAAAACTGTAACGAAAGAAGGCAAAATAACCCACCAAAAATATTGTAACGTCAATCACTGGTCGTCACTGGTCACCACATCTGAATTGAAACGACGAAGAATCGCCGGTAAGAAAAGGGAATTTGGGAAACAAAAAAATAGAAAATATCTTGTAATTGGAAATAATACGAGGATGGATTGGAAAGTTCGCGGCCTCACCAAAAAATAATTATAATATTTTTATTATAGTACCCTGAATAAGTTCATACTGTCTTTGATTGTCACAGTGTAAAATTTTGTTGCTGTAGAATTTGTGGTTTTTAGGTTAGAACGAGTTTAATGTTTTTGGAAAAATGGAAAAAATTGAACAACGTGTGGTCATCAAGTACTTGTTTAAAAAGAAATTAACACCAAAGGAGATCCACGATGATATGAAAACAAAACTAGGGCAATCTGCTTCGTCATATAACACAATAAAAAAATGGGTTGCAAAATTTAAACGTAGACGAGAGAGCATCGAAGATGACCCTCGTTCCGGCCGGCCTACGACGTCTACGATTAAAGAAAACATCAGCAAAGTGTGTGATTTCATCTTGAAAGACCGCAGATTAACTGTCAGGGAGTTTGCAGACACTATAGGCATCTCGTATGAACGAACACAAAACATCATTGCCAACGAACTCGGATTTTCTAAGGTTTCATCTAGGTGGGTCCCCAGATTGCTTTCAGTTGAACAAAAACGAATTCGACTCACAATTTCTCGCGACTGTTTGGGGATGTTTGACGCTGATGTGCAAGATTTTCTTAAAAGGTTTGTGACAATGGACGAAACCTGGGTTCACCACTATACTCCAGAGCAATACAACAATCCAAGCAGTGGAAAAAATCTGGTGAACCGACCCCAAAAAAAGCGAAGGCAATTCTGGCGGCTGGAAAAGTGATGGCGTCAGTTTTTTGGGATGCTAAAGGTATTATTCTGGTGGACTACCTTCCGAAAGGCGAAACAATAAACTCGATTTACTATTGCACCCTTTTGCACCATTTACGTCAAGAAATTAAAGAGAAACGCCCAGGATTACTGAGAAAGAAAGTTTTGTTCCATCAGAACGCTCGCGTTCACACGTCTGTTGAGTCTATGACTCAAATTCGTGATTGTAGTTTCGAATTGCTGCCCAACCCAGTTTATTCTCCTAATTTGGCACCTTCAGACTTTCATCTGTTTCCAAACCTAAAAAAAAACCTCGGGCCAGAAATTTTCATCAAATGAAGAAGTCGAAGCTGCAGTTAACCAGTATTTTGAAGACCTTGAGGAATCTTTTTTCAAACAGGTGTGTAAGTTTTGGAAAGTAGGTGGAAGAAGTGCATAGAGCTAGGGGGAGATTACATCAAAAAATAAAAATATTTTTGTACGTATTTTATTTTGTTTTCTTGACTAGGCCGCGAACTTTTCAATCCATCTTCATTCATCTTCCACAATTTGAACAGATTTTTTTGGTGAAGAAATTGGTGAAATAATGAATGCTTACCGTTTGACCTCCGTGCGTACAGGTACATCTGCACTTACGCCATCTATAGCTTAAAGTACACAAGCTAGAGAGTAGAGTATAAAACCGATTAGACGCTGATAGCTTGAGCGCTGGCTATCTACATCATATCTTCTAATCTTCAGAGCACTTCAAGCCATTCGATCATTTGGAATTAGGTTGTGCTGAAGAAATATTAGCTTCAGACTGAGGAAGGTTTGTATTGTTACTGCAATGTCTACTCAAACGCTCTCTAGTAGGAAGGCAATACCTGCGGCGCCATAAATTCATGATGCTAAATCAATAGTGGTGAGACTGACTACATGTTGTGTTTTGGCAATCACAGGCTCGTAAATCCACACTCTTATGGCATCATCGCTTTACAAACCTAGCACAATATCAGAGTACTACTTTTAGCTAGAATTAAAAAAAAAAACCGGCCTAGTGCAAGTCGGACTTGCGCAATTAGTACGTTGATTGCATTTAAAATAAAATTTTTTGTTACGAAGATATAAAATGATCAATGACTTCACAAAACACTCCCTAAATGAGTTTTCAACAGAGTTTTTTTCCCATCTTTACTAAAAACTGATAAGGTTGAAATTTTTTTTTTTTATATACCAGATAAATTCTCAAAGGTAACGCACCCGTCATAATTTTCATTCAATCTACACCCTGTGGAGAATATTCCAAAATTTTTTCAAAATTTTTTGATAAGTACTTTTAGAGATAAGGGGGACAGCGATTTTTCGCAACTTTTTAAAAATAATACAAAGAAAAGTGTGCACAAATATTACATTATATATATTTTTGAACTCGTGTTTTTGCAAGCTTTTATTTGACACCCCACTCGATGACCCGCTAATTTTTTTTTTCACTTCCGATTTCACCTCCCAAAACTCACCCCTTGATGAGGCCATCAATTCCTATATTAGTGATGAAATTTCAACTTTCTATGCCAAACAGTTTTAGAGAAAAAACGGGTGTGACAGACGGACAGACAGACAGATACATGGACAGACACCCAAGTGATCTTAGAACTGTTCCGTACGGAACACTAAAAATAGGTGAAAAAAATTATCTGTGATCGATAAAGTGAAAACATCATTGGTGTCCAATAATTAATCGTCGCTGTCGATGAAATAAGTTAAAAATTAGAATAAGTGAATCTACAGTCTCTGACAGACGACTTTCCATTTAAAACAATTATTTCTGAGTGAATACTTTTACAAAGTAGAAAGAAGTACTGGTTTTAAATGCGAAGGCGATTGCCAGCGACTGTATGGCGTTACTTATTCATAACATGCTAGTATTTTTTCTTGGCCTCATCAATATAGTTTAAGTCTTTTTATACTAAACTTTTTTAATTCTTACCTGCTCCCAGCCTTCACTCTCGATTTATTTATTAAATTTTCTTAAAAAATATGTTTATTTGGTGATATTTGATATACTAATGTTTTTAATATTACATTCTCCAAAACAAAAGTTAATTGTATGCCTAGAGGTTTTAAATTCCATTTTTAGTAAATCTGACTGTTATTGTTTAATTTCAAGATTTGAAATTGAGAACGTGTTTCACTGATAATAGTAGCACCTTTGGCAATTATAATCTTCTGAAGATGCTAAAGCAATTGTAATCTTCTTGAAGATGCTAAAGTGAGTGAGTGTTAAAGATTTGATGCCATCTAACATCATTTATTGTCTATTAGCTAGCTTTTACATTATTACTATTAATACATGATTGATAAAAGAAAAATGAGTTTATATATTGGGTCTTAAGATATATATCTCAGAAACCTAACTAACTTAGTTTAGCTTATTATATAAATGTGTTGGGAGAACTTAAGATTTTTGAACTTAAGATATTTCATGAATATAAAACTTAAAATTATTTAAGATATGTAAACTTAAGATATTTAATGAACACAAAACTTAAGATTATACTTAAAATTAATTAAGACTAGCTTAAGCTAATCCAGGGTCCGAGGATCTTCGAAAACGACGTCGAGCATCGCGTGAGGGGGGGGGTGGTAAGCGTTCCTGACTGTGGGATTAGGGTGGTGTGTGGCTTTATCCAGGAAATTGAGCTGGGTGTTCCCCGTATTATTCCTGGATTGTTGGCATCTGGAGGTGACTTGGTGTTGAAAGCAGTAAAATTATATGTAAATTTGAGGAGCACCAGTCTCGAATAGAATGGTTCCACAGCACAAATTCTGTTTGTTCTGCATTAACTTAACGAGAAATATTGATGATATGTAGGCTAATACGCTAATATTTGCTGTGTTTTGCCAAAAACAATTCCTATTTGTTATAACATTTCAAAACACAATTCATAGTTCCTAGCAATAGTTTCAAAAGGAACTGATTCCTATCCAACTCTGAGATAATATTATGTCCATATTTGTTAGCAATGCCACCTTTCATTCAGGTCATTAAATTACAGAAAACTGCTAATTGTGTGACGAGAATACTATTCCTGATAGGGCGTTTGCTCGATCTGTTGCTTAATTGCTATCCATCTTGCAACCGTAAGATCAGCGGATTTTATTTAGTAATTCATAAATAACTTATACATTGTGAGCTAAATAGGATGATACTGTTTATTTTATATAAATAATTAGTAAATAGTAAATAGGCTTGACAAAAAAAAGTCCGTTGAATATACTTACAACCCAAAAATTTAATGCTAGTTACTTTACACTTATATTACCTCTGCATTAGCTGATCAATGATTTTAAAACGATATCGCTAAACATCCTGGCAATATAATAATAGCTTGGCCTGCAAAAAAGATTCTATAATTTGCATGTTTAGCAACCGTATTTTTCCCCTCATTACACATATGTAGTATCAGGGTTATGGCCTACCCTATTTGACCTATATTCACTTTAATATTTTATTATTATGTTTTAACGGAAGCGAAATATATAATACGAGTCTTAAATGGAATATAAAAGAACCACCTTTTTATTCTGTGTGGTCTTTGCCTTAACATTATGTTAATAATGATACACGTAACAATTAAACTTTGAAAACCTTCTGAAACTGGTTTTTTCAGACCATCATCTGGGTTGTTAATTTATAAAATGCGTCGATTTAAACTTTTAATATCCGATAAATACGAGTAACTTAAATATATGTTCATTATCAATTAAAAATAAAATGGACGAAGAGAGTTATAAGAATGACAGATATATTACAATATATGTAATACATACGCCTGAATTCCTAATAAAAACTATTGACAATATGCTTTTATTAGGTGTACAAATTAATTGTCGGCTTCTACTCGACTACTGGATTTATTCGAATTTTTTCGGTCCTATTTTTAAAGAATCATCTTTTAGCTTTAGAACGAGGTATAATTGATCTTAAGATGAATATGTCCTGAAAAATAAGTTATAGACGTTTTAATGCCTTTACAGAAAATATAAGTTATTTCAAAACGAAAAACATGGGCGTTGGGAGGGTTTATAGCCCCCCTTGAGTGTGCACTGATTTCTTTTATGAACTGCTTTCGTCTTATTTCTTTAAGATGCGTAATCAAAGGAAAATTTTGTAGGAAAAACGTAACAAAGATCTAAAAAATACAAGAGATACTTCTAATTGCAACTTATACGTTCTTATCTTTTGTATTTACTTGAATAAAAAATGTAAATTTACAACCATATGTATTATATGCATGAAAGGGGCTAATCAGAGAATGCAGATAGAGAACAAGCATGTAGGAGAGACGGACAGATAAAAACATGCACATTAGTAAAATTTGTCAAGAAATAGAACATTATGCAAACAAAGGCTGAACCCACGAACTCTACAAAAAAGTTCAGTACCTGGCCAGACAGTTTAAACCACGCACATAGTTAATAAAAAAATGATCAAAACGAAATCGTTACAGACAAAGTAGGATTTTTTTATCGTTCACCTCCTCGCCTGAGTAGTGATCTTACCCTTTTTTATATCCAAAGAATATCGGCGAGGATATAGTAATACCCATCAATGTTGTCCAAGTGCCGCAACATACATTTTTATATTTCACAACACATTTTAGACAGCGTGGTAATGCTGATACGGACGTTATTGCATTTCTACAAACAACTACTACCTGTGTATGTGGCCAAGCCAAATATAGTTAAATAAGTTAATAAATAAATATTACCAACTTTGTTGGAAATGTGAAATTTTTGGCACAAACATTTTATTCTTGCACTCGACGTGCGTTTCGCTGACGATGTTGGCTTCATCAGAAGCGATGATTGCCTCATCATCCTTCCTGATGAAGCTAACAAGGTTAGCGAAACGCGCTTCGAGTGCAAAAATAAAATGTTCAGTGTAGTGGTGATATATACTGAGTAGTATTATCGACTTGTTGGGATTAGGACCCGAGACCTTGTGCACCGCAAGCAAGTAACTACGCCATGGAGCCACGGGCCGCCCAGGAATAGCCAAAGTCTGGGAGAAATACTGTGTCAATCTATATAAATAGAATAACGGAGCAACCCCAAGTACTGAGATCAAAGGTAGAAAAAGACCTCAACACATTAAAAAATCACAAAGCCCAAGGAATAGATAATATAACTTCAGAACTATTAAAAGTTACGGGACATCGGGGAGTGCAGATTTTTTATATAATATGTACCTTAATATGGGAGTCTGGTAAATGGCCTAATGACTGGACCGAAACGGTGTCATCACACTTTTTAAAAAGAGGATCGCCTACGAAATATAATAATTACTCTAATAAGCCACGCTAATAAACTAATACTGCAGATAATCAACAATCGGCTAAAATTATTAATACTACCAGAAATATCCGAGGAACAGACAGATTTCATTCCAGGGAAAAGCACAGGAGAAAACTAATGTACGACAGATCATAGAAAAGACGTATGAATTTAACATCAAGGATTATTTATGCTTCGTAGATTACACCAAAGCATTTGATTGTGTAATGGCACAAGTTATGGCCAATACTTGAGATTATGGGAGTTTCTTTGTAGCCAGTAATGCCAGAGTAAAAGTCGATCAAACTCTATCAGACCCATTCAAAATGGAAGCTGTTGTTAGACAGGTATGTATCTTATCTCCGTTGCTTTTTAACGCATACTCTGCATACATTATGAAACGAGTTCTGGAGGACTGGGATGGGAGTATTTCTGTGGGAGGCCGAAAAGTGAACAACTTGAAATATGCTGATTATACACTCATACACTAACGATATCCAATTGGAATATATAATGGAAAGATTAAATACAGTACGGGAGGAATATGGCCTACTACTTAACAAGAATGAAACTAAAATTAGATAGATAGATTAGAGAGAGAGGTTAGATAGATCGAACTCTAATGAACATTAAAGAAATAGCGGGTTTTGAAGTAGTTTATGAATTTGTGTACTTCGGATCATTAATTACAAATAGAGTGGTTTGCGATAAAGAAATGAAACGAACACTAAACATAGCTCAAAATGTAGTAACCAGGCTAATCAAGATTTGGAAGGACAATATCTCAAAATAACAATTTAAAACTTTTTAATGCACTAGTGTTTCCCTACGCCTCAGAAACTTAGACGATAAATGTTGTGACTCGAAGAAAAATTGACGCCTTTGAAACATAGGTATACAGAAGAATGTTGAGGATACGCCAATACGGTGACAAATTTTTATTTACTCGCTGTGTACTAAAGGGTAAGAGTAATTTTAGGCGTTTGGGTAAATGCTGCACAATTGACAGATACAAGTTAGGAATGTGGAATCTTTGGCACCATAACACTACTCAGTATATATCATCACTACACCAAACACTTTATTTTTGCACTCGACGCGCGTTTCGCTAACCATGTTAGCTTCATCGGGAGCGATGATTGACTAAAGCTAAACTACAAATCTACCCTATTTATACTTAGCCTATCAATTCTGATATGTATATCAATAAATGCTTGACTAAATTGAAGCAGTTTATCAAAGAAAATCATGCGCGCGACAAATCTTCTAGCCAGACTTTGAACGTTGTCACTATGCAAAAAAAAAACACAAGAATAACTCAAAAATAAAAAAAAAAAACCGGTCAAGTGCAAGTTGAACTTGCGCAATTAGTGTTCCGTACGTTGATTGCTTTTCAAATAAAAAATTTTGTTACAGAGGTATAAAATAATCAGTGACTTCACAAAAACACCCAAAATAAGTTTTCAACAAAGTTTGTTCCCAATCTTTACTGAAATCTGATGACCTTGAAATCTTTGTTTTTTTATATACCAGATAAATTATTAAAGGTAATGCACTCGTTATAATTTTCGTTCAATCTACACCCCGTGGAGAATATTCCAGAATTTTTTCAAAATTTTTTGATAAGTACTTTACGAGATAAGGCGGGTGGACAGCGATTTTTCGCAATTTTTTAAAAATAATACAAAGAAAAGTGCGCGCAAGTATTACATTATATATATATATATATATATATATATATATATATATATATATATATATATAATATATTTTACTATATATATATATATATATATATATATATATATATATATATATATATATATATATATATATATATATATATATATATTTTACTCGTGTTTTCACAAGCTTTCATTTGACATCACACTCGATTACCTAGTAAAAATTTTTTTTTTTCACTTCCGATTTTACCCCCCAAAACTAACCCCTTAAGTTAAAATTTAACTTTCAAAACTACATGGCTCTGATGAGGCCATCAATTCCTATATTGTTATCAAATTTCAACTTTCTATGACAAATAGTTTCGGAGAAAATCGGGTGTGACAGACGGACAGACACCGAAGTGATCTTATAAGTGTTCCGTACGGAACACTAAAAATCAAAATTGTACTGCAAAATGACAATCTACCAAATGTTTCACCGGCACGACGATATGAAAGATTTTAGGTAATACTTTCACGTAAAGTTTATGAAAATGGTTGGGAAGTACAAAACGACCGGCACTTGATTGGCAGAATAAATAAGTTGAAAGAAATTGACATATCGGTCGTACAACTCCTGATGGATGGCGTTCCAAGCAAGCTGCGTAAAATCGAAGATAATGGTCCACTCGCTGCAATATAAAAGTGCTGTTTGATAGATTTTGAATAAATATATACGATATAAGCAACTGTATTTGATATATTTTTCCTGGTTTCACTTATAACGCGCCTGAAATTAATCTCAATCACCCCCGACGTAAGCACAAGTCAAAACAGCACAACAAATAGTTTTTACGCTCTAATCGGTCTCGGCAAGACATCTTGTAATGTGTTGTTTTGACTTTTATCGTGCAATGGCTATACTACAACACGTGTATTAGTAATAATAAATAAAAAAATTTAATATCTAATAAGTTCAACAAAACAAAAAAAATCTATATAAAAAACCAAAACTGGAAAAAATGTACCATAACTAAAAAAACGTATTGGCAAAAATGAAAGGTCATTACTTACCATTAACGAGAATTTTTTTTGATTAAACGTCCAGTATTATCAGCGATTATGGCTGATTACTCCCCACATAAAACTTTCCTATAGAGAAAGGCCCTCACGCTCCGACAGCCTCACACTTCCCGGTTATAACGGCAACCGGACAAGCAAGGAGGCAGAGGATGCTAAGAATACCCGGACAGAACCAAGGGACTATAGAATATTAGACAAGGTAACGAAGTAAACATACAATGTTCAGACCCTATCAACGGAAGAAAAGCTGGCAGAACTAGAAGCCGAACTTGAAGGAGTTGTATGTCATATTTTGGGCAAATGAGACGTATGGCCGCAGGAATTACGAAACTTAAATCGGGTCATCCACTATACCACTGCGGCAACAACGAATCGAAAACTAACGGAGTAGGATTTTTAATACACAGAGATTATGCCAACAATATCACAAGCTATGAGGGAATATCAGACAGAATTACCTACATCATCATCCAACTCTCAACAAGGACGATCATGAAAATCATACAGGTATATGCGCCCACGAGTGAACACGGAGAGGATGAAGTAGAGGAATTCTACGAAGACATAACGAGTTGTATTAGATCAAACCCAGCGAATTACACCATAATAATAGGAGATCTTGATGCAAAAATAGATAAACAACAACAGAATGGAGAAACAGCCATAGGGGAATTTGGACTCGGGGACAGAAACGAAAGAGGTAACCTTGTGATCAATTTTACGGAAGAACATAACCTTTATATAATAAATTTGTTCTTTAAGAAAAGGGACTATATGAAATGGACATGGAGAATTCCTAATTCTGAAACAAAAAATGAAATAGACTTTGTCATTTGCAGTCACAGAAATTTAGTAAAGGATGTCACAGTGTTGAATAGGTGTACTATAGGGAGCGACCATACACTCGTGCGGGCCAGAGTACTCATAAATTTGAAAAGAGCAAAAGCATTTAACAATAGATCGAAACCAGTTGACACCATTAAATTATCAAAAAAGAGGACAGAGTACCAGCTAAAGACAACAGAACTAATATAAGGGATTAAAGATAATACAATCATCGAAACAATAAATACAAAAGTTGAAGAACTAATAACCATAATTAAAGCAGCCTTAGCTGCAGTAGCCGCAAAAACTGGAAAACAACAACAAGTGACAATACGAAACTACTCATGAAAAGAAGAAGAAATATGCACAGATATGAGTACAAAACAGTGGTACGAGCTTCACAAGTTAATTAGAAAAGAGAGCAGAAAAGATATAAGAACGCAGAAGCATAAAGTAATTTTGGGAACCATTGTAGGAAATAAAGGCCCGAAAGTAATAAGCAAGAATCTGAATAACGGAAGAAATTATTAAATTACAAAATACCGAGGGACAAGTAACAACGAATAGGGACAAAGTAAACTCAGAAATAAACACCTACTATAATGAACTCTACAGGTCCAAAACAACACCCAGTGGAGAACAAAGAAAACAGTACTACTCAGTAAACAGGCTGAAAAGAAAATACAAAATATGGGTTCGGAAGAACTGCCAAAAGTTACTGTAGAGGAGGTCAATAATGCACTGAAGGAAGTGAAGTGTAACAAAGCAGCAGGCCCTAATGGTATTTTATCGGAAATGCTATTGGAAGCCGGAGAGGACTTACAACAAGAATTGGTCAAATTTTTCAACATGTGTCTAGAAACTGGTAAAATACCAACATTGTGGCATACATCAGAAGTAATACTTCTACACAAAAAGGGAGATATCAGAAAGTTAGACAATTACCGCCTGATTAGCTTAGCATATTTATAAATTTTTGAATAAAATCATTTCCAGTAGATTAAAAAATGAGTTAGATTCCAACAGCCATGCGAAGAGGCTGGTTTTAGATCCTGCTATAGCACATTCGACCACTTATAAACAATGAGAAATATCCTAGAGAAGAGCAATTAATACAATTTCAAACTCTACATAGCCTTCATAGACTATGCAAAAGCTTTTGATTCTGTCGAAATGTGGGCAATCATCAACGGCTTGAACAACTGTAGAATTGATTCTAGATACACTACCTTACTCAAAGATATATATGAAAATGCAAAGATTTACATAAAACCTAGTACAGAACAAATACGTATAGGAAGAGGTGTAATACAGGGAGATACAATTTCTCCTAAGCTATTTATTACAGCTCTAGAAAGCGTATTCCCCAAACGGGTAAGACAAAGAAGGGCCTAAAGATAGATGGTGTGTATCTGAGTCATTTAAGGTTCACAAACGATATTGTAGTTATCAATAGTAATCCACATGAGTTATAAGAAATGATAAATGAGTTAAATTACCACTCAAAGACAATTGGTCTTAAGATGAATAAAAGTAAGGCAAAAATATTAATCTAATAACATAGTTATAGATTTAGAAGGAACAGCTCTCGAGATTGTTAAGGATTCAGCAAAAAATTACTACGACCAACGAGAGCGTGTCTCGGATGAAATTTCAAGAAGAATCAGGCTTGGATGATGCGCATTCAGGAAATTAAGTTATATATTCAGAGATAAAGCAATCCCAAATAAGTTAAAAGCCAAAGTTTACGATCAGTGCATCTTACCCGTAATTACATATGGCACTGAAACTTGGACACTGAATAAAGCCGATATATAAAAACTAGCTCGGACCCAGAGAGCACATGAAAGACAGATGATCGGGATAAAACTTAAAGATAGAAAAAGAAACAAGTCAATACGTGACCAACGAAATTAAAGGCTATTATAGAGCACGTAGCAGAAAGAAAGTAACAATGGGCTGGACATGTAGTACACACGACCAATGATCGATGGACCAAGTGAATATTAGAATGGAGACCACGAGAACAGAAAAGGAGCGTAGGACATCCCAAAACAAGATGGCGGGATGATATACTGAGGGGTGCGGGTATTGGTTGGATGACAACAGCTGCAAATAGATTGAGATGGAAATTCAGGGGGAAGGCCTACATCCAGCATTGGATAGAATTAGGCTTATAGTGATAGTGATTATCAGCGATACTCTCCGTTCTTGTGTCTCTTGACTATCGTGAAGAACAAATACTAATGTCTGATGATATCCGACGTTTAATGTAACACATCCAAAGAAACGATCATACTGATGTGGGGAATTAGTTGTTCAATATGATGTGAAGTTCAGAATGCCAAATTCGTTGAAAATTGCATTTATTTCCGATATACTAGGCGTCCTATTAAAATTAGGAAGCGCACTCGTCCATGCCCATTCTCGAATTCTCTCAATTCTCTAGTAATTATTGGTATTTTTCAAAACCATTCATCGAAAAAACGGTTCTGATTAGCTGGTCCTGCTATATTTGATTAGGTTTTGTTATTAGAAAAAGATACCCTACATGGTTGATTAAACTGATGTATGCACCTCCACATCCAAAATTAAATAATCAGGCCTAAAAATTGTTTGACTAATATTTAAAAATGCGTCCTTCAGTATTCCTGGCAGGATATTCTAGAAGAAATATAGATAAGCTAAGCCAGTCATCTGCTCAGGTAATACAGATTTACCAAGTATTCCGATAAATATTTTAAAATGTTAAAAATTTGATCGGTGTTTTAACATGAAAGTTTTACACTGCTCATACATAAGTATTCAAAACATTGTTTGTCCCGTTTTGGTACCAAAATTGATAAACTATACGTTTATATATACTATATTTTAATTTGCTGTATGAGCAAATCTTGAAATTTAGCACCATTTTAGAAAAAATGTAACTTTTGATATCTGGTTACAATTATGTTACTCTAAAGTAACAGAAAAGCGTATGTTATCTAAATATTCAATACTAAAAACTACATGCAATTTTTTAAAATTCTAGAAATAACAGTGCCAGTTAAAATAGCAACAGAGTAAACCTGTATAAGACCAAAAATACAATTTAAAAAATTATTTATTGTTAAAATTATAGACAATATATGTATATCCTACAATTTTAGTGCGGTCTACAAACTGGTAAAAAAAATAACCGGTCAAGTGCAAGTTGAACTTGCGCAATTAGTGTTCCGTACGTTGATTGCTTTTAAAATAAAAAATTTGTTACGGAGGTATAAAATGATCAGTGACTTCACAAAACACACCCCAAATGAGTTTTAACAAAGTTTGTTTCCAATCTTTACTGAAAACTGATGACCTTGAATTTTTTTTTATATACCAGATAAATCATTAAAGGTAATGCACTCGTGATAATTTTCGTTCAATCTACACCCCGCGGAGAATATTCCAGTGTTTTTTCAAAATTTTTTGATCAGCACTTTTCGAGATAAGGGGGGGGGCAGCGATTTTTTAAAAATAATACAAAGAAAAGTGTGCGCAAGTATTACATTATATATATATATATATATATATATATATATATATATATATATATATATATATATATATATATATATATATAGATATATATATATATATATATATATATATATATATATATATATATATATATATATATACATATATACATATATACATATATACATATATACATATATACATATATACATATATACATATATACATATATACATATATACATAATATACATATATACATATATACATATATATATATATATATATATATATATATATATATATATATATATATATATATATATATATATTACTCGTGTTTTCACAAGCTTTCATTTGACAGCACACTCGATAACCTAGTAAAAAATTTTTTTTTCATTTCCGATTTCACCCCCCAAAACTAACCCCTTAAGTCAAAATTTAACTTTCAAAACTACACGGCTCTGATGAGGCCATCAATTCCTATATTATTACCAAATTTCAACTTTCTATAACAAATAGTTTCGGAGAAAATCAGGTATGACAGACGTTCCGTACGGAACACTAAAAACCAAACCAGTATACCGTCTAACAAGTATCTTTCTTTCCGTACAAAATTTTGACTTTACATTTCGTTATATTGTATAAAGGTACTTTATTTAAGAATCTGACAAGTCTTTTTCTAATTTAATCATTACAGGACCTTCGAAGTCTTCATTCGTCACATTTGTTCCATCATTTTCTACAACATTAGTTTCGTCTTTACAACTTAAAATATTATTTAATGTATCTAATCCTTCATCTCCACAATTTCTGGTCTTCCTTTTTCTTCCTCTTCTCCTTTTAGTAGCTCTTTCTCCATTGGTTGCAGCTTCTTTTGGCCTATAAATACCGTCAATTTCCAATGTAGAATTATTGGCAGTTCCGTTACTAGTCGAGGGTTTACAAATTACATGCGACTGAAAACATATTCCTTCTGCATGCTGGAGTTCTTCTTCCATTATAATTTGAGCTATTTTCATTTTAACAATTGCTTGTTTTGTAGGTGTAAATCTTTTGACTACATTCGAATACCCCAAAAAAATTAAATCAGTAGCATCTAGATAAGCAGAAGTCTTATTTTTAGTGTTTTTAGGTTCATTTGGATTATTTTCAATTTGTGATTCTGAAATTGCACCTGTTTGTAAATTCTGTTGATTTTGTTCTAAGTTTTCATAACCTTGGACCAATTGAGATTGCAGAGTTTGGATACTTTCCAAAAATTGATCATCTATTTCATTTTCAAGTTCTAGATTTAATTCATCTGTCATATATGGTTTGCAAAATTCCATATTCTCTGCCCATTGCCAATTCTTGTAACTTCGCAGGATAGTTGGGCCACCTGGTGCTACACTTCTTAGGTATTTCTTATAACAGTCTCTAATATTCTTCCATTTTTTTCTGAGTTCAATTTCTAAAAAAAAATTAATATTACGAAATCTTGTTAAAAATTAAAATTAGTTTCAAAAAATTGATTTATTTTGAAATATTATATTCGTGAAAAACAGTTTCCAATTTCTGGCAGTTTGTCTATCTCATTGTCTTTTCTTGAAGAAAATGAGAAATAGAAGAAAATCTAGGAAATCTAATTAAAAGATACCACGTCAAGGGAAGGGGGTGGCTAAATTTTGTATGGTTTTAATAGTATTATCATTTTTTTTTTTTGATTTTTGGGTGCGATAACAGTCGAATTTTATGTATCATTTATTATAAGCAAATATATAAGAGGTTAAAGAGGTAGAGAAGGAGTTAGAAGGATTATTTTAAATATGTAGAGGGATTATACTGGAATATATGTTACATAGGTTTCAACGAAGGTGGGGCAAAAAAACCTAATACAATCTTTTTTATCCGACCATATGTACCAAGTTGTACTTAACAACCACTATCCTGATTTGCTAGATATTTACTTCAGGGTTCCTCAGGGTAGTATATCGGGCCCATTACAGTATTCATTTAACTTTACAACTCTCTTACTCTCTCGACCATTGCAGCGCTCAGTTTTATGCCGACGACACTCAAAAATATTTTTTAAAATATTAACGCTTTTCAAGAAATAATAAATATTGACTTGGATAATTTTTATAGTTTAGCAACAGATCATCACTTAAAGCTTAGTCCTGACAAATCTTCAGTTATAGCTTTGCTAATGTATCGCAAACCAGTCAAGTTAAAAATAATGTCAAAATCAAATTAAATAATACTGTACTTAAATATTCCAATTGTGACAAAAGTTTAGGTTTGGTTCTTGACTCGAAGCTACGTTTTAGAGAACATAAACTGAGAACTGTTAATGGAGGATTAAAACTTATTATTAAAAAATATGTGACTCGAGGGAAAAGAACGGTATTTACTGGTTTTAGGGTTTCAGCCTATATCAGTTTATAAGAGATATATTACACGCAAACAAAAAAATTCGTCCAAGCAGCAGTGACTCACTATTCTAAGACTACTTTGCAAATATTTAAAAAAAAACTTTGATAGCCTAAAAATTGACTCTCAGATCGATTATTGATAGTTTCGCCACACTGTACGCCGTAGGTAGTCAGCCTATTCAACACTTCAAAATTCCTGCTTAAGATTAATTTATGGGTTAAGAACTGTATTTCCGTTTATTCTTCGATCGGATTCGTTAAATATGTTTAATCGATCAAAGCTACATATGGCTAATTTTAAAATCTAAATCTCCTTCATATATTTTCTTAAAGCCTGAGTTTCGAAGGGATATTAATAATCATAACATGCGTCGAAGCGGTAGTGTGTGTGTGTCCCAGCAACGAAAAGAAATGTTTAAAAGGTCCTTCCCCTATAATACAGCGAATTTCTTCCTTTTCTAGAGCAGATTGCGTCAAGAATTTTAATATTTGCCAGTAACCAGCGGCGTCAGTTGAAAAACCAATTAGTGGAATCCTAACGATAAAAAATGTTTTTTCGGGTGCTTTTAACATGTTAAGATTTTCTTTACTTTTTGGTATTCAAACTGGCTTTCCTGTATATCTTTTTTTTATAGAAATTTGAAAAATTAAATGATGAAAGAATGAAGAATAATACCAAGCTTTGCGTTTTTCATATTGTCATGCTTCTGTTGTTAGCGTGTAAATCTAACGCAGGGCCTGAACGGAATCGGGGCAACCAAATGGATGTTTTTCTCAAGCCCGTTAAGCCATATGTATTAGTGTTACGTCTTTTTTATTTTTTTTTGCAATTTCGTATTTTTGGCTCTAACAATAAATGTAAAATTATTATTATTATATCGAGCTATACGTCTTTCTCAGAGTTCTTGGTGTCGAGCAATGTAAAAATTATGTGATTATTTCATTATTTCCAATTTTAACAGAAACCGTACCTCAAGTTTCATTTGTAAATATCTCTGATGACTCACTCTGCTCATTTCTTTTACGAATAATATCTCACCACAAAATATCTATCATTTAAAATATCTGGTTATTATGTTTGGATTAAGTTATTCTTTAGTACGACGAAGCCAAACTCAGTATATGTTTCAGTTTGGCGTAGCATACTTCTTTAAAACTTTTTTAATTTAATAATATTTTTAAATCTTATCCGAGACTCCAAAGATAATATCATGATTTATTTTTTCACTCTCTGCTCAAAAAGTATCGACATAGCAGAAAGTATCAACCTTCTGGCTGGAATATAAAATAATATCATAAATAATTTTAAGTAATAAGAAATTAGCCAATAATAATCTCCCTGTTGAACAAGATTTTTAATATCAGCTTTAGCTACGCACATCATATAATATACTGGGTCATTGATGAACGAGGTAGTCCATAGGACATTGGGAGGATAATTTGAAGATATTGACATGACATGTCTCACATCTTCTTTCTTCATTCGCTTTAAGTTTTGACAAACAAGCTGACTGCCGAACTGCAGCAATATATTCCGATGTAACGTAGACGTTGTACTTCTGCTGCGTCTTGTGGCTTTATTACTAAACTGACTATCAACTACTTGAATCGTTATAATTATTTAATAGAGTTGGGGACGCAAGACCTTTTTCTGCCTGAGGTGAAAAGATCGTATGTACCATTGGTATCATATATGAAGTTGGGAAATCTATTGCATATGAGGGTTCCATCTGCTACCTATGTGTACCTGACATTTCCGGAGTCATTTTGATTTAATTCTTTCAGAACATATTTATGAAAAAAATTCTAACGGAATTTTATGTTTTTGAGTTAATAATTACGAATATAATAATTATTCTGAACCAATCTGATCTAACTTTCCAATAGCGTTTATTTTTGGCCAACTTTTGGCCCTTTTCTGGATTTAATTAGACTAGAACACATGAACTATACTTTATTTTCAACAACTCTAAGAAAATTGTGAAAAAAGAATGGTGAAAGTTATATGGCCAAAAATAAACGCTACTCGAATTATATACGTAATTATCAACTCAAAAAACATAAAATTCCATTGTTCGCAAAAAATATATTCTAGACGAATTAAACCAAAAAAGACCTCAGAAATGGCCAATATTCGAAAGTAGGAGGGAAATGGGTCAAAATAATTATTATATTCATATTTAGTAACCCAAAAAACATATAACCTCGTTGGAATTTTTCGTAAAATCATGTTCTAGTTAAAATAAGTCCTTAAAAAAACGCAAAAATAGCATTTTCTCAGCGGTTTTTTTACTAATTCCACGCTCGACAATTTCTAATCTATCCATTTTCGGATTTTGTGTCCATGGAAACTTTTGATCAGGATGGCTTGAAGCATAACATGCTACACTTTCCCGATTTGAACGGGATCCAAATTCCATAAGATTAATGCGGGGTTCTTTTTATTTTTAGTTAATTATACGAGTTAACTATAAGGTTAAACAGGATTGTGTTCGAAGTAAAGATGGAAAAATAGCAATAAAAATAAATGAAGTAGAAATTTTAACTACGCTGGAAAAAAATAAGTAAGTTTCAACCAAGGCACTATAAATTTATTATAAAATATTGTTCAAAGATATGTTCAGTTACTTTCAGTAACAAACATGCTGTATATACAGCCTACTTTCGCTTCCAAAACTAACCTGGTACGACCTATATATGAATATATATATATATATATATATATATATATATATATATATATATATATATATATATATATATATATATATATATATATATATATATATATATATATATATATATATATATATATATATATATATATATATATATATATATATATATATATATATATATATATATATATATATATATATATATATATATATATATATATATATATATATATATATAATATATATATATATATATATATATATATATATATATATATGTATATATTATTAAAATGGACATCTTATTTTTAATTAGGAAAATATCCAGTTTTCCAAATTAATTCAAACCAATTTTGAGATATTAAGCATCAAAATTTTCCTGTAAGTCTAAATTTATATTACTGCATTTATTTGCTAAGGCACTTTGAGACTTTAATACGATTTTTTAGCCATTTTGATGGAGAGGATACGGTAAATGAAAGTTATGTGGACTTTTACAAAGATCTCGAGAATAAAAAGGTATACAGAGAGTTTCTGTTGATTACGCAGTTGTGTTTTCCATTGGAACTTGAACCGTCGCCGTTGAATTGTCAACAAAGGTGCTAAAATGTGTTTCGACTTTCCTTATAAATATAATTACGTCTAAAGAAAACAATGTTTCCTTCATAATCGCTTTAAAATGGCGCTATGGATATTCACTATATTCATGATGAATCTTTCTATAGTATTCAAAATATATCATGTCATATTTCGAAATTTTGACTTTTCAGCAATCTAATAGTTTCTTAAAATGTGTTTTTATAAATTATAAAAAACAATTTAGTTTGAATTACATCAATTACAATAAATACAATATCTAACCTGAGCTCACAAAAGTATGCCATAAAGGACAAAAATGTCTACATTGAACAGCAACATATGGGAACTTATCTATCACTTTTGTAAATTTAATTAACTTCTAAATAAATAAAATATAAATAAAGAATAAGATGTCAAAATATTACTTATTATTTCCTAAAAAAACAGTTATCTTGCTGATTTAAGTCGATGTATGGCATATGTATTTATTGTTAAACGAAAGAGAGCAGGTCAACAAAATGTATTTTATAGAAAATATTAACTGCTGTTTCAATAGCAAATTAATTGTCTAGCTTAATTGGTTATATTAGTTTATTTTTTTAACGATAATATTTATTAGAATTATTCCGCTGAGCATGCAGGTGTCCGAAGGAACTTGTTTTACTCTTTTCCTACTGACATAAAATTAAAGAAATCAAGTCAGCCTAAGATATAAACACATTAACACTATATTTGTTGTTTTTGTCTTGCAGCTAAATTCTTAAAAACTTCAATTACTGATGAAACCGAATTTTAATATGTAACATTAGGGACAAGAGTGCAGTGTACATTGTTGAGTCTCTATAGAAGAAATTCTGCTTTTAATAATTGTCTTAGTTCCTCACAGTAAAGTCGCAAAAGTTTTTAATATTTTTTGTTTTCACTTTTACAGATAAAGGTAATGAAAGTACAAGGTGCTATACTTAATCTTTAAGGGGCCGAAATGCCTTAATATTATTTTGTATGCTATCGGTAACGAAATTTTATCGCTTCAGCAATAATCGTCTTGGCGATCAAGAGGAGGGTGATATTTTTTTTCCAACAATGTAATAAACTAGAAATAAAAATAATAGTTGGGGCCTTCCGACGCGATGGAAACATGAGAAATGTTCGAGTGTTCGCGAGAATTCCTACCCTGCAATATACAAACGATTAGGGGCCGTAAAAGTTCTCCAGATTTCTTTACAACGTATTCCTCATAAATTGTGATCACTATAGTTTTACATCAGGTCAATATAATCTAGTTCAGAGATGTCAAAGATACGGCCCGCGGGCCGCATACCGCGGGCCGCATCCGGCCCCCGGGACGTATCAATAAGGCCCGCGATCGCAACAAAATAATTACCCTCTTTTATAACTTTGATATAATTTTTAACAACCGTATATTATATACTATATAATTAAATAAATAAAATGTTATAATAATTCAGTACATTTTTTTTATTTGAATCTGGCCCGCCTACACATTCTAAATTTAATATATGGCCCTCTGCAAAATTGAGTTTGACACCTCTGATCTAGTTATTTATAGTATTGTAATTTTATTTGGAGTATTGTAAAACCTTTAGATTGAGGGGGACTAAATCGTAATTCAACGTAATCAAAAATTCCGGATGCGTTTGTGTGATATACATAAACAGTATTCCGTTTGTAGATATGTTAGAGTCCGTAACGATACCATCCACCTTCGTATTGTAGTTGCCCCTTGTCGTATCTCTGCTTTCAGAGCGGTGGAGGGGCTTGCGTGTAGCAAGAACGCTTGGGATCCGCCTTCGAGAGCGTGACTAGTTACAATGCTTTCCGTGGTCGTCCCAAGCTACGATGCCAGACTGAGACAATATACATACATACATACTCTCGAGCAACGGGTAAGCAACACGCTTACTTGTGCCAACTCACACGAGCCTGGACTTTTCCCTCGGCCACAATCAGATATTACACTTTCAAAAGCACAACACACACATATGCACCCAGATGCACTTGCACGCCCCTATAATAATAGGAACAAAATATTACACTATACTTTACATAGGCTTAATACTAAATCGATCATCAAGAACGGTTCCTTTGGGATAACACCCGACCTCCCAGGGTAATTAGCCTAGCATCCATACAGGAGGTACTGCGGACGTCGACTTCTTATTTCCTCTTTACTCGTGCGAATTTTTATGGATGAAAATGACATCAAAACCTATAAATCAGACAGCGAAGAACTTGATGAAGGATACCTTGGTAAATTCAGCTTGATGCGATTTTCTGGAAGTCAGCGACGGGAAATCGCTATTCAAGCTGCAAAACAGCGTGGTGAATAAATCCGCCATAAGACAAAACAAGCTTGTACGACTCCTCCGGTGGAGTTTCTACCGCCAGCACGTCTCGCGCAGGAAACCCTGACGCTTATGCGGGAATACTGTTGGCAAACACTTAGATTCCGAGGGCAGCGTATATCAGTTGGGAAACAAAAAGAGAAAGGGGAGCATGACGGCGCAATCGCCTTCAATGAAACCATAACTACCATCAAATTGGCCATTGTTCCGAAGGATTTTCCAGGGATGCGTCTAACAGATGGTGCTATTGGAGGCAATGACCAGAAGGTAGTGTGTCATCCTTAAATAAGTGCTATTGAAAAAATAGCGGGCCATCCTGTCATGCCGATGAGACGATATCAGAACTTGGGTTCAAACCGAGGTCCCCAAACCTTCGCTGTGGTGCTCAGCTTAAAGTGGGGATGACAAAAGAACTTCTAAATACGACAAAAGTGATAATGACTCTCCCAAAAATCCTGAGAACTAAGTCGCCGAAAAAAAATCCTCCAAATGACAAAAACCCAGAATGGAACATTAAAAACAGAGGAGTAGCACATAATAATTCATAATACTGGAGACAATGGTGTTATGTTTGTGTTAAACATCGATGAAACATCTCTAAAGACTTTAGTGAAGTCCAACATGAAAGCATGTGTGGGAATCTGAAAGGCACCTTTCAGTCTATTAGTTTCAGCAAGCGGCAGAAGTGACGGTTCCAGAAACCAGAGAAACTTAAAGCTGCTGCAAGTAAACCTGTAGTACACTAGGGCTGGTCCTGCAGTCCTGTGTCACAGTCTATAACAAATCACCCTAATCCAAGAACCATGGTTCCTACAGGGTGAAGTGAAAGGACTTGGGTCAACGGGTGATACGTTAATATACACGACATGAAATGCATCTCCTGTTAAACTTCTGTTCTAGGGGCCTTGCGACCAGCAAAGTGAGATATTGTGAGAATGAAAGCTAGGAGCTGATAATTTTCTGGGCCTATTGACTCACAAAAGTTACCACCTTCTGCAGAGTTCAAATCTCTTGTGATATCAACACAAATTCCAAGCAGGATGAGACGCAAACGCACATAATACCCCAATAGTAACTCTGTCAACAATGATCGCGGGAATGCTTGGTAAGTAATAATTTACTTGTAGCAAATCAAGAAATGAACCAATTTTTGCTACGGTCACGCGAAGAGAGATTATCGACCACAGTAACCACCGTGGCTATTCACGACAGGGTAGGAGGTCATACTTCTTGGTTTTGATAGGATATGAGAATCCTATGGAAGTCAACTTAAACATAGTCTGGCTTCCATCGAAACTAATATTCGGAATACGGTGGACATAGAGCTACACGCTGATCAACTTCAAGATGTCCTCACCACTGCCTTTCAAGAAAACTGTCCTTTGACTTGTAGCCGCCCAAAAAAGAAAGTTCCATGATGGAATAGACATCTGGCGGACTTGATAAAAACTGTTAGGAAACTATTTGACAGAGCCAAAATCTCAGGTGAATAAGTTTCAGTAAGTTACAAAGTACAACAAAGCCCTAAGGAAGATAAACAGAAGAAGTTCTGCGGAGAAGTGAAAAGTACTTCTCAGGTAGCACGCATTCAAAAAATTCTCTCCAAAGACAACTGAAGCTCGGTTAGTGCAATTAAGAAGCTAACAGAAGAGTATTCTACAGCAGGGAAATAGACCCTTGAAATGCTTCTTTAGGTGCACTTTCCAAGATCGGAAATTCAACAACCAGAAGTAGCTCAGATACCTTTGTCATGCGGCTAAGAGAGCTGATTGGGCCATTATAAACCGAATAGTCTATCAAAGAATCAAATGGGCTACAGGGACTTTTGAAACTCATAAAACGTCAGGACCAGATGGAATCCTCTCAGTAGTTCTCTATCAAGGGATGGAAATTTTGGTATCACCTTTGTGTAGTCGTGAGGGTCGAATCATCACTATTCTATAAGGAGGCTGCCCTGAGCGCTTTTATTGACATACAGGGGACTTTTGACAATACATCTTTCGTCTCAATGATTACATACTTGGAAAGACATGGTATCGACGACCCCACACGCTGGTGGATAAACAACTCGCTCTTATATCGGTAAAAAAAGCCAAGTTAATAATGAATGAGTTTCTGACTTGGCTAAACTCACAGGGTTTTTACGCCGAAAAATATGTTGATGATACATACCTCCACTGTGGTAGAGCTCATGCAAAGACCACTGAACAGTGTACAGCACTGATGTAAGACAGTAATCCTGAAAGTCAACGCCGCGAAGACTGCTGTTATATGGTTTACAAAAAGAAGAATCCAAGGTAAATACAATAACCTGAGTATATATATATATATATATATATATATATATATATATATATATATATATATATATATATAAATATCTGAACCTGACACTAGACACGAAATTAACGTGGAACAAACAAATAACAAAAATCTGTCTCATGAGACGCAGGAGCTTATTTGGGAAAACCCGAGGCCTTAAACCCAAGACGGAGCTGCATTAGACTTATGGTTATTATAACGGAGCTGCAGTACGGTGGACGAAAACAGAGCAAAAAACAACAACCACGGAAATAAATCGGCTGCAGGGGTTAGTTTGTTTATCTTCCACTGGAGCTATGAAAATAATTCTAGGACTAATACCCCTACATAAAAAGTGAGGCCATAAATAGTGCCTATTGAATTCCGACAAATAGGGAATGAAAACAACAACCTCGACACTTTGGGCACAAAAGAGTTATGAATCTAATCAAGGACAAATTCTTGGATTTGCAATTTGAGGTCGTATAATTTCGAAAAACCATGTAGAATTGGGTGTCGTCCAAATTTATAGATGGAGGTGGAGACTTTGACAAAAGGTCTGTTCTATTACACAGATAGATCCAAAAATTCGAGAGGAATAGGTGCTGGCAGATATGCAGGAAAACCCATGTCGAGCTTTAGCATTCCATTTGCGACCAGTGCAACAATATGTCAGGCAGAAATTTAGACATGACTATCGAAACCAAGAAATATATGTCAGGCCAACTCCAAGATCACGACGGAGAGTAAACGTGCCCTGTCAGAACTATCCTCCAGGAACAACAGGATTGAATTACTGTGGGTGCGAGGACATTCGAAGATAAAAGGTAATGAACAACCGAACGAATTAGCAAGATTCGGAGCTACAACATCATACAGGGGTCGAGAATCAGCGTTTGGTATACTAAAACAGGTGGTAAAAAGAATAATCAATATGGTCATATTAGCAACATCTAGATCATTGGTTTGCAACATCGGATCAAAGACATGCGAGGGATGTAATTGGCGGCCTCTCAAAGAAACTAACAACTGACGTCCATTGTTTAACAGGGTTCAGACTAACCTAGTGGTGGATCTGATCACCGGCCACGATCACCTGAGGAAACATTTACAGAAAATGGGTATTCACAATGGTCCCACGACATGTAGACTATGTGATGAAGAGAAAGAAACCTCTATCCTATATGAATCTATAGTTTTCACTTGGAACAGACATGTACTGTTCGGGTGATCTACATCGTGGCGGTAATTACCACAGGAAATTAATAAACTTTCTTACATGACAACGCTCATGTTCCTAAGAGAATGGAGCATAATAAGTCAAAAGGCTGTAGTGAACAAACAAGTACAATCGCCAACCCCGCCAGCAACCAAACAACCAACCAACCAACTTACAAGAGACAGTACTGGTATGAGGCTCGACTTCGTTAATTAAATGTTTGAACATTTCTCAACTTACGTTATATACAACATTTTCATCTTATTCTCGGATGACTTCAACGGTCACGTGAAGAAACAGAATTGCCGTTTTGTTCAATAAATCTAAAAATAAAGCATCAAAAGATTTTACATTCCTGTAAAATGACGGTTTGGACAGCAATATCTGCACGAGGCATAGTCGGCCGGATATTTTATAGTTTTTCAAACTCGTTCAACGGCCATATTCCGCAAAGTGTATCGCATATCGTAAAAGAAGTCCCTTGCGGTGAAAACCATGCAAGCGATTAAAAGGAAGTGTTGAGTTTTAAAGAAACTAGTTCGACTCCAAGTAAACCTAGAACAACCAAGGACATCGAAAAGTGATATAAACATGAAGCGCGTTTGAATGTCTACGAAAATCTCAACCTCTCAATACGCTAAAGATTAAGAGCCGCAAGTTGCTCGGGAGTTCGTTCTAATGCATTTTTCGTACAGATTTATATTTGTATTCTAAACTACAGCTGGAGCAAGAATTAAAATCAACTGATACTGTACAGAGGTATAATGAAGTTATGCTTAACATTTAATTATCGATTGACCTTAACGAACATGTTAATCAAAAGAATTGTAGTCCGACAATGTCTGCATGTTTAACAATAGGTCAGTACTGCTCTGAGGATAACAGAGGTCGCATAATAATTGACAATTCGAGGAGATACTTGAAGATAATTGACAACTCACATCACACTTGACAAAACTTTGGTAGTTATAACCAGAGAACTACCCTCAAACACATTTACCATTTGAGAAGTTTTCTCGAATAAACTGATTTTCAAAAAAGGTGCCATAATTTTGTTTCTACGTAGCCTTGATTTGGGCAGTGGATTTTTGGTCTTGATCACGGAAATCACATATGGAGCAATCATCAATATTTTCACCGGTCGCTTAGAAAAATACTACGAACTTAATGGTTCTTTTATTAATTTGTTTCTTTACCATAAATATTTTCAGATTAAACATATAGTACAATTTGAGCATAACTCAACGTTGCACAAGCTTCGTGTAACCATTATTTGTAAAAAGTTAGACTGTGTTCAAAAGTTCCCAGAACTTATTTCCAATATAGCCGTTTATATCAATGAGGTCCTTATTGGTATTTTTCGTAAGTTTTCTTAACTGCCCGACTTAACAGCTCATCTCTCTTCTGCTAAATGAAATCTAACCTAGCTGGTATATTCACCATAATTCTGTATTATGTTCGATTTTGTTAAAGTTGTGAAAGTATTTATTTCAGATATATGATGACATTGGACAATTTCAGTTGGGTTGTTTAACCCTCGCCTTAACCGATTCGTATTTTGCAAGTACGGCCTTAATCCTTGGGTACTGCTACTGGAAGTAATACGAGCAAAGGTTAAAAGCATATTTTGTTTGTAATTAAAGGGAATTCCATTTTACAACATTGTAAACAAAAGGGTGCAAATGGATCCGCTCAGGTTTGCAAGATTTGAGAAATGTCAAAGAATATAAACAAATCAAAAAAGGGAACATTGGCAACATAAGTTGCTGTTGTCGACCTCTTTGGTGGTCAATAAGTTCAAATAAAAAACAGCAGTTGATATTATAGAACATACATATTCTCAAAAAGAATGAATGAGTTAACATTGTGATGGATAATACCTGATGAAACTCATACTATATAATCAGTTTTGGGATACCTTACTTTAATAACAACACAGAGGCAATGAAGATTTTCGAATAGCTTAAACTATTACAAATATTGACAAAGTTTAATTTTTGAAACATGAAATCGACCAGGAATCGATTGAACAGCGTCAAAGCAGTCGCAGAAGGAATTCACAGGAATCGGCATTATCTAGCATTATTATAGAAAACTCTAGACTAGGAGAATATCGAACAACTATCGGACAGCGATTGCTAAGGATTTTACGTAAAATAAGAGCTACAAGAGCCACAAGAGCCAAAAAGTCATGAAGGGCACGCAAGCGCTGTTACAGACTTGTGCTCTTTCCATACGAAAAATTTTTACTGTTGGACAAAAATTTACCCATTAAAATGCTAAGAATTTATGTATGCAGCTCTTAGCAGACACAAGAATATAAAATTTTTAGTTTTAGGAAAAGTGGGGAATTGAGGTCTAATAAATTATGAAGGTAGAAAGAGGACAAGAGCCGGTTTTAGTGCAGACATACAAAGAGAAGATAACGCAACGTTGGTTGGTAACCATCTAATCTGAAAGATTGGCTTTTCTAGTTTATAATTATTTGGATTATCAGTTATGGAATATTTCAGAAAAGAGGTATTTCTTTACATCTCATCGCAATATCAAGGAGCTTAGAGCAGACATGGTTTTAAAAAGCAGCTTCCATACTGATGGAAGTGGTATAGTTGAGAAAATTTCTGTTTTTATTTAGTAAATAATAAATAAATAATACGAACAGTAATGTTCTCGCTTCATCTTTTTTGTATGTAATGCGTCTGCACGAGAGATAGAATTTATGGCCAGACTACGTATGTAGTCGGCAAATATATTGGCCGCTTCTACCGGTGTGAGCGTCTCTCGACTTGTTATATAGTATTCGGCAACATACAACACACTAGTATAACAAACCAAAAAATTTTAATTATTGGTTAATCAAACGAAACAATAAATTCAAAAATAATAACTTAAAGCTCTAAAATAAATTTTCTATACCATATAAGTGTATTTGCGTGTAAATATTGATAAAAAAAAATATGATACTTACTAGATTCATTTAATTCGTCAGCCAATTTATCCCACGCGGCCTCCCTTATCCTTTTACATTTGTAATTAGCGTCTAATGTGTTAAACAATATCGGATATCTTTGAACCCCCTCGATAATTTCAATTGTGAATACCATTCTAAAATTTATTTTCGCTTCGGGCTGCTGCAATCCGGTCGAATGCGGGCGGAACAAAATAAACCCGGCGTTCAGCAGCGTTTGAAGAATAACGACTAGTATTGGATAAAATACCGCGCGGGCATACACCGGGCTCGTGATCACCGGGTTTGCTCGTTGCGCATGGCGTTTCTGCGGATAATTTTTGTTCTATTTATCGCCTACTCGACCGCTTGTAGCCTACAGCCACAATATTTTCAGTGGCGTGGCGAATTTCCATGTATGATTTTATGAACCTCGTTTTTTTCATAGCCCAATATTTCGTAGAAGCATGAGATTTTTGACTAGGTGTTATTCGCTGACTGCTACTATGAAGCATTTCATACAGTATTAAATTTAGACCTTAGAATATAGATCATACGCCGGTTAAGCCGGTAGACAATTAAAACTGTGGAGAAATTTTTAGGAGCCCAGGTGTATGCTCTCTAAAAAAAATTCCTTTGGTGTTTTGGATATATATATATATATATATATATATATATATATATATATATATATATATATATATATATATATATATATGTATTAGAACAGCTTGTATTAACGAGTGTGCTCAAGGGAAATGAAAAAATGTTTAGTTACGGGCAGGATTATTAAGGTGGTAATTTTACCGGAGGTAAAATTAAAGTCGAAAGAACCAGCAAAATTACCCAGAGTTTAAAATTAAAAAAAATCCCGATTGATTTATTTTTATATTTTCAAATATTATTGTTAAAATTTATAATTTGTCACCAACTACCTGTAAAATGGGTAAATAGAGGGTAACGGTCTTGATAATCTTTTTCTTAATTAAAAAAGAATTTCGGGAATTTTTGTTTACGTGCTCATACTTTTGTTGAAAAACAAAAACAAAGCTTCGCTTTTTAGTGTTCCGTACGGAATGACTTCGGTGTCTGTCTGTCTGTCTGTCCATCTGTCTGTCACACCCGATTTTCTCCGAAACTATTTGTCATAGAAAGTTGAAATTTGGTAATAAAATAGGAATTGATGGCCTCATCAGAGCCATATAGTTTTGAAAGTTAAATTTTGACTTAAGGGGTTAGTTTTGGGGGGTAAAATCGGAAGTGAAAAAAATATTTTTTTACTAGGTCATCGAGTGTGGTGTCAAATGAAAGCTTGTGAAAACACGAGTAAATATATATATATATATATATATATATATATATATATATATATATATATATATATATATATATATATATATAATGTAATACTTGCGCACACTTTTCTTTGTATTATTTTTAAAAAAATCGCGAAAAATCGCTGCTCCCCCCTTAGCTCGAAAAGTACTGATCAAAAAATTTTGGAAAAATTCTGAAATATTCTCCACGGAGTGTAGATTGAACGAAAATTATCACGAGTGCATTACCTTGAATAATTTATTTGGAATATAAAAAATAAAAATTTCAAGGTCATCAGTTTTTAGTAAAGATTGGAAACAAACTTTGTTGAAAACTCATTTGGAGTGTGTTTTGTGAAGTCACTGATTTTTTACCTCTGTAAAAAAATGTTTTATTTTAAAAGCAATCAACGTACGGAACGCTAATTGCGCAAGTTCAACTTGCACTTGACCGGTTATTTTTGTTTTTAAAGTATATTTAGTAGCTTCAGTTAAGCGTAGACGTCTGAAACAAAACAAATTATTGTAAAAATCGTGAATGTAAAAGAAAAATCCGAGAGCAATTTTTTTCCAAGGAGTAAAAATATAGTGAATATGAATGGAGAACATTTTCCATGCGCTTAACTGAAAATAATTTGATATAGTTTAAGAACATTTAAAAAAAAAGGATAAGATTTTAACTAGCAGAGGAAAATAGAAAACTAGTTGGAAAATCATAGTTTTAAGAAAAACGAGTTTAAAGTTTAACTCTTTTATCTGTTGTGACAGAATGAAAACTAATCTAAAATTGCATGTTTAGGGTTGCTTACATAATAAACGCTGGGTTTACAGTTTCATTTAAAACTTTGCATTATTATTCTTTCATAAAAATCTACTAGTCAGTCTTAAGACTATAGATCTAGATCTGGAGCTAATATTTACAAAACATATCGTTAAGCTTTTAAAAAACGTAATCTATGTTGATATATAAGCCCATTTAGGTCAATTTCGGTAAAAAAGCGGAAAAACGCAGATATGCATATACATCAGAGGAAAGGGGTGGTTATCTTGGGTCCGGATATTTTAGAGGGGCTCGATTTTTTCGAAAAGAACCTTTACTTGTTTGTTTTTCCTCTCTGGTCATCGTTTTTTTTTATTAGTTGGGAGAAGGTTTGAAACTTCTAAAATTTTCTTGCAGGAGATTTCAAGAAGTTTGAAGTTTTTATACTTTAAGCGTATAAGTTTTTTAATATGACAGCCTCCTCCACTATAGGGTATTGAGAAGTATTTGTAGTTCTAAAGTTCTATTATAAGATATGTTATTTTTAACTTGAGAGTCTTTCGGCCCATCTGCAACATTTTTTACCTTATTGGGAGGAGCTTAAGTTTTTAAAGTTCCACTGTAAGAAAGTCTTTTTTTATTGAAAGCTCTCTACTTCTAGTTATCGATTTTTTTTTTGTTATGTCTGGGGAAAAGTCTTAACTTTGGAACCTCTAGAGTTTTGTCAACAGGGACACGTATTATCTATCCATAACACTACATACTGACTCTATCAGTGGCGAACATCATAAATTTTCAGATTACGCTTATATTAACACCAGAAAAAAAAAATCGAATCCTACAAGTAATTTTAAATTCCTAGCTACTGCACATTAGAGTGAAAATAATTTCTAAAAATATTTTGTGTTACAGGAATGGCTTAAGAAATTAGAATGCTTTAATTATTATTATTAATTTTTAAAAAATATTTGACACTTCTCTCGAATTATATATATATATATATATATATATATATATATATATATATATATATATATATATATATATACATAAATATATGCATATAATATAGCTCCCTCATCTTCTGTCCTATTACCCTTGGCAGGGCGTAGTGACTAATTATGAGCTGGTACTTCGCACCTGATCCTTTCAGATCTCTCGATCTAGGGCTATTTGACCTGCCTCATGTAGAGTTTTTCAAGCAAGGGGCTGCAGTTGGTCATCCATCTTGTAGGAGATCTGCCTCTTGAACTTCTGCCGCTGACTTTACTTTCGACTACTAGTTTCTCCATGGTGTCTCTTCGTCTGGCGATGTGACCAAAATATGTGAGGTAGGCTTGGTTCACATGTTTAAGTACCCTAGTTTTCACATTCATCTCCTCTAGAACTGACGCGTTAGTCCGGTGATCTGTCCAGGAGATCCGAAGAACTCGTCTGTACACTCGCACTTAAAACTTCCAACTCTTTTTCTGTCAGTTTGCTTTAGTGTCTAGGTCTCGGCTGCATTTTTTTTATGGGTCCAGCACACGTGCTGCAGGGAAGTCCCTAAAGCGCTCCAGGAGCGGCATGTGTGCGGAAAAAGCGATTCACGTTGTTCTTGAATCGCTGTAAATTATACTCGGTGGAAAACACAGCGCTGGGCAAATTATTCCAAAGTGATGATGTTCTCCATATAAAAGACTGCTTGAAAAGCGTTGTACGCATACATTGTAATGGGAAATATGAGGGCCTTTAACGAGTTGTAGTTTGGTTGTCTTCGTTATTATGCAATCCTTCCAGATTTTTGTTACTTTTTTAGTTGCTGTCTTGGCTATCGCTATGCTCCTCTTAATCTCATTCGAGCATCTTCCAGCGTTGGTGATTAATGCACCTAGATATACGAAGCTCTCGACGACTCCGCCCTCAGCTATCACTTGCCTCTGTGGGTGCTATTGTAGGACTGTCAATGATCATAACTTTGGTTTTGGTTTCGTTTATTTCTATATATATATATATATATATATATATATATATATATATATATATATATATATATATATATATGTATATATATATATATATATATATATATATATATATATATATATATATATATATATATATATATATATATATATATATATATATATATATATATATATATATATATATATATATATATATATATATATATGGTACATTTCGCGCCAACGGAGCCACCCCCATACCCAAAAATAGAATTAACGAAAAAAAAGATTCAAGGGTGTCAATTTCTTCGTTGAAACGTAAGCTTTTAAATGCAAGGTGGCCCTTTTGAAAAAACAAGATGGCGGCTTAATTTGGCGGCTAGAAACAAAAAATTAGGCCTAAGGCAGCCAGATAGACAACTGTAAATGCCGAGCTGCCAATAGAGGAGGGGGCTAATTGACAAATAGGATACATCAAACGACAACAGGGAGAGGGGGCAAAGCCTTTTGAAGAAAGGAAAAGACTCTGTGTAACTAGAACTCTAAAAGCTTAGACCTTTCCCAACCGATTTATCTAAAAACGATGATAGAGATTTTTCACAAAAAAGATCTCTGAAAACTAAGCAATTTAAAAATCGCTGACCAGGGGGGAAGGTCAACATTTTCATAAAGAAAAACAATAAGTATGGCAAAGGCACTAGCTTGGTCACGCCACAGGTTATAAAATAAAGTTTTCAAAATAATTAACATGGCTTACTTATAAAAATTATTAGAACCAAAGTTTTCTTCGACATAGGGCAGTCAATGGTAGTTAGTTTTTTTTCTCAGGAAAGCTTTTGATAGTGGACTTCTTAAAAATTATTCAGACGATACAAAATGTATGATTGTAACATTGTTGATTTTTTTAAATCCAAATGTGTTAATGCGAAAGTTGCTCAAAGTTAGGAAATCAAAAAATTTAAGATTCTAAACTTTGAAAATTGTTGTTAAAATTATTTTAATTACATAATTTTCATATCAGAATTATAACAAATGGATTTTTTTTAGGGTTATCATCAAATGTTGTCTTAAAAAATCAAATGCAAAGGAAGAGCGTCCCTAAGGCCGGTTTTCGGCCCCCTTCAATTTTTGACGGAAATAAGCGAAAGTAATTTTTTTTGACTTCGCGAGCAAAAATAGGTCATTTCCAGATGAAACGAAAAGTTTTTACCCCCTTCCTACGTTTCCTTCATCTCATTCCCCGTCCTCTGTTATAATTCGATTAAGTAGTAATTATTAAGCATAAATGTAGAGAATTGTGATCAAATGGACGTAAAAACGTAAACATGGTATTTAAAAAACCCAAAAAGGTAATATCGTCTCTAGAGTTTACTGGTTGATGAAATATTCCAGGATACTGTACCATATATAATGATATAATTACCCTCTCTTTCTTTATACTCCCACCCTCTGCCTTAAAATAACGTATACGAAGGCGTTAACAACTGTACCAAATAATTAAGATCGTGTCTAGAGTTTTTAGGTTGATGAAGTGTTCCATGCTACTGCTTCATATATATTGATGGAATTACCGCCCTCTCTTCCCCTATAAAACCACACGATAATAAAGCACTCCGCTACGTGAGAGGCAAAGGTACTTACGCTAAAAATGCACCTTAACGGGAGCAGATAACTACCACGTCCACGCCGTTATTCCTGGGTGATGCCAAGAGTAAGATTCCTCACTTTTAGCACGTATTTACTTGCATAACAAATATTATATAAAAATATGTACATCAATAACTTTAAGGCTGAGGGGGTGTTATACGGGAAGGGGGGGGGGTGATTCCATCACTATATATGAGGCAGTATCCTGGAATACTTCATCAATCTGAAAACTCTAGATACGACCTTAATTATTTGGTACATTTCTGTTGACGCCTTCGTATATGTTATTTTAAGGGAAGGAGTATAAAGAAAAGGGGGGGTAAGTATATGATTATGCCGGACCGATTGTCGCAGTGGGTAAGGCGCTAGCTTTGCCTGCTGTTGTCCGAGAGGTCAGCGGTTCGATTCCGTGTGACGGCTGGGTGTTGTGTGTGTCTTCAGGTTTAGTTTAGGTTTAAGGATTTTTTTCTTTGCCTCCGCATCTGTGAGGTTTATACGTCTATTTGATCAAATTTCCCTACATTTATGCTTCATAATTACTACTTAATCGAATTATAACAGAGGGCGGGGAATAAGGTGAAGGAAAAGGGTGGAGGGGGTAAAAACTTTTCGTCTGGAAATGACCTATTTTTGCTCACGAAGTCAAAACAAATTAATTTCACTTATTTCTGTCTAAAATTGAAGGGGGCCGAAAATCCCTATTATCTCAAAAAGTTGACGCTAGGAAAGATACACAAAAACCACTACAATTTTCCCTAGAATTTCAAAAATTAAAAACCTATAGAGTAACATATATAGTAAATATAGTAAAATAAAAAACTCTCTTATGTTCACCGCGAAACCAGAAATGACGAAGAATTGTTTTTCTGCCTAATATGGGTGTCTAGTGTACTGTTAAACTAAATTTGCATTTTGCTATCTAAAGCAGTTTACTTATGGCGTAGTAGATGGTAAGGTAATTTATTTGTTCAATTAAATAATTATTGATTCCTGAAGTAATACTTGTGGGTAAAAACCGATAGCACTCTAGTATTGACCATTTATTGACCTACCTATAAACATGTTTTAAACGTGTTTCGAAACACTATCGGTTATTTCTTTATTATTGAAATCCACGAAAAAAGTTGAACACTGCGAAAAATGGAAGCGACGACAAAAAAGGGGCACTTTGGAAACAGAAAATATAGAAAAATATTTTTTAAAGCTATTAGTAATTGGAAATACCCTATTTTAGGTACATTTAAAAAAGTTCACGACAAAAGCTCGATTAAAATTGTTCCAAAATTTTCTATTGTTTAACATCGGAGTCCGTAATATGTTAACAAGTTTTAATATTAATCCCTTTTATAAAGGTTTTAAAACTGAAGGTAATGAAAATTTTAGTTGTTACCTGTATTTTTTCTATTAATTCTGTTGTGCTCTATGGATCTATTATTGTGTGCTTTATTTCTTTTTCACGTAGTGTAGTGCTATAGCGTCATGCACGCACATCTCAAACTGAATCTTCGGCCTAAGAGATACTTAAAATTTGAAATTTGCAGCCATCAATTTTTAATAGCAGACCACAATCAATTTTAAAGAAGCAGCTACTGCACCTGAATTTTAAGGCTGAAACTATTCTTACTTCCATGTACAGTGTAAAATTAAATATAAAAAAATCAAGGTTGTAGTAAATGTCAAAAGGCTGATAATTCAGAAAATTTTTTCAAATAAATCCCGATACCCGGGTAGCCGTTCCTATCTACCTACTAAATAGGGTTAGATCTTTACTTCCTTATTCAGATTACGTTTTGTTTTACAATTCTTACTAATATATTTATAAATGCTAATGTGGATTTTAAATTCCTTTACGAAAAGGAAGTACCTATTGTATGCGTGAAAAGTGATTTTTTTCACGATTCAGCGCCCTTAGGTCATGAAAAATTTAATTTCTCATTTCCGTCTCAAACGCAATGAAAAAATGAAAGATCGATTTAAAAGTTGGTACACATCCAGTACTTGAAGTGGGAATGAAAGTTATAGTTTTTGAGCGATATCGCTCCAGGTCAAAGGGGAGAAAGGAGTGAACGTCAATAAATTCCATAAATGTTGTATAATTTCAATAGTCTTAATAAGTTTCTCTTGGTTGATATAGTGAACAAACTTTAAGTAATGTTATTTATAGTCAAACATATATGGTTGGGGTGGAATATATCGTGGAATACATTATTTTCAGGGTTTTTAGAGTCGAGGAATCTGAAAATTGTTATTTTTTCTTTATTTCTAATATTAACACGAATATATGGTGTACAAATTAATTCATTTCCTTTGAAATAGGTATGTCAAAAGTCCATTTCAAACTTAAACCATTTTCATTACTTTTACGTGTAGAAGTACCAATCCTATTGAAGTAAAAAATCGCCACTTTATGTGATTCTGCTATTCAAATGACTTTAAAATATAATCTCGAAAGCGATGTTGTTCGATAAACAGCATTTGAAGTACTGTATTTCAAATGCTAAAAATGCGTCCGAAGCTGCATAAATTAGTTCAACGTTGAAAGAAGCTCCTATAACGTATAAAATATGGTATCAGCGGTACTAAACGGTGGCTCATCTTTCGAATCGTGAAACGTCTTCAATAATACCAGGAAACACAGGGTATGGGACTTAACTATGTTTTGGGGGAGAAAGTTTTACCTGACGTGGGATATTCTTGGAACATGGCCCCGTCTGATTATTATTCACATACTTCATTGGAGGCTGTAAAAACTTACCGAATTCATTGACTCGACATCTTCGATGAATGAATCGGTCAGCTGCTTGAAAAGTGGGTAAAATGTGTGAAAAATAATGGGGAATATTTTTCTCCATAGAGTTATATCTCGTTCGTAAATAAATTAAAATTTTATTAACGGAAAAGGATACGTGGATAAGTGGTTAGAGTCTGATAATTAAAAAAAAGGTCAAGGGTAAGTTGGACTTGCGCACTTAGTGTTCCGTACCATGATTGCTTTTAAAAATAAAATAAAATCCTTACCTAGGCTAGGTTAATTAGGTCTCTGATATCTTAAGATTAAATATGTATTTTCACGTTTTTTCTTAGTCAATAATGCATGATAGATAGTTATAGCATCTTAGCTGCCTAACAGCCGATAAATCAATCTAGCTCAATCCAGAATCTAGTAGTAAAAATGTAAAACAAATATTTACTACCTAAATATTTGTTCAATTATAAACAAATAAAATAACACTGTCTCGGTACAGAAGCTACGCGTGACAGTAATGTACTAAAAAGTATATTAAAAGAAGCTCCACCATATTGTCAAGTTACATAGTTTTAAAAAAAAATTATTGTCGATAAATTATCACACGTAATTCACTCGTGACAATTTTCGCGCAAAATATTTTGATCGGTATTTTTAGAGACAGAGATTTTTGGCATTTAAAAAAAAAAAAATACAAATAAAAGTGTGCGCAAATATTACATCATATATACTTTTAAACACATGTTTTTACAAGCTTTCATTTGACACCCCACTCGATGACCTAGTAAAATTTTTTTCCACTTCCAATTTCACCCCACAAACTAACCCCTTAAGTATAAATTTAACTTTCAAAACTACACTGCTCTGATTGGGCCATCAATTTCTATATTTGTGTGTGATCCCATAAGTATCTTATAAGTGTATATATAGTACGGAACATTAAAAATATATATATATTAACTTTAAACTCTGTATTTGCTATTGAGTAAATAACTTGACAGTAACTAGCTTTGACAATAGTAATAGCTAATCCAATGTCATTTCTATTGGTTAAAACTAAGACCAATTCCAGCAGTTGTGTTTATGACTTGTCTTTAGGTTATATACGAGTACAGAGTGATCATTTTTAGACGCCCGGCCTCGATTTATGGAAAATTGTTGGATACTTATTTTTTTTTTTGTAAATGTATAATGGTATAGTGCATGTCAAGGAGTATACTAACGTATTTGACATTTGGTAGTGAAAACGACGCTGGGCGTCGTGAGGCCTAGCAACTTTTTTTTCCATCGACATACCTTTTGTAAAACGGCCTTGGAAAGCCCTAATTTTTTCAGCATTAAGATGACAGCTAGATAAATTGTTGAAAAACCGCCAAACGTGGCATACGATCTATGGCAACCGCGATGACCAAAAAATCATATTTTAGAGAGTTTTTGCTGCATAACTTTTTTGCAAAACAAATTAGAAAAATAGGAAATAAGGAAAAATTTTGAACAAAATTAGGGCTTTTCAATGCCGTTTTTTTTTTTATATAACGAATAAATTATTAAAGGTTATTATTATTATTGTTCAATCTACACCCTGTAGAGAATATTCCAGAATTTTTTCAAAATTTTTTGATCGGTACTTTTTGAGATAACGTGGGGTCACAGCGATTTTTCAAACTTTTTATAAATAATACGAAGAGAATTGTGCGCAAGTATTCCATTATATATATTTTTGAACTCGTCTTTTTACAAGCTTTTATTTGACACCCCACTCGATGACCTGGTAAAAAAAAATTTTACTTCCGATTTCATCCCCCAAAACTAACCCGTTAAATCAAAATTTAACTTTCAAAACTACACAGCTCTGATGAGGCCATCAATTTCTATATTATTGCCAAATTTCAACTTTCTGTGTCAACTACTTTCGGAGAAAATCGGGTGTGACAGACAGACAGACAGACGGACACCGAAGTGATCTTATAAGTGTTCCGTACGGAACATTAAAAAGCTGTTTGTGCCCAGCGTCGTTTTCACTGCCAAATGTCAAATACGTCAGTATACTCCTTGACATGAACTCGGCCATTCTACATTTAAAAAAAAATAAACATCCAACAATTTTCCACAAATCGGGGCCGGGCGTCTAAAAATGATCACCCTGTACATACGTTTTCTTTAATGATACCTGCACAGATGTAAATTAGGGAGAAGGTAGTTGTTAATATCAATAATGTTTTTACTTCTTTTGCTAAAAAAGGCATTCTAAAAAAAATTTTAACATTTTGAACTACTTCATGTTACAGGGTTCCTAGATCATGAAAACCAGTTGCCGATATCTCTCGCTACGATAGTCTCGAACGAGATATCGATGTCGAATTTGTTACGTAAATAATATTTATAGTAGGAAAAAACCTATAGTTTCAGGGAAAGGACGTGAATGAGATAAGGGTCGATAAATGTGTGGTTTCAATATTATGAAAATTTTTCATAGTTTTTTTACTGAGATAAAGAACAAATTTTAAGCATATTTATTTACAGTCAAACATATAAGGCATAAAAGTGGTAACAGGAGTTGTTTTAAATATATCATGTCATACGTCCTTTTTCAAGGTTATGTAAGGAATCTGAAAATTTTTTTTTATTGCTTCTAATTTTAACAGTGTAGAGAGAAATATCAGGTTTCAGTTTAAATATGCTTAGGTTAAGTTATTCGTTAGTCTAGGAAAGCAAAATTTAGTATTTAGTTGAAAACTGCGTATTTGCGAGGGAAGTACTGGAAAATTATTTTACTGTTTTCTTTTTAGGTTATAATTTTATCTGATTCTTTTCTTTGTTAAAGTGTGCAAAAACAATAATCGTGTACCAGAAATAATAAAACTTTCTCCACACATTCCTGTAATTTAAACTATTTCGTTTTTATTATTATATTTGTCTACAGGATAATGGTAATCTTGTAACTCGTCGAATGTAGTTGGTTCATTCGTTGATGACCACAAAATTATCTGTAGCGAAAATTTATTTTTTTAGGAATCAATCTAAAGTACTCTTATTTTTTTTAAAATTAAATTATCTAAATAGAAACGTGTGTATACAGAGATTGGTTGGTGGAGTAAACTTACTGTATAAAACGATCCTTCGTTGGTATATGGGATAAAAAAATAATAAGGAATAATTAACAATATAAATAAACTATATTTCGTCAACAAATTAAGACAAAAACGTTCGAACAGTTGCTTTAATTGCAGATCTGCACACCGGACAATCTTCCAAATTTGGAGCACAATTAACACAAGTTGCTAAATGTCCACAAGGTAAAAATACTATTCCTACTTCGCTATCCATGCAAATCTTGCATTGCCTTGCTTCTTTTAATATCCTATTTTCTTCTTCTAAAGAGATCGATTTTGGTATTATTTTTTCTGCTGGCGTACGCTGCGATTGTTTGAGAGGTTCTCCAGTCTTTTCAGTTGTTTGGAGGTTAGTTAATGATTTTGAATTTAGATTTGTATTGTCATTTTGAGATCTTTTCGTTACATCACTAATCATTGCAGTTATAGAATCTCTTATTTGGTTACTTTGGGGGGTATTAATTTCGAAATTATCATCTTCTTCAAGTTGCATATTTAGAGCCGCTTCAACTAAAGCATCAGGTTGAGAATAACCTCTACCGGTTTGCTCTAATTTTTCTTTCAGAGCACGTTTAACCCTTTGAACATCGATTCCTATTCCTAAAGCGGCTAGTGCGGCAGGAGTAACCATATGTTCTTGTAATTCCCGCTCGGTTACTTCTCGTTTTCTCCTTGAAGTTTGTATCTTGTCATTATTTACCTGCAATAAAAAAAATATATTTATATTAGTTTAAAAGGTTAAACATTATGTTTGTTTCACTACATATTATTTAAACCCATGAATATATTTATGCAAGAATGGCTTAGTGTAGTTAAAAAATAAAGTGATCGGACAAAATTCTTCTATAATATATTAAAAAAAAGTAATTGCTAGTGTTTAACAATGCATCCCAGATTGTATCGTGAAAAAAATAATCCTCCGAGATTTTTACATGTTTTATGATTCCTAGATCATAAAAACCATATTCTCGTATTTCGGTAGGTCTGTTTTTTGGCACGATAGCTCCCCAACTAAATGAGATATCTACTGCAGATTTGGTATACATGTAATGCCTGAACAAGAATGGCTTGGTGTAGTTAAAAAATAAAGTGACTGGGCAAAATTCTTCTATAATACATTAAGAAAAAGTAATTGCTAGTGTTTAACAATGCATCTCAAATCTTTAACTATCAGTTTCGCATACAATATTACTTTTTTTTTATGGGTCTAGCACACGTGCTACAGAGAAGTCCTTAAAAGCGCTCCAGGAGCGGTACGTGTGAGGAGAAAGCGATTCACGTTGTTCTTGAATCACTGTAAATTGTACTCGGTGGGAAACACAGCCCTGGGCAAATTATTGGGTGATGTTCCCCATATAAAAGACTGCTTGAAAAGCGTTGTACGCGGAGTAACAAGCTGAATCTCATACGGATGTGCAGTATTAGCGCGACGTGTATTTCTAACATGCACCACTCTGGGAGGAATTAAGCGGGCTACATTCTTCAAACACTCTACTTGTAGAGCAGACTTAAGTCGCCAACCGTTCTTCGATGTTCCAGCGAATCAAGGCCGCCGGTCAGTTCCGGGTCTCCAATCAGACGAACAGCTATTCCCTGAACAGAATCCAACAAATGCAGTGTATCTTTGGGAGCGGAGCCCCAAATATGGGAGCAGTATTCCATAATTGGTCGAATTTGAGCTTTGTAAAGAATTAACAGTTGTTGTGGAGTGTAAAGCTTTCTGGTTCAAAATAATATTCCCAACTTTTGAGAAGCTCTCCTTGCAACATGTTCATGCCAGGACATATTTGCTCCCAAATTAACGCCCAACAAATTGAGTGACGATGCTAGGGGAATGGAGTGCCCCGACATGACTATGTCAGGTTCAACTACTTTATTTCTTGTTTCCTAAAATAAATTTTAGGTAAATCTCGCAAGAATCTATAACAGAGAGTTGTCTATTAGGATTTCCGGAAAATTTCACTATTTCATCATCGACTATGGTTTCCAGACATCAAAAATATAGTATTTTCAAAAGGTTGGGTACATTATAACCATCTTGACGTTAACTCTTAACGGTTCAAAGAAGCATTGTTAGGTAATCCGAAAAATTTTATTTTATACATTGTCATTAATGCGCATTAATTGCTAGATTGCGTAAAACTCACTTTGCCTATTTGTGTAAAAAAAGTTCCACACATTACTATTTTAGTTTTACAACCGTTTGCCATATGGAAACGAGTAAAAAAAAAATACCAGTCTGTTAAAATTATTAGTGTGACACTTTATTCAACATGAGGCATTACTTAATACTAATTATTTTAAGTATACAAGAAAATTGGAAAGCTATGTTCCCTCTATGTATTTCATGTTTCCAAAATATACTTTTTGTTAAATTTTTTTGATATTAACTAATTATTAACTGGTTTATTAATCTAAATTAATATTAAAGTATCGACTTATTATGATGACAACATAATGTCCTAGATATCAACAACTCGCTTGTTATTCTAAAAATAAATTGAAATGTATAACAAAAATTTTTTAATTAAATTAAAATAGTGAACAGTTATAGGTAGATTGAATTAATGCCACTTGTATCGAAAACACAAACACACCAAATAAAACGTTTCCTAAATGTTACTTCCCTTGCTAAAATGAAGTATTGTATCGTGAAAAAAATAACCCTCCTAGATTTTTGCATGGTTTATGATTCAAAGACCACAAAAACCATATTTTCGTATTTCGGTAGGTCTATTTTTTGACATGATAAGTCCCCAACTAAATGAGATATCGACTGCAGATTTGGTATACATGTAATGCCTGAACTCAGAATGGAACTTACAGGTTCAAGCAATATAGTTTTTGGAGAAATAGGTAAAACACGTAGCGGTCGAGAAATTTTATAATTTTTTACATTATAGTAATTTTTCTTTGTTTTTCGATGAGAAAATAAGCCAATTTTGAGCACGCATTTTTACAGTTACTACTAAAGGATTAGAGGGCTGGGGGAGGGTATTTGAAGGGGTTAATTCATATTATAAGCCTTTTTCTGAATTCTTGCAGACAAGGAATCTAAAAATTGTATTATTCTTTCATTATTTTCAATTATTTATTACGAAACATGTAGGGGTTCAATGAGTTAGGAAGGGACGTTTGTCGCTTCCTATATTATACGTCCTTTGAAGGGCTCACAGAGATCGAAAAATTGTGTTATTTTCTCATTATTTTTACTAATTTAAGGTGAAACGTATAAGGGGCTATTAAGTCGTCAGAGGTCGAGGAATCTGAAAACTGTTATTTCTTCAGTATTTCAATATTCATGGTCAAATAAGCTAATGAGGTGAGGGAGGGGAATATGGTAAATATGAGTTTCCTTGTATTTATCATGTTATATGTCGTTTTCTGAGTTTAGGGATCGAGAAATGTGAAAACTGTAGAAGAAACAGTAGATAGTTTTAACTAACGAAGCCCTTCCACAGTTGAACTTTTTCTTATCATTTAAACTTGTCGGGCTTAGATTAAATAATTCTCTAGTGTGAGAAAGTCAAATTGGGTATTTATTTTAAAACTTCCTTTTGTTAGGGACGTACTTGGTAAATTATGCTACTTTTTTTACATTAGATCCACATGCAACAACATAATCTTTAGGCTCCATTAAAAGTTATTTTTTGGGCTGTAAAATTTTTTTTGTAAATCTCATAGTTTGCATACCAAATTTGGTGCTTTGAAAACTCTTTAAACTCTTATCAGCTGTATATAATACAGAACTGCTAATGACGTTGAATTGATTGCTTTCAAAAAATTCAACAACTTTATAGATTTATTATGCTTATATATAATTTTTGTCTTAAAATTAAGTCACCACATCTTGTTGTCTATAACATAGAATGAGTAAAATTCTTTTTTATATAAGTAATATAAAACAAAATTACTCTTAATTTATATCGTCACGCCATTTATTCACTGGGAAATACTTATTCATAACTATTTGTATACAGTCGATAAAGAAAACTGTAAAGAAAATATGAAACTGCAGTTTTATATAATTTAAATAATTATTTTAACATAAGTAATTCATGAATATTAAAAACAAATACCGTTTAGAAGATCCCCAGTGATTTTCAAGGCAGTTTCCGAGCTTTCTAACTCTAATTAAGTACAGGTATTGCTAAGATAACACAGCTGTTTTGGTGTCGAGGTTTTTTGAGCTGATTCTATATCAATTTGATGTCCTGAATTCAAATAACGTATTCATTTGTACCTAGGAGCTCAAATTCTTAAGATATACAATTTTAGAGAAATATAAGTTACATTATTGTAACTCAAATCCGTAAGTGTAGTAAACAAAAGTAGATACGAAATTTTTATTTTAGTTATACAAAATACAATATTATGTCGTACTTACAAACAAAAAAAAACATTGAAGAAATGAAATAGTCACTCAACACTTGGAAAGCTTCTTTTCCGCGACATTCTTGAATGTTTTTTTAAACAGTCCCTTTTTAAACTTCAGCAGTAATCTGCCATCATGTGCATGTCCCATCTTCCTTGGTAGCGGTCCTCCATAACTTTAATATCTTGGTGAAATCTTTCACCTTGTTCCTCACTCATGTCTCCTAAATTTTCTGGAAAACGGTCTAAGTGGCTGTGTAAATAGTGTATTTTAATACTCATATTGCACCCTAAGGATTTGAAACTATTAAGCATCTTGTTAACCATTTCAACATAGTTTTGAGCTTTATGTTTGCCTAGAAAATTTTCTACAACTGCAACAAATGATGTCCAAGCTTCTCGTTCAACTTGATTCATTGAATTTATGAAGGCAGGATCCTTAATTAATTGTCTTATTTGTGGGCCGTCAAATATCCCTGCTTTGAGTTTTTTCTGTGCTCAACTGATGCATTTTTACCCCTATATATGCAAAACAAGACCCATTCTTATCAAGAGCCTTTACAAATTGCTTCATTAAGCCCAACTTTTTATGTAACGGAGGAAGTATGATTTTTTTCTCTTTCAACCAAAGCGTCGTTAATGACATTCTTTTCCCCAACGTCCATGTTTTCTCTCTGAGGCCAATCTTTTCTAACCCAGTGGTGTGTTTTGTCCCTACTATCCCAGAGGCACAAGAAACACGGATATTTCGTGTAACCACTTTGCTGCCCAAGAAGAAAGTTTACCATTTTTAAGTCTACACAAATCATCCATTGATGTTCGTAATACTTTATCTTCTGCAAGACCAAAGCTATTGTATTATATTCTTCTTTCAGTTTCGTTGAGTGAGCTAGTGGCCCTATACCCCCCCCCCCCCCGCCCCCCCCACCCCGACCCCCCCCCACCCCCGGCCGCTATTGAACCATATTTATTCCCATTTTGTAGAAGGACACATTTTAAACTTCGCTTTGAACTGTCAATAAATAGGCGCCAATCATCTGGAATATATTCAGAAAGTCCCATTTCTTTCATGAGTCCCCTAATTTCGTGACAAAATACAAGATTGTCTTCTTGAGAAAAGAATGGTAGCAGATCTTTTTCTCTTGTACGGTAAAAGGTAATTTTGGTTCCTTGTTCCAGTAAATTTTTGTCGTTCAAACCTAGAAGCCAGTACTTCAGAAGCTTTTTTTTCGATAAATTGAGATCCCTGGTGAGATCATTTAATTCATTTTGATTGAAGCGTTGAGGAACTGATGACGTCCCCTCATAGTCACTGTTAGTTTCATTAGCATCAGAACTTTTATTAGCATCAGAAGAGCGATCAGAGGGAAAATATTCGTCATCAGAGATATGTGGTAGCTGATGAAATGTTGGAATCGGTATTTCATCTGAGTGCGGGATAGGGCGTATTGCCGAGTCTAAATTGGGATAAGTCCACTTACTGCGGTTATTTCGATTGATTCCATTAGTATTTACTAAACAGAAATAACAATCATTGAAGTGGTTTTTTGGTTCTCTCCAAACCATTGGTACGCCGAATTTTAGACATTTCTTTTCCCGGTAGTCCACTGCCGTAAATGCTCTGTACAAGTTTTACATACGAGATGCGGGGCCCACGTTTTGTCCTGATCACCAAGCTTAACTCCAAAGTATCCAAGATACGCTCGCTTTACAAAGTCAGTAATAGTTTGTCTGTTTTGTTGAAACATGTATTCTCCGCATATATAGCAAAACACATCAGGTTGATTTACACAACTTTTTCTTGAACTGGAACCTGAACTCATTTTAATTCTGTTCAATAACACAAAAAAACTTTTCTTAACATAAAATAACACGCCGAATTCGATTCTACTCTCATTAGTAAGAACGCACAAACTGACGAGACTTACCCGAGTTAGGTGATTAAAAGGGTCAGAGTTCAGGTACCTGATAGGCAATGGTTCCACTATTTATAGATTTACCTGGAATTTACTCAATTACAGACTGACAATAAAACCATTGTACCTACATTAATGAATATATAATAATTTTAGAACTCTCATAAATGAATATACTGAATAAAAACCACATTGGTAGATAAGTTGATGTATCTAAAAAAGTAGAGCTGATAGAGAAAAACGGATTGCATGTATAGATTTAGCGTCCCAAATATAGATAAAAATCAGCTCTAAAATCCCAGGCACCAAAACAAAAATATTTTTTTGTTGCCCTGTGTGATCTATTTGAATAATTTTGAGATAAAATACTTTTATTAATATTACTAATTTTCGATAAGAGGGCCTTATGAAAATAATTTTGTGGCACCAGTAAAGTTTTATTAAATCTCGCTGAAATTCTTGACCTTATTCAGGTCGGAAACTTTTGCACGCCACTGTATATACATATATATATATATATATATATATATATATATATATATATATATATATATATAAAATATAATAGGATAGAGTTATATATATGAAATGAAAGGTCGGGGTCCACAAATCGTATTTCTACTTTGGAAAGAAGCTCTAAAGACTCTGCTTCTCCGTAATTTTCAGCAGAACGTTTAAGCTACTTGGTTAGGGTAATAGGGTAAATTTTCATCTGTGTTCAAAAAATCATTAGGGTTGTCATTATCAGTCAACTCCAATTATTTTGAGGATATCTGCAAGTACGTTAAGTGGTAAGTCATCTTCTGGATCAGATGTAACAGCCTCAGTTAACTGGTCTTCACTTTGCATATTTTCATGCTTAAATCCCGCTTTACGGAAGCAATTGTTAACTGTTTCCTGGGTTACTTGTTCCCAAATGGTTTTTACAGAGTGCAATGCATACAATGGCGTAATTTTTTTAATTAACTCAAAAGCTGCACCAGCAGTTTCAGTGGTTACTATCAGGTGTTTTAGTATTAGACTTTGATAATACATTTTAAAATTTTTTATAATTCCTTGGTCAAGTGGTTGACAAGCTGATGTACAGTTAGGGGGCAGAAACAAGATTTTTATATTTTTTAAGCAGACGTCTTTTGAATGAGATGCTGCATTGTCTAAGAATAACAAAATGTTTCTTTTTTCTTTTGTCATTTTCCAATCAAGATCTTGCAACCACTCTGTCATAATTTCTCCTGTCATCCAAGCTTTCTTAATATATTTCCGAGTTACAGGCAGGTTGTTTATGTTAATATTTTTAAATGCTCTAGGTTTAGTTGCCTTACCAGTGACTACTAGTTTTTCTTTTTCTCCCGCCATATTTACAGAATGCAAAATTGTAAACCTCTCTTTGGGATATTTACCACCAACACATTTTTCCTTTTTTTTAATGTTAGCGTTTTGTTGGGTAGAGCTCTAAAATACAGGCCTGTCTCATCGGCATTATAGATGTCTCTCGGTGAATATCCCTTAATTAAAGAAGAGCATTTTTCCCAGAATGATGAAACATCTTCAGCAATAGCCGAAGCTCCGTCTCCTGAAATCGCTTTAAAACTTATGTCGTGGCGGATTCTAAATTTACTAAGCCAACTGAATGTAGAATGTCTCAGAGACTCGGCTATTTCTTTTGCTTTGCATCGTATTAGCGGACCTAAAAAAACATTAATAAGTTTTTTTGCATTTTTTGTCATGACAAGCCTACTGATACTCTCACCCCTCTTATCCATTCTTTGTATTGATATGAAAAGAAAATTAAAGCACTAATTCCAAAAAAAACCTTATCTAAAAAAAAAATTGATGTGCATACCTGTCAAAGGTGGCACTTATGGCACGCTGCTATAAACCAGTTGTAACACAACTTGTTAATTTTGGTACCATCGTCATTCAAAATGCTTCTTTTTTCATTCAAATTACTGTTCAACTTCCACTTGTTTAGAAGGATTTCTTTATGTTTAATTATATTAGCAGCGATATTAAAACGCTTGGGTAAGTCCCTTACACTTAACTTTTCGTTATTATAAACTTCAACAACCTCAATTTTTTGTTTAAGCGTGAGAATTTTTCTATTTGGAGCAATTTCTACAATGAATGTGTCTCTGTGTCTCTTTTTCGTGTAGGCGTCAGATTAATATTAAATCCCCGCGTTGTACCGAAAAATTGAGATCGGTAAATCCCCGGTTTACCCGGGGAAGTCCCTCAGTGAAGCCAGACAGCGAGGTTGGCGCGGTGTGCGATTGGGAAACGCCACAGCGATACTCGTCACAGAAAAATAAAACAAGACGTTTATTTTTATTGTTTTTTGTCCAGTTAAGAGAACATTTTTTTTTGTGTCCGCGTCCGTTCAAGAGAATGTCCGTCCAAGAAGGAGTTAACGCAATGCCAGTTATATGAGAGTTGGGACCTTGAGAAACGGTCCTTTCCAGGGAAGAGACCGTGTAAGAGGGGTGTCCGCGTAAGAGGGGTGTCCGCGAAGGGGAATTTCAGTATATATATATATATATATATATATATATTATATATATATATATATATATATATATATATATATATATATACGAGTATATATATATAAAAATGCAAAAAACTTATTAATGTTTTTTTTTTTAGGTCCGCTAATACGATGCAAAGCAAAAGAAATAGCCGAGTCTCTGAGACATTCTACATTCAGTTGGCTTAGTAAATTTAGAATCCGCCACGACATAAGTTTTAAAGCGATTTCAGGAGACGGAGCTTCGGCTATTGCTGAAGATGTTTCATCATTCTGGGAAAAATGCTCTTCTTTAATTAAGGGATATTCACCGAGAGACATCTATAATGCCGATGAGACAGGCCTGTATTTTTAGAGCTCTACCCAACAAAACGCTAACATTAAAAAAAAGGAAAAATGTGTTGGTGGTAAATATCCCAAAGAGAGGTTTACAATTTTGCATTCTGTAAATATGGCGGGAGAAAAAGAAAAACTAGTAGTCACTGGTAAGGCAACTAAACCTAGAGCATTTAAAAATATTAACATAAACAACCTGCCTGTAACTCGGAAATATATTAAGAAAGCTTGGATGACAGGAGAAATTATGACAGAGTGGTTGCAAGATCTTGATTGGAAAATGACAAAAGAAAAAAGAAACATTTTGTTATTCTTAGACAATGCAGCATCTCATTCAAAAGACGTCTGCTTAAAAAATATAAAAATCTTGTTTCTGCCCCCTAACTGTACATCAGCTTGTCAACCACTTGACCAAGGAATTATAAAAAATTTTAAAATGTATTATCAAAGTCTAATACTAAAACACCTGATAGTAACCACTGAAACTGCTGGTGCAGCTTTTGAGTTAATTAAAAAAATTACGCCATTGTATGCATTGCACTCTGTAAAAACCATTTGGGAACAAGTAACCCAGGAAACAGTTAACAATTGCTTCCGTAAAGCGGGATTTAAGCATGAAAATATGCAAAGTGAAGACCAGTTAACTGAGGCTGTTACATCTGATCCAGAAGATGACTTACCACTTAACGTACTTGCAGATATCCTCAAAATAATTGGAGTTGACTGATAATGACAACCCTAATGATTTTTTGAACATAGATGAAAATTTACCCTATTACCCTAACCAAGTAGCTTAAACGTTCTGCTGAAAATTACGGAGAAGCAGAGTCTTTAGAGCTTCTTTCCAAAGTAGAAATACGATTTGTGGACCCCGACCTTTCATTTCATATATATAACTCTATCCTATTATATTTTATATGTATCTAAAGGTAACAAATCTTTGTTTTTTCCTCAAATTTTAAGTTTTTTGTTTATTTTAAAAATATGTACATACCTAAGTATACGTTTTATATGTCCCAAATTCTTTAAATAAGTTTTCATTAAAAAACGATTTCTTTGTATGTAACGGACACTTTCGGACGGTCCCGTTGGGTGTCCATCCATTTCTATACCTTTCTTGTAGGAGGATTTGTCTTTGCCTTCAAAATAGGTCTCAGTTTCGGCGATAACTTCTTCACTGGAGCCACATCTCTTTCCCGCGAGCATTTATTTTAGGTCTGCAAATAGATAATAAAATTCGAACTTCAATTCATGCAATTTTGCCATCGTAACCATTGACTGGTGATACTATTGATGGTTTTTTCCTTTTTAGCATAATCGATAAAAATTATTCCACGCGCATCTCAAAATACAGAGGCCAAAACCTTCCCAGCCGACTGTTGTGTCTTTGGTTGCTTCGGGTGGCTT
>CM032454.1:93854225-93879225 GCA_019049505.1 Pachyrhynchus sulphureomaculatus | reverse complement strand
AGCAGATATGTTCGACGACCAAAAGGTACTAGACATGATTCTCGGTATCAAATACCGGCTGTTAAACATGATGGTGGTAGTATTATGCTCTGGAGGCATTTTCGTGGCAAAGGCGTCGGTGCAAGAGTTAATATTGAAGGTACTATGGACGCTGTTATGTAGAGAGATATTCTATCAGAACACATGCCACGAGGATGGATTTTTTTAAACAAGGTAATGATCTGAAACATTGATGCAAGCTTTTGCAAGATTTTTTCAGAAAGAAAAATATTCGAATTTTAGAATGGCCAAATCACTCTCAGGACTTGAACTCCATAGTATATTTGTGGCAAGAGTCAAAAATAGAAGTGGGAACTCAGAATTGTTCCAATAAAGATGCTCTCTAGAAAAAAGTTCAAGAAGAGTGGGCCAATATCACCAGAGACAGAATTCTTAAATTAATCGAATCGATGCCTCAACGATGTCCTACAAAGTATTGATAAGAATGTATCTTCTACTGCCACTTTTTTCTAAGTTATAGTAATTTTTGCTATGTTATATACCTTTTTATTGTGATTTGAAGTTAGCCCAATACTTATGAACAGCCGAAAAATGTTATTTTGTTATTTATAGTAAAAGATTTTTGAGTTGTATAATTAAAGTAGTTTATGATGGCGTATTTGTTTTTTTTTTCTCTTCTCCCTTTATAACTCAATTAATCACAAAATAATCCATGAATACAAGGAAGGGAATGGCCCTATTAAGAAGAAATACATAAAGCATAGTTTTACACGTATTGTTAGTTTTAATTTCCTAGCAGTATCATTAGCCATTTCAGTAGGACTTGCGCTCAATGATTTGCAAAAGTCGCCACGGGCTCGAGGGGCCCTTTTTTCTTGACTAAATAAAAAGGGTTCGCCAGGCCAGCATCGACTTCTGTAAATCATTGAGCGCAGGTCCTACTGAACTGGTTAATAATACTGTACCACGCCTACGGTGCTACCGTTCATTCCAAAAATGGTATATTCGAATTGGGTCTTATTGGATAATGGGCCAGTAGCGACGGCCCGAAATATCTGAAAGGTGAACAGTTTCTGTGTCAGATAAACCTGTCAAAGGGCCAAATTGTTACTACTAGCAGTAGATGTTTGCATGGGCGGATGATGTTCGACGTGTTCAAGAAAAATGGAGAAACACACGTGTTGGTAACTGCAAAGCTATAGAATGGATATTCCGCCTTTTCAAGCAGATCATTAGCGTAAAGAAGAAAGAGAGTATGAAACAAGAAGCCCGGGGTACGTACACTGGCATTGATAGTGAAGGTGTCGGCAAGAAATTCATCAACCGTCACTTGTAAAGAAAGATCTCTGAGGAAACTCATGAGCTATAAAAAAACCTTTCAAATATAGTATAAGAGCACAACTACTCGAGATTCCCTAAATGTTACAAATGCGTTATTCCAAAGGTTTAAGATTTATGTTAGATCTGTTGATAGTTGCTTACTGCTGTATAGGCTGAATCCAAGCGTATTTCCAACAGGAAGGAAATATTTATTTTCTGCAGGTTATGTTAAAAAGTCTATACAAAATCGGTGTTAGTTTGAAGGTATACTAGCTCAGAACCTTTTTAGTATCTAGTTACATTGAAATATTTTTATTTTTAGGCAAGTGAAGGTAGAATTTACCGCAAATAACTCAGCTAGGGAGTTGGTTTTCTCCTATTCTACTAACACACCCTGCATACTTTCTTCAAAATAGCATAATATGTTTAGTAACATGCGGAATGTTTGAGCATCAAAAGGTTCTTGAGAAACTAATAATATAAATTCTTCCTATACAGTGAAGTCTGCTTATAACGAACCGGTTTATAGCGAATTTCTGGTTAAAACGAACTATTTTATAATGCACGAAAAAACTCCCACAAGACCAATGCAAATTTTTATCGGCTATAACTTCCGGATAAAGTGAACCATATTTCGTGTTCGTTTATAACGAACTTGCCACTCCCTGTGCTCGATGTCGCGCGACTTGACCTAGGGAATTCACCGAAACTCGCTGGGAACCCCTATTCTACTTGTTTCCACAGCGTCGCTAGTTCGAGCAGTCTTATTTTCAATTCACTTGTTGTGTTATGCGGTTCTAATGCATTTGATCAAAGTAGCAAAGTGAATATTTTGAGTTTTTATTTTAAAATGAGTTCATAAAAACGAAAAGCGTTTACTTTAAAAGACAAACACGATATTATAAGGAAAATAGAAAATGGAGTTAAACAAAGTGATGCTTGAAAGACAAACACGATATTATAAAGAAAATAGATGGAGTTAAACAAAGTAATGTTTGCAAACAGTTGAATTTAACTAAATCTACGGTTTCTACCATATGGAAGAAGAGGCAAGAAATCTTACCAATTTATGAAAAAAGAAACTTTAGTTGTAAAAAGTAAGAAAATCTACACATGATCAAGTCGATAAAGGACTTCTTAAATTGTTTAGTCAAAAACGACATGAACTTGTACCTATTCCCGGCTATACTTTACAAGAGAAAGCTAGTGAATTGGGAAGGAAAATAGAGAACACCGAGTTTAAGTGTTCTAGAAGTTGGAGAGAATCATTTAAAAAGCGACATAATATTAGTGGGGGTAAGATAGTAGGAGAAATTGCAGGAGTGGATATGACTGTTGTTCATCGGTAGTTGGCCAATGTATGGCCGGAAATTCGAGAAAGTTATGAATATGTGGACATTTTTAATGCGGATGAAACGGGTTTGTTTTATAAGATGTCGCTTGATAAGACATTAAAGTTTGTCGGAGAGAATTGTGCTGGTGGAAAATTATCAAAAAGGATTACTGTGTTGGTAACTGCAAATATGTCTGGAACAGAGAAAAGAAAATTGTTGGTGATAGGAAAGTCCGCCAATCCCAGGTGTTTTAAAAACAAACAGTTACCAGGAAAGTACAAATTAAACAGTGAAGCCTGGATGATATCAGAATTTAAAAAAAAAAAACTGATCGAATGGGACAAAGAATTAAAATTAACAAACAGAAAAATATTACTTTTGATAGACAACTGTCCAGCGCATCCTGAAGTTGATCTACAGCAAATAAAATTGGTTTTTATGTCTCCAAATACAAGTGCAAAGCTCCAGCCTATGGATCGAGGTGTGATACATTCTTTAAAGTGTCATTGTAGAAAAATTTTACTTATAAAAATGTTAGAAATGATTGATAAAGGAAATATTTTTTCTGTAACTCTCTTGGACGCTATAAACTTTATCCATATGGCTTGGCAAAGAGTCAGTAGAGAGACCATTGCAAACTGTTTTAAACATGGAGGATTTTTAAGGAAGGAATGTCGAGAGGATCCTACTGATTGTCTAGAATTTGTTTACGATGCTGACATTCAACAAAGTACAGTGGGAATCGAGATTAAAGAGATGTTTAATCACTTTTTTTTTTAAGAATATGTATACGCTGATAATGAATTAATGACGAGAGAAATATTAACTGATGATCAAATTGTGACATCAGTGACTTCTGGAAAGATTTTAAGCGATAATGACGACGAAGACGAGCTTGGAGAAGGAAATAATATTTATGTTCCATCCATTTCAGAAATGACTAAGAAAATGACTGAAATTAGCAATTTTTTGGAATCTCGTGAAGTTCCTGAACATATATGGAGTAGTTTTGTGACTTTGACAATTATATAAAACACCATTTATTTTTCCAGTAAAATTGTACAAACAAAAATTGCTTTTTATTTTAATGGTTTCGTTTATACTCGTATGTATATGTACCAATATACATAATAATAACTTTAGTGTCACACCTTTTCTTTTAATTTAATAATCATTGTTATTTATTTTTCTAAGCATTAACGTCTAATCTAAATAAAAAAGTAGGGAAATATGATATTAGATTTTGTTTACTATTTGTAACGAACTTAGGATATAGCGAAACATTTTTAGTGATTTTTTGGGGTTCGTTATAAACGGACTTCACTGTATATTGATAACTTTATGCTAGCGATTAACAGTGCATATTAGTAATAAATTATATTTAGTTATCAAAATTGTTAAGTGGCTACTGGATTTGGTGTCTCAATTGGATTAATGGAGCTTAAAGCAAGGAGCTTTGTGTTTGCAATTAATATATTTACCTAATATCATAAAATAATATAAAATATCAATCTAGCCTAGCCCCAATAATGAGTCATAAATATATCAATTCTTGTTACTTTTTAGTACACATGACGTTACATTTTTGACCAGTTTACATCGTGTACAAAATTCTGTTTTGGTTATTTCAATAAATTCGATAGATATCCTGATTCAGGACAAACAAATTCACACTGACGCTTCAACTGTGTAGCACCACTGAAAAATAGACGAGCTGCAGGTCTAGAAGGAATTCCTGTAGAATTAATCACAGCTGACAGAACACAAATGTTTGAAAGTTCTAATGGAAAGCATATACATCTTATCCATGCACAAAAACAGAAGCAAATTGGATTGCCCTAATTAGGTAATCAGGACTGAGATTCTGGAACAGACTGTTTTAATAAGGAAAGTCCCTAAAGCGTTACAGGAGCGACACGTGTGCGGAAAAAAAAAGCGATTTACGTTGTTCTTGAATCGCTGTAAATTGTACTCGGTGGGAAACACAGTCCTGTGTAAGCCATTCCAAAGGGATGATGTTCTCCATATAAAAGGCTGCTTGAAAAGCGTTGTACGAGAAGTAACAAGCTGAACTTCATACGGATGTGAAGTATCAGCGCGACGTGTACTTCTAACATACACCGCTCTGGGAGGAATTAAGCGGGCTACATCCTTCGAACACTCTCCATGAAAATACTTGTAGAATAGACTCAAGTCGCCAACCGTTCTTCGATTTTCCAGCGAATCAAGGCCGCCGGTCAGTTTTAGGTCTCCAATCAGACGAACAGAATCCAACAAATGTAGTGTATGTTTGGGAGCGGAGCCCCAAACACGGGAGCAGTATTCCATGGTTGGTAGAATTTGAGCTTTGTAAAGAATTAACAGTTGTTGTGGAGTGTAAAGCTTTCTGGTTCGAAATAATATTCTCAGCTTTTGAGAAGCTCTCCTTGCTATGCCTGCAACATGTTCATGCCAGGACATATTTGCTCCCAAATTAACACCCAACAAATTCAGTGACGATGCTAGGGGAATGGAGTGCCCCGACATAACTATGTCGGATTTAGCAACGTTAACTTTTTTAGAAAAAATTGGCGCCTGGGTTTTTGTAGCGTTAAATTCCACTTGGTAACTGTCACCCCAAGATAGAATTTCTTCCAGGTCTTTGTTAAGTTGAATGACTTCCTGCTGTCTGAGGATATTCGCCTGAGCAGCCGATGTCCGAGCATTCAAAGTGAATGAAGAGATAAGCGTACTGTCATCTGCAAAGCTGTAGATTGGATTCCCGATCTTTTCCAGCAGATCGTTAATGTAAATGAGAAAGAGAGTAGGAGACAGTATGGAGCCTTGGGGCACACCGGCGTTAACAGTAAAAATCCATCTATTGCGACTCGTAAAGAACGCTCTCTGGGGAAACATGAGAGCTACAAACAGAACTTTTCAGAAATACCATAAGAGTGTAGCTTAGCCAACAGTCCATCGTGCCAAACACGGTCGAATGCCTTGGATATGTCAAGAGCAACCGCTCGAGATTCTCCGAAGTGTTCAATTGCGTTGTTCCAAACATGTGTTACATAAGTCAGAAGATCTCCTGTTAATCTATGTTTACGAAAGCCATATTGGTGATCGCATAATGTTGAATCCTTCAAGGTATTTTAGAAGATGCTGACTGACAGCCTTTTCCATGACTTTCGATATTATTGAAAGCAGTGCGACTGGTCCGTAGTTGTTTGGCAAGGTCTTCTTGCCTTTTTAGGTATCGGCTGAACTGTGGCACATTTCCAGCAGGAGGGAAATATTCCCTTTCTGTAGGATAGGTTGAAAAGCAACAAAGATTTTATCTTTGTTGCTTCTATTAAATTTCCTAAGTTTGCCACTCTCTTGAAAGAGATAGGGAAAAAAGAACGTGAAATAATGCGTTTGCCGAATCGTATTCTAGTACCTTAAGTCGTCACCTTAAACTCAAATTTTTGAGACCGAGAAAATATTAGCTTGCATTAAGCATTAATAAATGCTTTTAAAAACGATGATGAACAAACATAACACAATTTAAAAAAAAATCAATAGCATGTCACGCAAGGCTATTGTGTATCATCTATGCCCTTTAAAATATAAGTTTTAAATTTATAGAAATAGACATATGCGATTAAACTTCTGTGGCTTTATGTCAGTTTTAGTACCTGCAAATATCTTTTTATAATTCGTATTTGAATATTAGCTTTGTGACTTTTGATCATCTAAATTTATCCTGTTAGGTGGACTAGGGTACAGGTAAGAAGAAGAAGCGAAAGATAAATCTACATCACTGGGCTGTATAATTTGCTTAAACATTCTTAAATAAAAATAATCCTATGTAATGTACATCTTGTAACATCACGAATCAATTTGAGGGCTTTACTTCGTATCATTAGGAATTTTAAATCAGAAAGTTTGGTTTTCTGACGTTGCACCATCAAGGAGCACCAAAAGTAAAACTGGTCCTATAAAAATTTCATATAAATTAACGTTCGTTCCAGAACATAATTTGCTTCTTTTGTTTATCAGTTAATGTTTTTAATAATTTATTTTTAATGGTATCGAGGTCAGTAGCCTTTTTGATATTTAAATTTTTATGATGTTTTTAATTTCATTTACAACTATAACACGTAGGATGAAAAGTTTTTGGTTTAGCTACTTAAAACACATTTTTTTGCAAGATTCGACTTTATTCATCAATATAGTCTCCTTCAAGAGCTATACAATCAGTCCAACGCTTTTCTAACATTTCTATACCTTTCTTGTAGAAGGATTTATCTTTGCCTTCAAAATAGGCCTCAGTTTCGGCGATAACTTCTTCATTGGAGCCAAATCTCTTTCCCGCGAACATTTTTTTGAGGTTTGCGAATAGATAATAGTCGCTGGGGGCAAATCTGGAGAATACGGTGGATGAGGAAGCAATTCGAACTTCAATTCATGCAATCTTGCCATCGTAACGATTGACTTGTGACACGGTGCATTATTTTGATGAAAGAGCACTTTTTTCTTGTTCATTTGGGGTCGTTTCTTTGCGATTTCTAACTTCAAACGCACCAATAACTTCATATAATATTCGCTATTGGTTTTTCCCTTCTCAGCATAGTCGATGGAAATTATTCCATGCGCATCCCTAAATACAGATGCCAAAACCTTTCCTGCCGACTGTGGTGTCTTTGGTCGCTTCGGGTGGCCGCTGTCCACTCAGCTGACTGTCGATTTGATTCCGGTGTGTAGTGGTGGATCCATGTTTCATCCATTGTCACATATTGCATGAAAAAATCCTTCCTATTGCGCTTAAACAGATCCAAACAGCGCTCAGAATTATCAACACGTTGTTTTTGGTCCACTGTGAGCAAACGCGGTGCCCATTTCGAACAGAGCTTTTTCATACCCAAATGTTCATGCAAAATATGATCAACACGTTCTTTTGATATCTTTAGGGTGTCAGCTATATCACGCAATTTCACTTTACGGTCATTCAAAACAATTTTGTGGATTTTTTTATGTTTTCCGGTGTAACCACATCATTTGGGCGTCCAGAGCGTTCAGCATCATTTGTATCTGTAGGACCGCGTTTAAATTCAGCATACCAGTAAATGATGAGTGATTTTCCAGGGGCAGAGTCCCTGTAATACTTATCAAGCTATTGCTTTGCTTGAACGGTATTTTTTTTCATCAAAAAACAGTGTTTAATCAACATAGGAAATTCGATTTTTTTCATTATTTTGAAAATATCAAAAGTAGCGTGACAAAAACCATTGTAACTTGTAAACTAATCGTCGAAATATCATGAAATTTTGACACGCATTGTTTGAAGGTTGGTACTTCTGAAAAATCATATGAATTTTTAGAACAGGGCGACCTCTATGTGTCAGACCAAAAACTTTTCAGCCTACGACTTATTTAAATTTTAGGCTGTTTCAAAATCCATATTTTTGTGAGTTGTTATTTCTATTACTATTTTTTTTAGTATTTTTACTCGTCGGGCTTTTGGAAAATTGACTGTAAAAATCGTTTGCCAAATATTTTGCTTTCTTTTTTGGTCTTGTTATTAGTATGTTGATCGCCGATCTGGAATGTATGGCGTGAAAGTTAGAAGAGAGATACTAAAAGGGGGAATTCGCAACACAACAACAAAACACAACAAATATTCGATTAAAAACAGAAAAAATAATAACATACACTACTTAATATCCCTTTATGAGTAGAGTTCAATATTACAGGAACTCCGAAGAGGAAGATTAGTCACCTTACACATGTAAACAAAACAATTAGCCACCAGCTGCAATGCTCTGGAATCACGAGATTTAAAAAAAAAATGAAATGAAAATATCTATAAAACGCCTATTAAAAGTAGCCTGATTTATAGTATAGAGACATGGAGGATAAAGGAATACAACCGAAAGAAACTTGAGTCGAGTAAAATGCACGAATTTGGACCATTGGATAAATCGAGAAAGGCAAAAATAAAAAGATGTGCGACAAAGTGGTAGTGGATGGTTCTATGATAACGGATATTGAAGTAACGCAACTAACAAGGCACATAAAGAAAAGATGAAATCCGTCTTACCGAACTATTTGTGGGGGGTCATTGGGATCAGAAAACAGTGACGATGAAAATTGTATCTTTGTGGTTCTTATGTTTGGTACAAGTCGGAATGGATTGTCAGAGGGCCATCATCAACAAAAACATACGACGCCGCAATGCTACGAAGTGTCATAAGGTTGGTAGACTAGTGGGAAGTGTTGAACATGATCATGAAACAGCGATCTGAATGCACCATATGCCCATGATATGGTTCGGATTTCATGTTAAACTATAGATTCCGCCTGGCTGACATTATCCAAACGTTAAAAGATCTCTCTGACATGTTGCTTTGGCTTAAGACTCACCAATTATTGCTACCACCAAACTGCAGGAAATTTGGAAGAGCAAAAAAGATCTGGCAAGAGATCAATGGACAATAAGCTTAAGGAAACCAAGAAATAACCATTGAGGTGACAACACGATGTTATACATATTTGAATAAATATACAGGAAAATTTTACATCTTGCTTAATTTACATTTCCTGCATGAGAATTTATTCCTCCTATAATATTCATTTCTAATTTATAATAATAAAATTATAAACCTTAACACTCGTCACTCCCCTCCTTCGTGAAGACCTTTTATGCCATGTAGCAGTAAAAAATTGCAGGATTCGGGCAGTCGGGCGACACAATTATATGTTATTTTTATATCTCCGCTATGATGGGTCATTGATTTAAGCACAAATGTTAATTTAATGTGAAAATATTAATTAGTTACGGATAATAAGATAACCTAAATATATCATAAAAACCTTATTTATAAAGGAAATGCAGAGAAACAAAGTGTAAGAAGAAGTCTTTGTTACGAGAAGACAAAACAAATTCCAAACTTCATTTATTCTATTGACCCGGTACTAATTCGAGCTAATCTCAGTGTTACCATATTAATCAATTATTAAAATATAAATTAAAACTTTTTTTAAGAAGTAATTAACAGTTACGGATCCAAAAAAATCTATCTAAGTTTAAAAAGGCCACTTGGCATTTAGGAAGCTGAAAATAAATTTCATTTAACACTTAACAGACGTTTCTTAATGTCAATTTTAAGGGGAGAAAAATTTGTCTTTTAATATAGTACCTGAACCCAAAATAGGTAAGTTTAATAAATAGCTTCACATTTAGTAAGGTGGGACACAAGCAATCAAAGTCGATAATTCCGTTTTCTAAATTTATTGTGTTTCAAAGTTTTCAAATAGTTATCTAGTCCGAAATCTTGTTTTTAAAATGGCGTCAGGGAAGCAGCTGAGTGTCAAACAGCGAAGTGCCATCTGTACTCTACATGGGGACGGCTATAGTGAGCGCCACATCGCAAAAAACTCAATATTTTAAATAAAAGCGTATACTACACCATTCGCAAAAAAAAAAAGTAAAAAGAACAAGTGAAAATAGAAAAAGGTCTGGTCTGCCGAACCCACTTCAGAACGTGAAGAATATCACAGTGATTTCTAAACGAAACTAACAACTAAACACAACCAAAACAGTTGGCACGGACTACAACACATAAAAACTTGATGACAAGCCAATGAAATAAAGTTCTTTGGGCAGAAATTCCAAGTTTTTGAATGCAATAGAAGAATATTTCTACGCTGCACAACTAACGACGGATGGTAGCAACACTGGAAGTTTAGTGACAATAGACAGGATATTAAATAACGAAGGATACTGGCTAAATAATATTAATCACAAATTTATGTTTCAAAAATAACACCGCTAAATGGAAAAAATTAATAGATCCAAAGCAGTGACAATCTTAATCCCCCGCTCTCCCTCGTACTTAACTCGTCTATTTTCACATTATATATAACACGTAGGCTGAAAAGTTTTTGGTCCAGCTACTTAAAACACATTTTTTTTTTTCAAAATTCAACTTTATTCATCAATATAGTCTCCTTCAAGAGCGATACAATCAGTCAACGCTTTTCTAACATTTCTATACCTTTCTTGTAGAAGGATTTGTCTTTGCCTTCAAAATAGGCCTCAGTATCGGCGATAACTTCTTCATTGGAGCCAAATCTCTTTCCCGCGAGTATTTTTTTGAGATCTGCGAATATATAATAGTCGCTGGGGGCCAAATCTGGAGAATACGGTGGATGTGGAAGCAATTCGAACTTGAATTCATGCAATTTTGCCATTGTAACCATTGACTTGTGACACTGCGCATTGTCTTGATGAAAGAGCAATTTTTCTTTTCATTTGGGGCCGTTTCTTCGCGATTTCTGCCTTCAAACGCACCAATAACTTTATATAATATTCGCTATTGATGGTTTTTCCCTTCTCAGCATAGTTGATGAAAATTATTCCATGCGCATCCCAAAATACAGAGGCCAAAACCTTCCTACCCGGCTGTTGTGTCTTTGGTCGCTTCGAGCGGCTTTCACCGGCTGCTGTCCACTCCGCCGAGTGTCGATTTAATTCCGGTGTGTAGTGGTGGATTCATGTTTCATTCATTGTCACATATCGCATGAAAAAATCCTTTTTATTGCGCTTAAACAGGTCCAAACAGCGCTCAGAATCATCAACACGTTGTTGTTTTTGGTCCACTGTGAGCAAACGCGGTACCCATTTCGAACAGAGCTTTCGCATGCAAAATATAACCAACACGTTCTTTTAATATCTTTAGGGTGTCAGCTATCTCACGCAATTTCACTGTACGGTCATCCAAAACAATTCTGTGGATTTTTTTGATGTTTTCCGCTATCTCATTTGGGCGTTCAGGGAGTTCAGAGCGTTCAGCACCATTTGTATCTCTATGACTGCGTTTAAATTCAGCATGCCAGTAAATGATGAGTGATTATCCAGGGGTCCCCGTAACATGTATCAAGTCATTGCTTTGCACAGACAGTATTTCTTCCTATTAAAAAACAGTGTTTAATCAACACACGAAATTTGATTTTTTCCATTGTTTTGAAAATATCAAAAGTAGCGTCACTAAAACCACTGTAACTTGTAAACTAATCGTCGAAATGTCATGAAATTTGGACATGTATCGTTTGAAAGTTGATACTTCCTAAAAACCATATTATATATCGTCAACAATATTGAAAGGAAGAGAATCTCTCAGTTGTTGTAGTAATAGTACATATATATATATATATATATATATATATATATATATATATATATATATATATATATATATATATATATATATATATGTACTATTACTACAACGACTGAGAGATTCTCTTCCTTTCAATATTGTTGACGATATATATATCTATATATATATATATATATATATATATATATATATATATATATATATATATATATATATATATATATATATATATATATATATATATATATATATATATATATATATATATATATATATATATATATATATATATATTTATATATTATATATATATATATATATATATTATATTTAACCTTTATTATGAACAGGCAAACTGAACTTAGGACCGAGAGCCAAAAAATCTTCAATGTGTTTTGGAAGATCAACATTGAAAATGTTCTTCCAACCTTCCCTACTCACAACAGAATTACTATATTTGAGTTTAAGTTTTTCTATCTTATTTAAATTAATCATTTTAAAATTATTAAATAGTCTATTAAAAATACTATGCTGAAGGAACACGAAATCGTCAACAATATTGAAAGGAAGAGAATCTCTCAGTCGTTGTAGTAATTTACTTTGCAAAATTTTTTAGTCTTCTAATTTGAATATTAGTATCCGAGATGTTAATGCTGCTAAATTTGTTTGTTACCTGTTTTGTATGTTATGTCTCGTGACACATTGTGGAATTATCCAAAGGCCCTTCAACTGATCCTCCAAAAAGTTGGGAGTCAAATCTAATCTTCTACAATCATGCAGGAATATACGTCTATTAATTTGAGAGGCATGTAGCTTCATATCTGCCACTATCAAGAAGCATAAGCTTTCATATCTGCCACTATCAAGAATATCAAGAATACACTGCACCGATTCTTTGATAAAAAGTTCCCATATTCACAAATTTAATCTACAATTAACAGTGAAAGACAGTAAAAGAGCTACTGGCAACAAACAATTCACAACGAGTAATACTGGGATCGCTCTTATGGATTGAGCGTGCAAATAAAAGTTAGTAATGCATTTTTTTCCAACTGAATTTTGTTCTTAATATTCTCAAGGTTTCGTTTGTGCCTACAAACTTCTTCAGGAGATCTGTAATAGAGAGAATCACTGATAACAAGTTAATTATGTAAAATATGAAAGTAAATGAATTTTTGTTCTAGTCATACAAAGTCAATTTATACTTACAGAATGTATCAGTGATTACTCTCCAAACTAACGCTAACAGCGTAAAACCTCAACATGGCAGCAAATAAGTCATAAAAAGGTAACATACACTTAACTAGGATTTAAAATTAACAGGATGTTCAAAGATTTCATTTTACGAATTATTCTAGAGCCCTAATTTCAACGTAGCATGGGCTCTAGGTGTATATTACCTTTTTATGACTTATTTGCTTCCATGTTGGGGTTTTACGCTGTTAGTTTGGAGAGTAATCACTGATACATTCTGTAAGTATAAATTGACTTACATAATTAACTTGTTATCAGTGATTCTCTCTATTACAGATATCCCGAAGAAGTTTGTAAACACAAACGAAAGCTTGAGAATATTAAGAATAAAATTCAGTTGGAAAAAATGCATTACTAACTTTTATATGCACTCTCAACCCATAAGAGCGATCCCAGTGTTACTTGTGAATTGTTTGTTGTCAGTAGCTCTTTTACTGTCTTTCAGTGTTAATTGTAGATTAAATTTGTGAATATGGGAACTTTTTATCAAAGAATAGACGTATATTCCTGCACGAAAGCAGAAGATTCGATTTGAGTCCCAACTTTTTAGAGGATCAGTTGAAGGGCCTTTGGAGAATTCCACAATGTGTCACGACACATAACATAAATCGAATAGAACATCTGACAAAACAGGTAACAAGCAAATTTAGCAGCATTAACATCTCGGATACTAACATTCAAATTAGAAGACTAAAAAATTTGCAAAGTAAATTACTACGACTGAGAGATTCTCTTCCTTTCGATATTGTTGACGATTTCGTGTTCATTCAGCATGGTATTTTTTAATAGACTATTTAATAATTTTAAAGTGATTAATTTAAATAAGATAGAAAGACTTAAACTTAAATATAGTAATTCTGGTGTGAGTAGTGAAGGTTGGTTGAAAAACATTTCCAATGTTGATATTCCAAAACACATGAAATATTTTTAATTTACTTGCTGAAGTTGAGCATCATTATATATATATATATATATATATATATATATATATATATATATATATATATATATATATATATATATATATATATATATATATATATATATATATATATATATATATATATATATATATATATATATATATATATATATATATATCTATATATATATATATATATATATATATATATATATATATATATATATATATATATATATATATGTGTGTGCGTGTGTGTGTACGATTTTATCATAGCAACAAATTATAGTCTGGTGAGTATACATAAATAAAAAAACCCAGCACAGAGCAATAAAATAAACGAACGTGCTTTAGTACCCTTTTTGATTTAAGTATCCATTATTAGCGAATATTGCTTAACCCGCCACCCAATCAGCCATAATATTCCTAATTACCAGCCACATATAAACCGTGTTATTAATCAGTTTCTATTTTAAGAACAAACAGAAGAATGAACGTGCTTAAAAACAAAACAAATATAAAGTTTCCTTCAAAGAATTGCTTGTTTATTTTTTGTAATAACCGTCAATATTGATTAATTGGGGTGTACAAATTTTATTTCGTATAGGGGAAATACGGGTAGTAATAAGTTTATAGTACGAACTGACAAAATCATGTACTGCCCGAGTTATTAAAAAAGGTCTAGCTGGTTTAATTTGAGAAACAGGGGTTTAAATTGACAAAAACACTGGTAAGTCATGATGGTGTGCGATATAAAACCTGAAAATTTGTTTCCATTTATGATTAAACCGATTAATATGAAATATTGTGTTAAAATTCTAAAATTGGTTATATTTCCTCCCTGTTTTAACTCTCGACTTTATATTAAATTTTGTTATAAAAACATTTATTTGGTTATATATATATATATATATATATATATATATATATATATATATATATATATATATATATATATATATATATATGTATATATATGTATATACATATATATACATATATATATACAGTGCCACCTCGATAATCCGGATCTCCATTAAACCGGATTCTTTAATAATCCAGACAAACATTTCTACTGCATTGTGTACTTTATAATCCGGATTTGATAGTACTAGGTAATCTGGACCTGCGTTTTTAGACATCTACTTAATTTAAACTACATGGGAAAACTGAAATCGATAGTGAGGGGGGATAACGCTTTGAGCTATGGAACTATAGAAGAGCTGACTAGTGAGGATGGACAGTTTACAACATTATTTCTTCCACCAAATTGTACTGCACTTTTGCAGTCTATGGACCAGAATGCAATCAGACTGACAAAATTATTTTATCGGAAAAGTCTTTTAGCCCATATTTTATCAAATAATGAAGAGAACCTTGTTAGGTTATTAAAAAGCATTAACGTAAAAGATGCTGTATGTCTACTATGCAATTCATGAGAAAAAGTCTCCCCTGAAGTCTTGAAAAAGTGCTGACACAAAATTATGGCAGATACCAACCCAGACACTGAATATGATTCTGAAGATCTGATTCTCTGAGTGATTTGCGGCACAATTTGCTTTCCACCAATGAAGAAATGAAAGGTAAAGCCTGAAATTTTTCTTTTAGTATTTTTTTTTGGTTAATTCGTAAATATTTAACAGATGTTTCAGATATGCTGAATGTTCTCACTGAGCAGAATCTCACGAACGTGGAAATATGTAATTGGCTTGAAAATGATGAAGATTTGTTACCACTGGAAGACATAGATGATACAGATGAACAACACGAGAGTGACAATGAAGGTTCAGAGTTAAATACTAATACAAACCAGACTGTTAAGAACACTGTGAAGAATGATAAGGCAGTTAAAAATTGCAATGTGTGCATGAGATGGGCAAAAGAAAATGATATCCCTCTAAGTAATGTTCTTGTACTTCAAAGATTAAAAGAAATTGCTTTTATGATGAACCAGAGAAGGGTCAAGCAAACAAAAATTACAAATTTTATTACAAAATAAGATAAAACTTGATAAGATACGCTTCTATTTTAAATATCATTCTATTTTTAGTTGCTTCGTATAAAATGATTCGTTTTTTAATATAAATAATGTCCTGCTTCAGTAATTCGAATTATGTACTAATTCGGATCACCGCGGTTTTAATTAGTCCGGATTATCGAGGTCACACTGTGTATATATATATATATATATATATATATATATATATATATATATATATATATATATATATATATATGTATGTATGTATGTATGTATGTATGTATGTATGTATGTATGTATGTATATATATATATATATATATATATATATATATATATATATATATATATATATATATATATATATATATATATATAAGTATATCATTGTCAAAAACAAGTCTCAAATGGATAATTAAAGATTTTAGGTTCCATGGCACTAGACCAAGTCTAACCTATAGACTCCTTTGGCGACTCTGGCTGTTAATACTTTTAACAATTCTTTTTCTATGCGTTATTATTTTCTCCAGTGCGATTTACCTGTTCTATTATTTAATCGCAACACGCTTTTGGGATCCTAAATCATTTTTGATTACAAAAAGACACGTTGTTAACAAATCTGGTAGGAATGTAGTGTAAATATATTATGCAGTGTTGTAGCGCAGGTCCTCTGGGTGAGGGGGGCAGCTGAATTTCAAGAACATTATTTCTCTAAACCTAGAGAAACGAAGGCCTCATGTCTCCCTGGTTAAAATACATGATATTATGTAAATCTTTTTCGGTAGTTTGGTGGTCTTTAAATTCGCTGCCTCGAAAATGTCAATTTGAGATATTTTTTTATTTTATCAGATCACACTTCTTAATATTTTGTACATCCAGCATATTTCTTCGGTTTTTTTTGGCCTGTATATTCTTAAATAACGCAACCACTTCCAATGAATAATAGGCTTGCAAATAAAAAAGTTTTCTATTTGTTGTCAAGTCAGTTAAGACTGGCTCAGTTTTAAATTTCATATGTCTATACTTATATTTATCCCGCGCAAATAGCTAAAGTGAAGGAGTTTCAGATTATTAACACAATACCTTTCTTAAAACTGGGCATTTAAATTATGTCTATGGTGTACAAGACAAATGACTCAAAAGTGATTTTTCGGTATATATTGAGACAAAAAAGTCAGAAAAGGGTATACAATAAGTTGTTTCATAACTAAGGCCTGAAAGAAACTATCCCTATCCAGATATGAGACTGTCCATCCCATTTTTTTTTTATACATTTTTCAGTCAATTACTCTCAAATTAAAGACTTGAACTTAATTTTTTTTAAATTTACTTCGTTTTTTTTCTGGAAAGGTTATTTACACGTAAATAAAAAAGCTATGTGTTTTTGAAACCATCTGTATAAGTCTTGTGTCGATTGTTATCTCACACATGTTTACATAAGGTATATCGCTGAGATTTTCACACGGAGATTAGGCACTTTCCAACCCAGCAAATTAAAAATCGATGGGTGGTGAGGATTTTCATAAAAAAAATCCTTTATTCGTTGAAGCTTTACTCCCTTTAACAATTGTCTATCGATAGGTGAAGATGTTTTTCAAAACAGAACACATTTCCTACACTACAGGCTACACGGCAGGTCAGTCTGGTCAGTCAAATCTTCGGTATTCTAAAGACACTTCTCTTGTAATATCTTCACTTTTCAAAAAAAAAAAAATATTTTGGTACAACAAACATCGTACAATAAGAGATGATAATTTCTCTGGGGATAATTTTAAGGTGTTCTTTAACGGCTTGATGTGACTTTTCTATAGGCAATATTTGGTCCCGCCCCCCCCCTGTGAAGTAATTTATTGTACTATTAATTAATTTGAAAAATAAATTATAAAAACCTTTTTTTATTGATCCTTGATATCTTCCCAAAATTGGAGGTCAATTTTCATATATTCAGAATTTCAGCTAAATCCGTTTTTGTACTCGAGGTGGAACGAAGTGGACAATAAAAACCTTTGAGCCCTAGTGACTTTAAGAATAATCTGAGGCAAAAAGTGAAGGAACTAAATGAATCACTGAATATAGTTTTTCAGCGAAATATTTGCTAGTGAGCGTAATTGTTCGTGACTGCATTTACCCTACTTTACCCTACTGATACCTATACTCCTACCCATACCCTCGTAAGGAAAGTAGAAAGCTCAAATTTGTTGTCCGAGACGCTTGGATGGGAGAGAACTAGATCAATGAACTCTTATTTTAAGTTCTCGATAATGCAAAAATATATGCGTTGGTTATTATTTACTAATACACAAGGTGATTATTAGTTAGTTCTACACTATATACGCGAAATGTTCCATAAGTACGTTGAAAATTGTTGATGAAACCGGAAATTAAGTAGAAATATCCTCTTATTGGAAAGTTTTAATGATTCTGACTTACAAAAGGGGAATACTACAAATCTTTGCATTCCTGGTAGCAAATGAAAACTTGCTTCTTTATTTAAATACCCTACTAAATAGTTCCGAAAATCATTAAAATTCGTAAACTCTGTGAAAAGTTTTTTGCACGGTACTTACATGCGTCGCCCAGGTTGTAGGTTGTAAAAGTGTAGTAAAGATTACTTCGGCGGCAGGAAAATTCAGACATGGGAAAATTGGAGAGCACTTTGTTGCCAGATTATTAAAATTTAAAATATAACAATGACGTATGCAACTATACAAATAAAAAATGTTAGCGTTTATTACTATTACTATTAATTATTATTTGATAAAAGTATGAATTTATTGACCTAACGCTTTCCCTTTTAGTTTTGTTTATACATTTTTCTTTAATGAAATTTCCGAAATTATTACTTTTGATTGATATTATTTAAATCGATTTTGGATCACCTTATGTCCACCAGTAAGACTACACAAAAAAATTATTAGTATCAGAAATTGACAAAATAAGGTGTAAAGTCGTAAAGTGCTTTGGACCGATTTGAGTTTTGTCAATCAAATGCGGGTGTGATATCACGGTGCCGAGATGCTAAAGGTAAAATGTTATGCCTTTATATAATTTATTTCGGCCAAACTAATGTAAACAACATCATCTCCGCCTCTGTATAGAAAAATGCAGCGTGAGAAGTAAAATATCAATTAATCACCAATGGCCTCAACTTGTTTAAATTACCTAGATTAAGTTATGTTTAAGTTACTGTTATTGACATCTCTCAAATTGCAGACCCTCAAGAGTATTTTTATGTGACAGGTTTGGCTATATATTATATTAAGATTATGTTTTTGGGTAACGAATGTAGGGGGTATGCATTTCATAGATTATTATATTTTTGAGAGCCGAAGTAGACGGCCAGTTTGTGTTAAATATTAATTGCAATTCTTAATAAAAGTATTTTCACTCAAATTAGTTTTTAGTGCAGCGGTGGGATTGATCTCACTGTGCCGAGTGATTTTAAGTTTCTGTGCTTGAAAAATAAAGGAGTTCCTGTGTGTTGTTTTCCTACCGGAGTGTGATCTAATGTTTAGATTGTTTTCGAAAACATTGTGTTAGGCTCACAAAAGTGCATTTAATTAACGTACAAATTAAATTACACTTTTGAAGTGAAGTAATAAGTTTAAAAAAAAAATAATATTAGTAAACAAAATGAATAAATTAGGCCTACGTAAGTACGATATTTGATTATTTATTTTATTCGACTGTTGTGTATCCTTTCCAGGAACTGGACTCGATATTAAGTCTACCTGTTTATTGATAAAACAAGTAGATATAAATTTTATTTGTTGGAGGTTCCCGATTTAAAATATTTTGTAATATAATATATTGTAATTTTGGAACAAAAAAAAATTATAGTCTAATTAACGTACAAATTAGGCATCGTATTTTATAGTTGGAATTACTATCATTACTAAGTTAAATGTTATAGGTACAGGAAGTTTTGATACTTGTTTATTGTATTAAAATTATTATAGTAATATATTAAGTTTTATTATTAGAGTAGGCACATTTTGAGGGGCAACCGTAGTTAACGTATAAACTTTACGGTGTCATTGCGTCCTAGTTAATTTAATATAATTTTTTTTTACCAACTAAGCTTGAGAACTAGGGTGTAATAATATGGGACGCTCAAGATCACGTTCGCAAAGTTCAAATGCGAGCTCACGTGATAGTAGTTATGACCGCAAGCGTCGTCATCGTCGTCGGAATCGTCGGCTGGAAAGCAGTGATTCGCGCGTACAATCCACGGTACAAGTTGTTGAAGCAACAGCGCGATCTAGCGAAAGAAGTTTTATTCCACCTCCACAAGACAGTGTTCAAAGACTTGAACTTCTGGTTGAAAAACTCATAGAACGCGACGTCACGTCAAGGTCAGGTCCCAGTAGGATTTTCGTAAAACCCGAATGTATATCGGAGTTTAAGCCGGGAAATCCTAACCTTAACTGTGCTAAATGGCTCGAGAAGATAGAGCAACTGGGGAAAATTAATGCATGCAGAGCCGATTAAGTGGATTAGCTCGCAAATGGTATTACAATCTGAGCTCATACAACCTAAGCTGGGCAGAATGGAAGCAGTTGCTATTAAAATCATTTCCCGAACATCAAAATTATGCATCCTCGCTAAGAAAACTATTTAATAGACAAAAACTATCCACCGAAGGTTGGAAAGAGTACTACTTTTGATAAGATGGACTTGATTAATGCATGCGAGATAAGCCCGAAAAACGCAGTTTCCTGTATGATAGACGGGATTAGCGATCCGACGATCCAAGTGGGAGCGAGAGCCGGGCGATACGAAACACCTGATGCTCTTCATGCAGAATTTCTCTCATCTTTGAAACAACAAATTGTTCCTAGACTATTCAAAAATCCGGGACCCTCTGAAAAACGTCTCTACTCGAAAGATAGATTTAACTTTGAAAAATCAGCAGAGAAATTTAAAGGTAACACCAAGAACGAACAGAAGTGTTACAACTGTAGGCAATCGGGGCATTTTTCCAACAGCTGTCCGAAACCACGAATTGAGTGCTCACACTGCAAGAGATTGGGCCATATTGAAAAAGTGTGTCGCTGTCATTTTAGAAATTAGGTGGTAAAATTCGACGATTTTAGAACAGCGCATAATGAGAGATATTTTCTTGAATTCATCATAAATAGCAAACCTTTCAGAGCCTATGTTGACACGGCTGTGGTGCAATAATCAGTAGGGATGAACAAGCATGATAGCTAAAATTAAAGATTTTACCTAGCTCGTTAACGATAACCGGCTGTGGTGAGTCCATAGTGACCGTACTGAAAAAAAAAAACAGGCTTTACCATAGAACTAGACCATGCAGAAGTAAACGTAAAAGCTTTTGTTCTACCAGATTCGGCTCAAGAAGTGCAAGTCATGATTAGCCAACCCTTCTTGAATTTACATCAAGTAGTTATGACAGTGACTGATGGAGGAGTTAGAATATCTTCCTTACCCAACGATTGAGCGAAGTCCTACGAATAGGGAAGAGGAAAATACCACTATGGGCCAAGGACAGTATTTTTCCACCTGAAACATCAGTGTTGGTTGCTGTTACATCAAAAGGTAGTCTCAACTGAGAGATATACATCCAAGGGGGCTTACGACCGGTCCCCAACAAGGAATGTTACATCGGGGATTGCACTACACGAAGCGAAAATAGGTACATTTCCATCACAAACGTTTTCTCCCAAGATATCAGGGCGAGTTCTAAAATTACTTTAGTCCGATGTGTTCACTGTTTTGAAGATAAATCTTTTACTGGTAAAGCTATACAAAACTCTCAATTAAAATAATTAATCTTGAACCATTTGACCAAAACGATTTGGTTTATAATAAAAATCTCACGTCCGAACAAGTAAAACGTCTGCTTGGTCTAATAAATTCATTTAAATGTTGTTTTGTGAAATATACGGGGGAACTTGAGTTGAACAGATATACTCAAAATATCAATTTTTCATGCAAAAAGTTGAATACCTTGGTCATGAACTATGTCTGGAAGGAGTGCAGCCTGAAAATAGAGCAGTTCAAAATTACCCAGAATTCACAGATGTTCATAAAGTAAGGCAATTTCTTGATTTAACTAGATACACCCGAAAGTACGTTAAGGATTTTGCAACTATAGCAAGGCCCTTGACATCCTTAACGAAAAAGGACATAAAATTTTGTTGTTTTAAAACAACGTAGAGCATTGGAAACACTTAAGAAAAGACTCGTTTCAAGGCTTCTGCTGGCTATTTACGATCCCAAACTAAAAATAGAAGTCCATACAGATGCCTCAAAGTGGGGTATCGGAGGAATTCTGTTACAAGAACATGACGAAAAGCTCAAGGCAGTCATGTATTATATGTATTATTTAAGACAAACAAGTAAAGGGGAATAGAGATACCATTCCTACGAGCTGAAAATTATTGCCTTAGTCGACACACTAAAATATTTTCGAATTTATCTAATAGGGATTGTGCTCAATGTTACCGACTTTAATGTTGTTCGAACAATATTCTGACTTTGTTCCTCAAATTGGAAGGCTAGTCAGATTTGACATAAAGTATCGTTCAAGATTTAAAATGTCTCATAGTGATGCACTAAGTAGGAACACAGCCGACGAAGGCTGTCGCTAATTTTTTTGTGTAATCTTAAATGAAGCCTACATTAATAACGCTGATTGGGTCTTGCACGCCCAAATGATGGACGAAAGGCACAAGTTTCCTGTCGAAATACTCAATAAAGTCGCGAGCAGATCGAGAAAAATAACGTATTCATAGGGAATACTGCTTTGAACATGGTCGACTGTAGAGAAAGTTACTTGAAAGGAAAAAGAATAACCAGTATGTCAAGAAATTTATTACCGCTTCTCTGCCGTGTACGTGTAACAAGTAGCCGAGCGGAAGATCGCCTGGGTATTACGTGATCGCCTGGACACTTGCATCAAATTGCAAAGATAGCTACTCCATTTGACACCCTTCATATTGACCATTGGAGACCGTTTGTAAGATCAAAAAGGAATCGCTTCAACCTTCACTAAGTTTGCAATTTAAAAAAAAAAAAAAGAGCTGTACCATCCACTAAAACGCAACCATTAATCACATTCTTAGACAGGGTTGTAGAAAATTACGAGTGATCGAGAAGGTCTAGTGGAGGGAATTGCTTCATGACCAAGATCTTTAATAAGTTTTGTAAGGATCTAAATATTAAACATGAATTAAATATCTCTGCAACTTCACGAGCGAACGTAAAAGCTCGGCTTAACGAAAAGCAACTATATCTAGATAACGATATTTGGATGAGAGTAGAGCGAACGTAAAAGCTCGGCTTAACGAAAAGCAACTATATCTAGATAACGATATCTGGATGAGGGCAGAGCGAACGTAAAAGCTCGGCTTAACGAAAAGCAACGATATCTAGATAACGATATCTGGATAAGAGCAGAGCGAACGTAAAAGCTCGGCTTAACGAAAAGCAACGAGATCTAGATAACGATATCTGGATAAGAGTAGAGCGAACGTAAAAGCTCGGCTTAACGAAAAGCAACGATATCTTGATAATGATATCTGGACAAGAGCGAACGTAAAAGCTCGGCTTAATGAAAAGCAACGATATCTGGATAAGAGTAGAGCGAACGTAAAAGCTCGGCTTAACGAAAAGCAGTGATATCTGGATAAAACTAGAGCTAACGTAAAAGCTCGGCTTGACGAAACGCGACGATATCAGAAGGCACGATTTGATGCGCATCGTAAAGCAGTAGTCCTTCAATGTCGTACGACTCAGAATTCCGACGACGGAAAAAGCAAGAAACTACTCCCCAAATATAGTGGACCATACGAGACTGGACCACGATCGATACGTAGTGGCAGATCAAAGAGGATCTTCTCGATCACAACGAAAATATCATGGGATAGTTTCGATCGATAAAATAAAGGCCTTAACGGAAGTGTTAGTTTTGATTCCGACGTGGAGTCTATTACTGACGAAAGTTAACAAGCGCTTATTACGTAAATACGTGGAGAGCTGATCAACAGAAGCTGTTGGTTGGCGCTCCTTCTCGTTATTTTTTTATTGATTTATTTTATTTATATTACGTATACTTATGGGTTTGTATGTATAAATCGTTATTCCCTCCCCCGCTGATGCATCGGCTTTACATAAATTATGTGTTACTTACCCCATTTTGTTTATTTTCAGTCTGCCTTACCGGAAGCAGTGTGGAGATATGCCGTTATAATTATTTTTGTATATATAATATATTAACTCATCAACTTAGTATAAACAAGATTTTGATTGACTTGTTTTCTTTACGCAGGTTTAATAAGTCCACGGGGTCGTGGACAAGATAGCGTGGCCGACTGTAAACAACATCATCTCCGCCTCTGTATAGAAAAATGCAGCGTAAGAAGTAAAATATCAATTAATCACCAATGCCCTCAACTTGTTTAAATTACCTAGATTAAGTTATGTTTAAGTTACTGTTATTGACATGTCTCAAATTGCAGACCCTCAAGAGTATTTTTATGTGACAGGTTTGGCTATATATTATATTAAGATTATGTTTTTGGGTAACGAATGTAGGGGGTATGCATTTCATAGATTATTATATTTTTGAGAGCCGAAGTAGACGGCCAGTTTGTTAAATATTAATTGCAATTCTTAATAAAAAGTGTTTTCACTCAAATTAGTTTTTACTAAGCTCAATTTTATACAACTTTATAATAGAATTTTAAAAAGTATTATAAAAACTACTGCATAACTAGTATCTAGAGAAGTGGCTTGATTTGGTGAGTATTATAACCAGGTAAAACTAATATTTAATTTAAATAAATACTCTGTTGTATTACATTATGTCACTTTTATAGTAAATGAGGTGTGATGGTGAAGGAATTTCTAAATCTTATCAATAAACATAATTGTTTTTAAATTTTAGGGATAAAACGTAGTCTATAATTCGACACTGGAACAAACAAATAGGCATACACGCTCGAAGCCACATCTAGTGTACATACAGACACGGGTGTGGAGCCATTTCCTTGGTAGGATGACCAAAGGCGTCAAGGAGT
>CM032454.1:93831725-93849225 GCA_019049505.1 Pachyrhynchus sulphureomaculatus | reverse complement strand
ACAGTATTTAATCAAAACACGAAATTCGATTTTTTCCACTGTTTTGAAAATATCGAAAGTAGCATCACTAAAACCACTGTAATTTGTAAACTAATTGTCAAAATGTCATGAAATTTTGACACGTATCGTTTGAAGGATGGTACTTCCTAAAAATCATATGAATTTTTTGAAATGGGCGACATCTATGTGTCAGACCAAAAACGTTTCAGCCTACGTGTTATGTTTATATAAAAAAAATTGTTCATCAACCAAAATCCAGGAAAAATTCTCGTAATATTATTGAAACTATAAAAAATTTATCGACCCCACTTCTTTCGCCACCTTCCGTTGCAGCGATATAGCTCAAAAATGACCTACAGTTTCTCTCTCTAGTATAGTTCTTATTTTATTTAGTTTACGTATCAAATTTGATATCGCCATATCATTTCGTTTGAAAGTTATGATGTCAATAGACCGATGGAAATTGGAAACTAGTCCTAATAAGCGAGTAAGACAGGGCAATCCTCTTCTTACTCGTGAAGAATAATGGATTGTATCAAGTATGATATGTCGGTATTAAGAAATCAAAATTTTTAAGCATATCTATTTTTCGAAAAAAATGTTGGTATCTACTACACGAAACATCAAAATGAAAAATATTAGTGTGTTAAATATGCTGCAAAAATGCCTGCCTGTAGAATTCACGAATTATTTTTCGCTATAATGAATGGAAGCACACATACGAGTAATCATTTAAAACAAAGCAAAAAATTTGAACTTTTTACAAATATCTTTAAAATAACAGGAATCTTTAACTTCCATTTGATAACCATATATATATTCATAAAGTAGAAATTTACTTAATATATAAATAAATTTGATAAAAATTTTGACATTTCGACATCAAGATATCATTGTCGCATTCGAACCGGTGCGATTCAATTATTTATTTTCTTTACGGTATTATTCATCTAAATATACCCTGATTCCTCGGCTGCTTAAAAAGTGTGCCCTTTTTCAGGTGGCGTCATCTATTCTGGAAAATATGAACAATATTGAAAGCCCTAGTCTATAATTTTTTTAAAGGCAACAATACTTAGTAGGTAGTTTAGCTATTTGGTTAGAACGTAATTTTTATATAACTTAAATTTAGTTTCACAAGTCGCATCGATGAACCGAGTGTATTTGATTGCTTCGCGTGAAGTGTACTTAAACAGGGATTAGCCCGCTTAAATCAGACTTAAGTTATATACTTTGATTGGTCGCCTTCTATTATCGAGAACGTTTATGGGGCAGAATGACAGTAAATAGTAGTGTACCAAGAATATTTCCTTGGTGTTATTTCGTCTTTGTCTATCACCTTCTCTCTTTCGCAGCTTTATGTGAGTCTAATATCGTTCTGTTGAAATTTTTATTTAAGAAATTTTAGTGTTCAATAATCTATTACCAAATCGATTCTTTTTCAAGATATCGTTTAAAATTTTAAATAATTTTAATATCCATTATTATTTTTGGCGAAGGGACTTATTTTAGTAAACACTATCACCTGTTATAAACTGCCCCAATTTAGAAAACATAATCCTTTTCCAATGCTTTTTGTATCTCTTAAAGTTTCCAAGATTGAAATATACTGATTAATTTGGGTCACACTGTATATAAAACTAGGCTGGTCTTTTATAACATATTGTACATGAGAAGCATACAAAAACGTAAAAAGTTACCCATCCATTTTGTTGTAAGTAAAACGCAATTACTAACATATAGCAAAATGCTTGTATAACATTGACAATCTAGTTTTGGTCGTAAAACATTAAATTTTGTTGAAAAAGACGACAGAAGGATCAAATTAATATAACACATGGGCTGAAAAGTCCCGGGCCTAACACATAGATGGCGCTAGTTTTATTGCAGTCACCTTTTTTTCAGTTAATACTAACCTTCAAAAGACAGCTGTTAAAATTTCATGATATTCTATTCATTAGTTTGTGAGTTATTGTGCTAAGAGTGACGCTACTTTTGTTATTTTCAAAACAATGGATCAAAAACAATTTCGTGTTTTAATTTTACACTGCTTCTTGATGGGAAAAAATACCGTTCAAGCGAAGCAATGGCTTGAAAAGTGTTATGGGGACTCCGCTCCATCAGAAACAACAATAAAACGTTGGTTTGCTGACTTCAAACGTGGTCGTAGAGACACCGATGATGCAGAACGCAGTGGACGTCCAAATGAGGCGGTAACACCAGAAAACATAAAAAAAATCCATAAAATCGTTTTGAATGATCGAAAAGTGAAGTTGCGTGAGTTAGCTGACATCGTAAAGATATCAAAAGAACGTGTTGGCTTTATATTGCATGAGCATTTGACTATGAGAAAGCTCTGTTCAAAGTGGGTGCCGCGTTTGCTCACTGTTGATCAAAAACAAGAACGTGTTGATGATTCTGAGCAGTGTTTGGCCATGTTTAAACGTAACAAACCGGAATTTTTGCGTCGATATGTGACAATGGATGAAACATGGATCCATCACTTCACTCCGGAATCAAAACGATCGTCATCTGAGTGGACAGCAACTGGTGAACCTCGTCCAAAGCGCCCGAAAGCACAACAATCGGCTGGAAAGGTTATGGCTTCGGTATTTTGGGATGTGCGTGGTGTAATATTCATCGACTATCTTGAGGAAGGAAATACCATCAACAGTGAATATTATATAGCGTTATTGGAGCGTTTGAAGGCCGAAATTGCAAAGAAACGACCGCATATGGCAAAGAAAAAAATTTTGTTTCATCAAGACAACGCACCGTGTCACAAGTCAATCAAAACAATGGCAAAACTACATGAATTGAACTTCGAATTGCTCCCACATCCACCGTATTCGCCAGATTTGGCTCCCAGCGACTACTGGCTGTTCGCAGACCTGAAAAAAATGCTCGCCGGTAAGAAATTTCGCACGAATGAAGAGGTTATCGCTGAAACTGAGGCCTATTTTGAGGCAAAAGATAAATCGTTCTACAAAAGTGGTATTGAAATGTTAGAGCGGCGCTGGAATGATTGCGTTGCTCTTGATGGAGATTATGTTGATGAATAAAGCTAATTTTGAACCAAAAAAACCGTGTTTTCTTTGTTAGGCCCGGGACTTTTCAGCCCATGTGTTATATCTACGGATCGAGTCCTAAAAAATGGCATTTTGCAAGAGTAAACAAATTTTTGGACGATATCGGAGAATGGTTACTAGCCGTGAATGTAAGTTCCAGTAATTATTTTGCAGATTTTTTTAGCTTACCATAGTGGGATAATTAGCTCCTCCCATGTCCGTTATAGATTTTCATCATTCTCTCCTGAGAATTAAACATCTCGCGTAGCGCATTTCTCAATTTTATACGAGAAACAAAAATAGTCCCTATGTATTAAGGTCTGTTGTATTATAATGTTGAATGCCGTACAAATTAGTTGGTTCGTTTAGGCGTGGCTTTGAAAAAAAAATTCGTTCTGACGTTAAGTATATTTAACATATAAACGTAGAGACGCAAAAAATTATCAACTGTTGCTTTGACCTCTAATATATGTTCAAAAAACCTTTCACATTAGAAATACAACATTTTTATATACGTACAGTCGTAGCCTAATAAAACGTACATCTGGGAACTATTCTAAAAACTATTCTGCAATATTAGTCAAACTTCTGGGAAGGCAGCTGAACTTGTGATCGGCGATAAAGTCATAGGTAAGAAGAGCAAGAAGTTCAGGTTGTTTTTTTTTTAAAGATGCGGTATTATTTGGTTCTTAAATAGGACATAGAGGAAATAATATTGAGGGATAATTTCCTTTGCTAAAGTAAGTATTTAGTGAAAAAAGCAAATTTCTAGATTGTAGTGTTTCTTCACGTTTCAGGGACTATCACGAAAAACAAATTTTCCGATTTGGATGGTCTGTGTGTTGGTAATTTTCTAACGAAGGGGACACTACGCCAAATTTGGTACACACATAATAAAAGAAGTACACGTATGAATAGAGTCTACAGTTTTTCAGCGGTACTGCCTCAGAGGGAGGGTTTGAAAGCGAGTGGGGGTGTCATTAAATATTGCGTAGTTTCAAGAGTCTTATGAGACTTTCTTGGTTTCTGCTGAAAAAATGGATAATCTTTAAGCATAATTATTTATAACCATATATCGCATACAAGGAGTTAGAAGTGCAACAGATTGCTTGGTATTTGTCATCTTATATACGGTTTTCAGGTTTTTTGGAGTGATATTTTTTAATTACTTTCAATTATTTATAATAAAAACATAAACGGGGGAAAAGTTTTTGGTCTGACACACAGATGTCGCCCTTTTAGGAAGTACCAACCTTCAAACGATACGTGCCAAAATTTCATGACATTTCGACGATTAGTTCACAAATTACAATGGTTTTAGTGACGTACGTACTTTCGATATTTTCAAAACAATGGAATTTCGTGTGTTGATTAAATACTGTTTTTTGATGGGAAGAAATACCGTTTAAGCAAAGCAATGGCTTGATAAGTGTTACGGAGACTCTGCCCCTGGAAAATCACTCATCATTTACTGGTATGCTGAATTTAAACGCGGTCGTACAGATACAAATGATGCTGAACGCGCTGGTCGCCCAAATGAGGTGGTTACACCGGAAAACATAAAAAAATCCATAAAATTGTTTTGGATGACTGTAAAGTGAAATTGCGTGAGATAGCTGACACCCTAAAGATATCAAAAGAACGTGTTGGTCATATTTTGCATGAACATTTAGGCATGAGAAAGCTCTGTTCGAAATGGGTACCGCGTTTGCTCACCGTGGACCAAAAACAATAAAGTATTGATGATTCTGAGCGCTGTTTGGACCTGTTTAAGCGCAATAAAAAGGATTTTTTCATGCAATATGTGACGATGGATGGATGGACAAGTATTATATGTGCATCAAATATAAAATCGATATCTCATTTCGTTCGAGAATTATCGTAGAAACGGCCAGATAGACCAGCGGAAATGGGGACTACGTACGCTTAGCAAAGGCTACAATAATCACAGCATGCATTTTTTAGCTCTTGTTTATTGAAGAATTATTTTATCATGCATTTAAAATTGGAAATAATATTGTCTTGTTTGCAATAGCAGATCTTGCAATAGTTGCGGCGATTACTTAAGGAAGTTTCATTGATGCCATCTGCAGAGGCTCTGCGTCATCTAGAGATATTAGGCCTTTTTAGATTTGTTACTTATGAAGACAGCAATTAATAACACTACTTTACTCAATTTTTTCGCGTAATAAAACCAAAGAAGTTATTTTTTAAATCATCTTTTGCAAAAAAATCATTAATCAATCAACATGAAATTTTAATTCTCGGAAAAAAACATCCCTTGTCACAACGCAACCAGTCTTTAATAACTCTAAAAATAATTTGTATTTAAAATACAATTAAAACTTTAAATTCCTTCCACACTTGATCGCCCAGACAGGTTTAATAGTATGGTATTACCGTTATTACATTACAATATTGCCGGACTGCCTACATCCTGCAACAGAATGTGTTCCGGAAGTAAGTTTTATTTGTACTCGATTGTACATTCTCGACCTCTAGCCACAATTTTTTTTTCTCGTCATCTTGTCAGGAACAAATCATTAATTTCGAAAATAAATATTTTAGTACTATTAAACATTATTCTTGTATTATTGTGTCTAGTATATAGTTTCTTAATCTGCATTTTAAAAAATCAAAAAAAAATCTGTATGGCAGCTTCTATCAATGCTTAAACCAGGTATGTCTCACCACGCTTCGAGTTGCTACCTAGAGGTGTAATGTTCTTGGAAGTGATGGAATACATTACTAAAAACTGTTTATATACCGTCGCTGATTATGGTAATGAATTACTAGAGGGATTTCGCCCTTAACCCTTGATTCCAATACGGACAATGATCGTAAATATAATGGTAACAGGCATATCTCATTTAATGAGCATAGTTTGAACGGTTGGCCGGTATTCTACCAAATTTCAGCTATATCAGTTACGGGAGTCATGAATTATATACAGCTATATACTTTTGTATATAGTTGTTACCTAAACTAAATAATTAGAGGAACGGATTAGTTAGGCATTACTGTAAGTGTATGTTATTGCTTTGTCTAAAATGAGTCACAACAATTCGTCTTTAGCCTTAATTCCATGTCACATCATTCGGCATCACCTCTTTAGTTGTTCAGTATCTGGTTGCTTCAATTTTTCTACGTCGATCTCAGTTAGTACTAAGATGGGGGACCGGTTAGGGAAGCAGAGTTCTATTGTTAAGACAGCTTGTATACAGATAACATAGAAATACAATAACTTTCGTGGCGGCACTACTCCGATGTTTAAAGGGTATCGTGAAATATAAACATATGTTTTGGCACTTCAGCAACTTTAACAGATATCATGACATCCACGCCGATATTTTCGTGAATAGTAAGGGTTAATCACTATTGAGTCGGGAAAGTGAACTAAAAAAAGTAACTATCTAGAAAGGCATTTCTTGGGTTTTTCCAAGGGTCCAAACGTTTCTAGATCATTACTACCACCATAATTGATCTTTGTTTGTAGATCTGAAATAAATGTTTTTCTTTTTAATACTTTTCTCTGCCCCAACAAACCGACGACGTATGCCTTCGTAGAGTCGCCCCAACTCCAAAAAAAAAACCGGCCAAGTGTAAGTCGGACTTGCGCAATTAGTGTTCCGTGCGTTAATTACTTTTAGAATGAAAATTTTTGTTACAGAGGTATAAAATGATTAATGAATTCACAAAACACACCCCAAATGAGTTTTCAACAAAGTTTTTTCCAATCTTTACTGAAAACTGATGACCTTGAAATTTTTGTTTTTGTTGTATATATCAGATAAAGTATACAAGGTAATGCACTCGTGATAATTTTCATTCAATCTACATTCTGTGGAGAAAGTTCCAGAATTTTTTCAAAATTTTTTGACCAGTACTTTTCGAGATAACGGGGGAGACAGCGATTTTTCGAAATTTTTTAAAAATAATACAAAAAAAAAATGTGCGCAAGTATTACATTTTAATATTTTTGAACTCGTGTTTTTACAAGCTTTCATTTGACAACCCACTCAATGACTTGGTAAAAAAAATTTTTTTCACTTCCGATTTCACTCCCCAATATTTCAAAATTTCACGGCCCTGATGAGGCCCTCAATTCTTATATTAGTACCAAATTTCAACTTTCTATGTCAAATAGTTTCGGAGTAACTCGGGTGTGATAGACTGATAGACATACGGACGGACAGACAGACACCGACTTGACTGGTTTATTTTATTTTATATTATTACATTGAAAAAGAATTGAACTGTAATTACTGCTAATTATTATGAAATAGTTTAAGAGTTATTCATTTTATATTATTACACCGAGAGACAACTGAACCGTAATTAATGCTAATTATTATAAAATAGTTTCAGAGTTAATCATAGCCGAATTAATATTTAAATTAAACTATCAAGCGTATTGATGGATAAAAAGAATTCAGTGCGTATTAACTTAATAATTAACGACAAAAATTTGCATGTGTGAATTTTGAGAATATATTTTTGACGAACCTTAGATCAACTTTAATTAATTAACACGTTTATTGTGTCTCGAAATAAACTTCTAAAATATTACAATTCACAAGAGGTGCTCATTTAGATGGGTATAGGATCCATATTTATCCTTAATGAAACTGATAAAACAAAAGCGCTGGAAACTAATTTAAAACTGTGTAAATGTAGATCTGAAGAAGCTGCATCGACAGCAAAACGCGTCATCACAATTATAATTAAACCAATCGAAATTGACTAAAAACAGTCTACTATTATATTTAAAATTGTAGAGCTTTCCACAAAAAATAATCATCGTTTTAAGAAGGATATCTTGATAGGTGTCAGTAGAATACTTTAAAACCATTGTTTCGGAAAGCTACTCCCTCTGTATATTTTAGTCGTTTTTTATTTTTTCGATAGAGAACTTCTTCATATTTCACCAGTTGTTAGGTTGACTCCTTGGTAATAGTTACTATTGCGAATTTCTTGTGAATATCATACCATCGAGATAACGGTCTTAATTTGCTGCATTTTTCTCTGCTAGGTCTTAATTTTATTAATGTGACTAGCGACATATCTTGTACATTGCCAACATATCCAGTGAGCTATTTCTTGCAACTAGATTGCTCGTCTTATCGTCTGATTGGTTTTGTGGTATATTGGTGCCTAACATCTACGCTGCTAATCAACGTTCTTTGATTTATTATCGTTTCAAGTATGCTTATTTTATTTAGTGCCTAGGTTTTGCCTCTATATGTTATGTTGAAACTGGATTTAATATAAATTTTTGGTCTTTGTTCAATTGGTAATTTTATTTTAATCACATGTCTAGGTTTTCTACGGGCCCCTTTGTTTTATATCCATAGCATATGTCTAACTATGTTAGGATTTCGCTTGACGTCTGTACCTCCTACGTATATAGTGATATATGGCGCTTCTCAAAATTAGGTCGGAAAACGTAACACAAATAACTCTCTCAAACAAAACTTCTGAAGCAAGGTCATAGCATTAGATGCTTGAAACTGCTCAGCGGCTTGAGAAATCAAAAAACTAATATTTTATTATTTTTTTGCGGTAAAATAAGCAAAGAAAAGTATGGTTTTATCTTTTACAAGTGAAAGCCAATATTAAGAAACATAATAAAGATACAGGTTCGAAATTATAGTCCATTTTATCCATTTGTTTAGTGTTGATCGTTCGGTACCCATCATGCAAACAAGAAAAATAACCGGTCAAGTGCAAGTTGAACTAGCGCAATTAGTGTTTCGTACATTGATTGCTTTTAAAATAAAAAATGATGTTACGAAGGTATAAAATGATCAATGACTTTACAAAACACACCCCAAATGAGTTTTCAACAAAGTTTGTTTCAAATCTTTACTAAAAACTGATGACTTTGAAATTTTTGTTTTTTATATACCAGATAAATTATTAAAGGTAATGCACTCGTGATAATTTTCGTTCAATCTACACCCCGTGGAGAATATTCCAGAATTTTTGCAAAATTTTTTGATAAGTACTTTTCGATATAAGGCGGGGGGACAGCGATTTTTCGCGATTTTTAAAAAATGATCCAAAAATAGTGCGCGCAAGCATTACATTATATATATATTTTTTACTCGTGTTTTCTCAAGCTTTCATTTGACACCACACTTGATGACTTATTAAAAAAAATTTTTTTTCACTTTCGATTTCACCCCCCAAAACTAACCCCTTAAGTCAAAATTTAACTTTCAAAACTACATGGCTCTGATGAGGCCCTCAATTGCTATATTATTACCAAATTTCAACTTTCTATGACAAATAGTTTCGGAGAAAATCGGGTGTGACAGACAGACAGACGGACAGACGAACAGACACCGAATTCATCTTATAAGTGTTTCGTACGGAACACTAAAAAGTATCTTTAAATAATTAATTTAGCCAAAACTAATCATTACTAATTGAATGAATAAAAAAACATTTAATACAAATTAAAATCATAACAATGAGTAATTTTCCATTACAAATTATTTTTAGGAGCACAGTCAAGATGCTGTAACCCCATAATACACTGGTGAGCAAAAAAAATCGATTCGATTTTGCTTTATTTAACACCGACCCTTGAATTTAATTTTTTTACTCGCTCAGCAACGCACTCGTTGCGCACTATTCATGCCTATAAAAACACATGCAACTGCATTTTTCTATCCTTCCTTTATCGGAACTTGAACTGTCAACATTTCTGCTACACCTGCTCATTAATTACGTCATCGGAAAATGGATACCACCCCGGAAGAAATGGCACAAGTCATTGCAAGGTTATAGCCAACGTATAGTCGTTGCGCAACTGCACCTGAGCCAGTCAGCTACCTCCAGAGTATACAGCCGTTACCAAGAGACTGGCGCCTTTACACGGAGACTAGGATATGTACCTCGGAGCGAGACGACCGCTGGTAACACAATCCTAAGAAATAGTCACTTGACCGGCGTTGAGGTCCAGTAGGAGCTCCGCCAAGTTCGTGATCGGGCTGCTAGTCATTGGACAGTTAGTAGAAGACTTAAAGAAGCTAACCTAATTACGAAGAGACCAGCTAACGGACCCAAATTGACAGCAGCCCATCGACAAGCGCGACTCAGATTTGCCTGAGAACATATCGACTGGATCTTAGAGCAATGGCGCTCCGATTGAGTCTCCGACGAGTCCCGAATGTGCCTACATGGCAATGATGGAAGAAGACGAGTCTCTAGGAGGCCTGGGCAGCGCTATGCGCAGTACTGCATTACTGAAACAGTCGCCTACGGAGGAGGTTCGGTCACAATGTGGGGAGGCATCTTACTGGATGCGAAAACCGATTTGGTTTTCGTGACTGATGAGACTCGTAGCGGTAGATTAACTGTGCACCGGTATATCGAGGATATCCTGCTAAAGGGGGTAATAAAATATACTGATTTTGGTTTTTATCAATAAAATTAATTGTTAAATTTAAAATTTGTTTAATTTTTCCTTTCTCTTACCCCTATTTTTAATCCTTGTTCTCCTTGTTTCTCTTTTCAATCATTTTAATCAGTAAAAAGCATGAGGTATGCTATGGAATTTGGTATCATTAGAAAGAGAATAGCTTCCAAATGATATTAACATCTGTAAAAATATATAACACGAAATTCTAGGATCCGTGTTAAATGAAGCCAAATAGTTTGAGTCGATTTTTTTGCTCACCAGGGTATATTATGCTCCGACAGTCAACTTGATAATGTGCTTGCGATATCAGTACCATTTTAAAATATTATTCGTAGCGTTATAGACTAAAGAATTATTTTCTATAAGACTATCAAAATTAATATAAATTTTAGACCATCAAAATAGTGGGGGAAAAGCATTCCTGGGTAAACACCAACAACAGGCGCGTTTGCAGTTATGACGCCTTCTAGAGATATTTATTTTCCGTTAAGTAGATGCCAATTCACTTTCAGATCAGTTCATTGGTTTATGATAGCATGATATCAGTGGCATCGCAATAACTGGATTGATGTTTTTGTATAATTTTGAGCTACGTTCAAACGTAATAAAAAAGAATTAATACTGCCCTCATACCCAGTCTCACTTTTCAATATATGAAACTATTTTTATAACACTTTATATATACATAATAAATAAATTTAGACGTTCCTCCAAATGTTGCACTACTTCTATCTATCGGTATTGATCAAAAAATCACTTGGGGGGTTACATAAATAAGAATTTTTTTTTATGGGTATAGCACACGTGCTGCAGGGAAGTCCCTAAAGCGCTCCAGGAGCGGCATGTGTGCGGAGAAGAATCTATTTGTTTGGCTTACTGCACGCAACCGATGGGCGGGGCAAGTTATGGGATAGAGCATAATTCCGGTCATTTTAAATTAAGCCGTTCTGGAGTGTCTCCAGGAAGAGGAACATACCTTTTGTGTCAAAAAATTTTACATAAACCATAACTGAGCGGCTTTCATTCAGTATTATTGACACAGCCTAAATGACCAAGTATTCAACTAAAAAGTGGGTGTAGTAGTTTGAAGAAGCTGGTTCCGACTTTAAGTAAACGCCGCGCCGCCAGGGCGTCAAAGGACATCAAGAAGCGGTTGAAAGGTAAAGTATGTTCGAATGTCATTTCGCAAGACTCCCGACTTCCCAGTATGAAATCAAGCGGCGTAAATGTGCTTAGGAGTTTATTGCAATGCATTCTCCATAAAGATTTGTGTCTGCACCTCTAAAAGAGACAGCTGGTGCAAGAAGTAAAGCCAACTGATACTCCGAGACACAACTTTGTTAATCAAATATCCTAATAGCCATGTCAATAATCTAAAAACTGGTTTCAGTAAGATGGATAACATGACTTCGAACACACTTTTGGCAGTGATTTAAAACAAATGAATTTCATTAAATTCTATTTTATTTTACACACTTTTTTTTAAAATAGAATGGAAATCCCGATGTTACTTGAGGAGGCGAAACATTAAGGATACTTATTAATAATTTTACATAAACCAAAGTAACAGTTTAATCAACCCAGACATTAACATAGTTGTGGTCTGTTTTATATTCTTTCTTTGTCTTCGCCGGTCAGGGATTTCCAAATTTGGAAAACATAAACAAGAATCAGACGACCAAATATAGAATAATATAAAATAACTTAAAAAAGTTATTTGCAGTAACTCCAAAAGCAGGCTTTAAATAGGCGTAGCATTTGGGTTTTGAAATGTAGTGGGATAAATCAGATGGAACTTAAATATGCAACTTTTAAGATTTACTGGTACAAAAGCAGCTTAAATTTAATTTTACTGAACTTTTCTAGAGAATTTAAGCTATGCTCAAAGTCCAGTAAAAATGAGTTCATACTACGCTTGTATAACTAGGTAGTAGTGTTTTATTATTTAGGCGTCGTAAAGGTAATTTGATGAATCTTGTTCGTCATTAAATAGTATTTGAGACGTAAATAACTCAGAAGTTTAGAGTTACCAGCTCAGAATTCGGACATTTTTTTTTATGTTAATTTAAATAATGTGCTGTTTTTCAACCGATATCAATAAGGAGGTACTCAATTGAATACGTATGTATGTAGTATTGGTTAAATGTATTGTTATGTATTATATATATATTATGTCTATGTAGGCTTTCGAACCGACAGACCAAATCTCGCGAATATATGTTATGTTTGTAATGAGACTTTTTGTGTTCATGGTATATTTGAATTTAGGTAACAAAAAAATAACCTTCTAATCGGGTTTGTAGCCTGCCTACCTGTATACTATAGGGAGGTAGATGGATCAGTACTTTTCGAGATAAGGAGGAGGGCCACCGATTTTTTGCGACTTTTTAAAAGTGATACAAAGAAAAGTGAGTCCAAGTACTACATTACCAGGTGTACAAGTATGAAATGCGGATTTCAGACAACAAATGGTGCACCAACGCAGTTTGTGCTATAAAGATTTGACACTGCGCCATTTTGTTGTGTCATCAACAAGTGTCAGACGCGCACGAGTGATAAACTGGAAAAGTGTGTGCATAGTGTTGTGTTGTTGTGTTCAATATGTCGAAATTTATACCGCATTAAATATTTGTTTTCATTTGAAGAAAACTGCTGTTGAATCATACCGATTACTTCGAGAAGTTATGGTGAACATGCTCCATCGCAAGATACGTGTGAACGATGGTTTCGGCGTTTCAAAAGTGGTGACTTCGATGTTGCAGACAAGGAACGTGGAAAACCGCCAAAAAAAATACGAAGATGTGGAATTTCAAGCAATGTTGGACGAAAATGATTCACAAACACAAAAACAACTCGCCGAGCAATTGAGCGTTAGTCAACGAGCTGTTTCCAATCGGCTACGAGAGATGGGAAAGATTCAGAAGACCTGTAGATGGGTACCACATGAGTTGAACGACAGGCAAATGGAAAAGCGCAAAAACACGTGTGACATTTTGCTCGCTCGGTACAAAAGGAAGTCGTTTTTGCATCGTATAGTTACAGGGGATGAAAAGTGGATTTATTTTGAGAATCCCAAGTGCAACAAATCATGGACAGACCCAGGCGCACCATTTACATCGACCGCAAGACCGAATCGCTTTGACAGAAAGACGATGCTCTATGTTTGGTGGGACCAGAGGGGCGTGGTCTATTATGAGCTGTTAAAACTTGGGGAAACGGTTAATACTAAACGTTACCAATAACAATTGACCGATCTGAACCGTTCGCTGCTTGAAAAAAGGCCAGAATACCGAAAGAGGCAACACAAAGTCATTTTTCTTCATGACAGTGTTTCATCACATACGGCAAAACCAGTTTGCGACACGTTGGAAGCACTCAGCTGGGAAGTTCTATCCCACGTGGCTTACTCACCAGACTTGGCTCCTTCCGATTACCACTTGTTTGTATCGATGGGTCACGCACTTGCTGAGCAGCGCTTTGGTTCGTACGAAGATGTGAAAAAATGGTTCGATGAATGGTTCGCAGCAAAGGGGGAAGATTTTTACTGGCGTGGTATTCACAAATTGCCCGAAAGATGGGAAAAATGTATAACAAGCGATGGAGCATACTTTGAATAAAGCACTTTTTATCATTCTTCCGAATTTAACATGTTCTTTAGAAAAAAATCCGCATTTCATACTTGTACACCTAGTACTATTATTAGGGGCCATATGAACTTGAATCTGTTAGCTCATAGATGTTTGGTGAGTGATCAGTATTTTCTGTATAAGATAATTAACGGGTTGATAGATTGTCCTACCTTATTGTCATTTGTAAAATTTAATATACCCCAAAGACACTGAAGGCAAACTGAATTGTTCTTTACTGGCTTCCACAGAACTAACTATGGTTATCATTCACCATTGCTGAGGGCTATGAGATTCACGAACTAGTGCAGGGAGCTGAACATTTTTTCAGGTTCCCCCTCTTCTTTCCTCTGGCGTTGATTGTTTCACGGTAGGAGTGTAAGCCGTTATTGTGTTTCATTCCACATTTTCGGCCGTTCTGTTATTGATGTGGTTATATTGCAAAGTATTATAAATACATTGTAAAAAGGGGTGTACCCGTATATTCTCAAATAAATAAATAAATAAATAAATATTTTAAAAATTAACTTCTTTTGGTTCATCTTGTATAACAACCCATTTTTAATACTGTTATAATTTTATTTATTTTAAAAATTGTGAAACTGCAAGATAAAAAAGCAAACTTATTATTGTGTTAAATAAATAAGAAAGTTAAAGGTCACAATTGATTACAAATTATATAGAGGCATGTGTAAAATAAGGTCCAAAGCTCAAATAATTAAAAAAAAACTAGTGACTTTTCTCTAGCAATATGACAATCATATTAGCAAAATTAGATAATATTTGGGTAATCTTAAAATAATATTATTCATAGAAATAAAATTTTCGATCATATAACTGACGTAAATACATCGAACGTTCTTGCTTCAAAAGCATAATCCTACAGATTTTCCTTATGCCTTTTTATTTCATCTACGCATTTGCCTTCTTGTTTATCCCTGTTTAACTTATATGTTATAATAGAAATGGAGGATAAAGAAAATAGTCATATTCATCTTTAGAAAACTTGTTTTAAAAAATAAGACAGACCAATTAAGAAAACTAAGGAACTAATGATGGATAAGAAACATCATTATATTGACTTTAAAAGTTTAAATAGAATTTTAATTTCTCTCTAAAGGACTAGCAAAGCTTAACAATTCATAGAAAGTCTTTTCTAAGTTGGCGAATTTATTTAAAAAAGTCAGTTCGCCAAGTATGGAGTATATACTTAAATAAACGATATATCGCTCTTTGTTATTAAAGGGTTATCCACATGTTTTTTGTTTAAACAAAAAAGAAAATAATTGGAATCTTTTTTTTATTTGTTACTATGAGCGATGACAATAATACATGAAATACCGTTCAAATGACCACCATGACTGCGCTTACATGTACCGGTTCTTCTCCTCATGCCGCCTTCTATTGGCGACCACATCTGTAAATGCGTTTCTATCTCTAGCCACATGAAAAAGTTGTTCAATGCGAAGATTCTCCAGTGCATTATGTTTTGCAACAATAGATATTTTTCGTATCTTGATGGTTCTTAGGAGTTTTCTTTTGCTCCTAATACGTCTCAGTACTTTAAAGTTGATGACTCTATGAGTTCAGGGTATCTTTAGTATGCGTCTATACAGCCACATTTAAAACGATTCTAGCTTCTTGGTAATTTGAGCTTTCAAGGTCCAAATCCCCACACAGTAACACCGGCCATACAGTACTCCATGATCCTCAGTATGATGAGAAGATTTAAATTTTTATTGATAAATACTGAAGAGTACTTTACCCTTTCGAACCATTTTGATTTGTTCATCTGGATCTAGTTGTGTATTTATGACTGAACCAAGGTATTTGTATTTTTGAACCTGTTCTATTTGTCTTCCATTCAGTGTAAGAATAAGGTTATTATTTGGGTTTTTACTCACAACCATAAATTTTGTTTTTTCAATGTAAATAGTGATTCCTACTTCCTCGCATTCTAGATTCTTTCTAACAGGGCTTGTAGATCTTTTACGGTCTCAGCCATTATAGCAGTATCCTTCTGCAAATTTTGGGTTGTTGATTAATATCCTACCAATGCTCACATTTCTCATCCAGTGCTTTCCGAAACACAAACTGAGAATACACGTTGAACAGCTGGGGAGACAGGACGTCTCCCTGCCGAACTCCTTTTTGAATTGGGATTTCATCCATTTTCATGGCGTCAACACGTACTACTGCTGTTTGGTTGTAGTAGATATTTTTAATTAATCGTATCGTTTTTGTCTAAATTAATACTTTTTAAGTTATCTATAAGTTTGTCGTGTTGGCCTTTATCAAAGATTTTTTAAAGAAACGGACGTATACATTTTTGCATACGTCTACACTTCTGTACAGGACCGTGATAATGAATTTTCGTTCCTAATCCTCCTCTAAAACACAACTGTGCTTCATCAAGTTGTTCTTCGCATTTAGGGTATATTCTGTTAGATTGTTTTTAAAAGAACTTTTAATGTGTGACACGTAACTGATTTTTTTTTACAGGGAGAAATCCGCTTTTTGGATACTGAAGCAGTCTGCGTCACCTTAAGAGTGCCCCAAAGTGCTCCAGTTAGGTGGGGCCCTCTAGCCGAAGATCCACTAAAAACTCCTTGTGAGCTGGATCTATGACCCTCTGCTCCTTTTATAAAATGCGATATTTCTTTATGTAGAGGTTTTTAAACCGATCACCCGATATTCATTACAGGACTTAGGATTGTTCTTTTTAGGCAAAGGACTAAAACTGATTTAAGCCAATCTTTTGGGATTTCGTCCGTTTCATATATTGCGTTGAAAACTTTGAATAGGATGGTTAAGTTGGTTTCGTCTAAAGCTTTCAAGAACTCTACCGCAATGTTGTAGGATCTTAGTGCTTTATTGCCCATAAAAAGTTTTATTGTATACTCGACTTCTGTTTTGAGTATACAAAAATGATCCGTCTGTCCGCTATCTTTATTGTATCTTCCCGTTCTGCTATAAATATATTCCTACCAGCTCTGTTTTTTGTTCGCTTCTGTTAACTGTCTCCATGAATGTTTCGTGTGACAACTGTTATTTTATTTCTCGTGTTTCCAGTCAATTCCTTCAGTTTTTTATGGAGCTTAACCGAATCATGTTTATTATTTAATTTCTCCATTTCTCAACAGTTTTCCTCCATCAATGCCTCTTTAACTTTCCTTATGCAATATTGCACCTGTCGCTTCAATTGTAAGTATTTTTCAGTATTGGTGTTTTTGAATTTATGCCTTTTTTCCATGAGATTTATAATTTGCTGGGTCATCCATGGTTTTTCTGCAATAAGTTCTTTTTAACTCGCAATTTGTTTTTCAGCATTAAGAATTGTTGATTTAATTTTATTCCAGACCGTGTCAATAATATAA
>CM032454.1:93721725-93826725 GCA_019049505.1 Pachyrhynchus sulphureomaculatus | reverse complement strand
TTTGTGTTATGAGATATTGTTAGCTTACGAGTTTTTCCAGCACATTTTCCGTACATTTTACTAAAATGTTAAGGTGTTTGTTCTAGAAATAAAATTAAATGTAGCCGCCTCTGATTAAAATGTCAGCCATGTAATGTGTGTGATGTGGAATTTCTACCAAAAAATTCCCCATACTGATGACAAGTCTGTATACTTAATAAGCTTGGTTGACTGCTAATAAAAATAAGCTCGATTTGACCATTGATGAATTTTGGTTTGAGGAGAAAAAAAACCGGTTAAGTTTAAGGGGGTATTCCAGTTAAGAAAACCCAATTTTTTGTCTTTTTGCCAGAAAAATTTGTAATAAATTATTTATAACTTTTCAAAGCTCGAGTTTTCACTAGAATTGATGCATGAACAATAATTCACGTAATATAAAATATAGAACTGCCCGAAATTTACTTTTTTTACATTATTTTCAGCGGTTTTACATTGAACCATGACAAAGATTTCTATTATCATAAAATGATGTAGAACGATAACCAGAACTCTAGGTAACAGAACTAGAAAAAATAAAATTTTACAAGATAAGGTTTAACTTCCAGTAACGGCAACTCCGTTTATTGACGTGGCCGTTAAAATGGAAATGTACCTCGTCAGAAATGATGTACATTTCCATCTTAACGGGTGATAAAAATGTTGAAAAGTGTACAAACACTTGACTGACGAAGTTGGGCCTCTGAGCAATATCAACTGACTTTAATTTACTCAAATTGAAGATTCAAAAGTATTTCCAATTCTTCATTTTGGTAGTTTTTTCCTCTTCGTTCAGCCCGTTTCCTTCGTTTAATAGTTGTTTTAGATAAGTTGTGACTAAATATTATTGAAAATGTATTTAAGCTAGGGATTCTTCTTCACATTTTATAAAGTCTTATATATTCCCGTTGGGCTTGCCTCTTATTATAACCATTTTAATAAATATTTCACACGTATCCCGTTTTTCACTCTCTTAGTTTTAACTTACTATTATCAGAATTGACATTTTCAACGCAGTAGAAGTTAAGGCCCTAAAAATGTAAATAAGTCAATTCTCTACAGTTTATGAAAAATTTAATTCTGAATATGAAAAAAAATCATAATTTTACATTTTTAGACCCTAGTATTATAATACTTTTTATGGCCGTTAATTCCACATTCTCAAAAATGTTAATTTCACATGCCTGGAATTTGTCAGATAAAATTCTTTGTAAATCTCGTAAGTCTTTTCTGGTTAAGAGTTTTTTTTAAGCACTAAATCTTAACGAATATCAGAGTTACCATTCGGGGACAGTTTTAGGGAGAGAAATGAAATTTGGTATAATACGAGGGAGTTTAGCCTTTTTGGTCATGAAAATGACGTCATACAAAAATGCTTGGTTGTCAAATTACTGTCACTGTTCTAAGTAAGCAACTAAAATTTGTAAGAGGTTTTTTTTTTTCTTTGGAAACATGAGTGAAAGTAAGCACTGCGCAGTGATAAAGTTTCTCACTAACAAAGGAAATGAACAAAAAGTTATTCATGAAAGAATGTTCCGGAATGAAGGCTCATCTTATGTTGAAGTAAAAATCTTGGTATAAACAGTTTCCATGGAGCCGAGATTTAATTCAGGATGATCCTAGATTAAGAAGACTGCTTGAGGCAAGAACTGAAGAAAACATTAGGCTTGTTAAAAATTTGCTGCTATCACATCGACAAATGCAGATCCCAATGCTTACTGAAGAAGCAGGAGGATACGAAACGTTAGTTTTCACGATTGTGCACGAATGATGAAAAAAGTTTCCACAAAGCAGGTGTCGATATAATGGGTTCGTAAGGGAGGCGAAAACAGTCGTTTTCGCGAAAGTTGACCGTTTTTCGGACTGGAGAGAAATTGTGATTGTTGAATATATGCAAAGTGGCTTATGAAAGGAAGATCCAAAAACCTGAAGCAGTCATTTAAAAAAAATGTCGGAATTCATGGGAAATCAAAATTCTGCTGTTGCTCGATAATTGTAGGGCCTACAAGGCTCACACAGTTAAAGCCATTACCGAAAGCTGTAGATTCGCCGAGTAATAACAATTACACTATAGCTCTAATTAAGCGACCTGAGAGTTCTTTTGGTTCAAAGAAAAATTTCAGGGCAGAAAGTTTTCCTAAGATAATGACTTAAAAGCCACTGGGACGTTGTTTGTTGATGGAAAGCAATTTTTTTTTTACGGAATAAAACAACTAGACACGCTGGACTTAGTGTAAGTGTATGCAGTAGTTGTGTAGGAAATATTTTTTTAAGATCTGCAACTTTTAATTCATAGCTCGGTAGATAACTCCCCCGTAATACAGATAAAGTCGATGTTCATTTTAGATTAAAAAAAAACTATAACCATTTTTTTATTTTCAAAATAACCGATCAAGTGCAAGTTTGACTTGCGTAATTAGTGTTCCGTACGTTGATTGCTTTTAAGATAAATTTTTTTGTTATGGATGTATAAAATGACCAATGACTTCACAAAACACACCCCAAATGAGTTTTTAACAAAGTTTGTTTCCGACCTTAGTTGAAAACCGAAGACCTTACGGTATTTGTTTTTTTATATACCAGATAAATTATTAAAAGTAATGCACTCGTGATAACTTTCCTTCAATCTACACCCCGTGGAGAATATTCCAGAAATTTTTTAAAATTTTTTGATCAGTACTTTTCGAGATAAGGGGAGGCAGCGATTTTTCGCGATTTTTTAAATAATACAAAGAAAAGTGCGCGCAAGAATTACATTATATATATATATTTTTGAACTCACGTGTTCACAAACTTTCATTTGACACCCCGCTCGATGACCTGGTAATTTTTTTTTCACTTCCGATTTCACCCCCAAAACTAACCTTTTAAGTCAAAATTTAACTTTTAAAACTACATGGCTCTGATAGAGTCATCAATTCCTATATCAGTGCCAAATTTCAACTTTCTATGTCAAACAGTTTCGGAGAAAATCGGGTGTGACAGACGGACAGGCAGATACCGAAATGATTTAATAAGTGTTCCGTATAGAACACTAGATATGCGCTATACATTGTTAAATTATATAGAAAATTCTAGGAATGGCCCATAAAAATTAATCAATTTTTACTTACCATTTCTTTTTATAATATGCTGTAGAAGAAATAATCAAAATAATTTTAAAATTTATTTTTAATTGCTCGAATTCTAAACTTTGATTAACTTTTACTTCACAACAGTGGAATTTGAAAAGTCGATAATGCCACTATCCATAGGCAGTTTTATTTGTCATCTAACTAATGTTGAAAAGATCAACCTTGAAAAATATCGCTAAGGTAAAAATTAATTCTTACTCGAAGTTTAAAATATATTTATATATATATATATATATATATATATATATATATATATATATATATATATATATATATATATATATATATATATATACATTTTCCTTTCTCCTTAAATATACTTCAAATACTCCTATTACAGGTCTATCTAGGCCTTTCTCGCTTCTGTTTTCCCTGTATTTGGGTTTCATAGACTTGTTTCACTTGTATATCATCCTTCATTCTCTGTACATGTCCCCACCATCCCAGCTGTCTTTGCTTGTACTCTCAGCCTTTCCGTGTAACTCCTTGTTCTGCTCTCAGGTATTTCATTTCGACGGCTTGTATCTTGTTTTTCTGCCTGTCTGTTATGGTCCATGATTGGCATCCATATGTTAGGAATGTCCTATAAAGTGCTTTGAACACATTTATTTTGTTTGTTTTGTCACTTCTTTCTTCCTAATCAATTTATTATTTATTGCATAGTAAACGTTGTTCGTTTTTTCGATTCTTTCATTAATTTCTTTGTCTTGTTTTCCAGTTTCGTCCATTAAAACTCCCAAATACTTATATTGTTCACTTGTATTTTATTCCCTTCTATGTAAATATTCGTTTTTTGGTTTTCCATTATCATTACTTTTGTTTTATCTATATTAATTTTCATACCTTTTTCTTTAAACGCTTCATTCCAAATATCGAGGTTTCCTTGTAATTGTCTTTCATTTTCCGCCACTAGTGCAATATCATCAGCAAAAGCCGTTTCAGATATTTCTATTCTTTTTAGCTTCCAGTATCCAATTGTCATTTTTTTCACTTTTGTATTGCATTTCTTGATTATTTCATCCATGTATACAGTGAACAATGTTGGGCTCAAGCTTCCTCCCTGCCTCGAACCTTCCTGTGTTGTAACTCCCTCCGACTTCATGTTGTTTTTTTATTACATACTGCAGAATTGGAAAAATGCCATTCGACATGTTATAGAAGAAGAAAATAAAATGTGGAAACTTGACGAATACATTGAAGAAACTGTGGAAATAGAACCCATAATTATCATTTTAAGAGAAGTCAAGTCTTCAGATTTTGAAGATGATGATTGTTTTTGATTGTAATTGAAGTACTCGTGAACTGTGAATTTGTATATATACATAGATCTATAGATTAAAAAATTTTGGTAATAAATCCTTATATTTCTATAACTTTATTTTAAGATAATTTTATTTATCAAACACTAACAGCAGGTTACGCTCGGACATCTATGCTACCGATGAAACCTCATTTACATTTTATGACTCTGTCGTATAGCAGAGGTTTTCTGCCTAAAATAGGGTGAATCCTAAAAAATAATTCAAAATAGATAGCAAAATCCAGTAAAATGGATAAGAAATATATATTTTTTTGGGCGCACCCCAACATGTATTTGCATCTATAATAAGAGAATTCTGCTATCAACTCGAAACAAATCCACTTTAGTTACTAAATATTTAAATCAAATATATATCATATACCCTATAATGAACATACACAGGTTAACTGAAAAAGTTTAATACGAGGGCTACCTTTTTAAGTTTTTACAAAAACAATGAAAGAAAAAAAAAATTTGGTACAAACCGTTTTATTGTTTCTCAAAATATTTGCCTTTAAAATTAATACACACACGAAATATTTTTTCCACTTTAAAGTTGGTACCTCAAAAGCTTGGTTTTGAAAGGATTCAACAGCTTCTTGAGGTGATGAATCGCTGTCCATGCATTTTTTTTGACAATCGCGAACAAAAAGAAGTCGTTAGGCGATCAATCATGTGAATGCGGATAATGAGACATTATTCGATATTTTTCTCCGTCAAATAAACAATTGCTGGGTGCTGTGCGAGAGCTGACATTGTCAGCTGTCAAATTGCTGTATACCATTCAGCATTAACTGTTCTTCGATCGTCTAAGGCAATGGTTGCAATAAGTCCAATATAATCAAAGAAACAAGCGATGATTTTCTTGGAAGTGCTTCGCGAACGAACCACTTGCTGGATTCGGTTCATCTTGGAACACTCAAACAGTTGATTGTTGCTTAGTTTCCGGCCAGTACGAATATATCCAAGTTTTGCCTCCTGTTACGATGTTGTATACGGATTTTGCATGTCGATTGAATTTTTAGTACATTTCCTTCCACCAATTGAGCCCGTTTTTGACTTTCGGTCAAATTATGTGGAATCCATTGAGAACAAATCTTTTTTACAGCAAAATCGAATGTACCGCATTCTTCGATATGCCCAAGAATGCCTCTGTCTCACGTCAGTCACATGCCAATCATCTTCAATAATGGGACAACAATCGATTTTGGTCGAGCTTTACGAAATTCATCGTTGACAGAAGCACGACCATGACGAAATTCTGCAAACCAATTATAAACAGTCCTTTCTGATGGTGATTCATTACCAAACGTTGAACGAAGCGATTCGAGGCATTGTTGTTGAGTTAGGCCTTTACTAAAATTGTAAAAAATCATCCAACAAAAACTTTCACGTGAAATTTCCATGTGTCCATAAAACTGTTTTTTTAAATGCTCACTATAAACAAAGCCTCTGAGCTGCCACTGTTTTAACAATAACAAATGTCAAATTTTCCAACAATGGTAATGTCACATCTCAATAGCGCCATCTAGTGATCGTTTGTAAAAATTTAAAAGGCGGCCCTCGTATATTGTTTTCGAACCTCTGTATTTTAATAAATTCTATATTGTTTAAATCTTGATATGATGACGACTCCACCTGGGGAGGATTACACGATTGCATAATTCCATTAATTAAAAAAAAAACACAGAAAAAAGTCGCAGAATTCGCATTACCCACCAACCTACTACTAAACTAACCTCTCGGCGGTACATACTTATTTGCAATAAGAGTTACACAAGCAATTTTCTACATCCGTGTCGAAAATGTTGAGTACAATAATAATTAATACACTTGATGTTCCGCCTTCTACATAATGCTTGACTAATTGTGTGTGAGATGCTTATAAATTCTCAAAATAGCTTCACAGATGTCACAATGTAATTAGATTTTTCTGCATTCCTGTTTATTAATTTTGCAATAGATTCATAGATGTTCCATTGTGAAAAGAGGTTTTAATAACTTTGAAACAAAATTCCTTCCATAATATTGTTGCAATATTTCCTTTATCTCCAAACTAATCTTACTTAAATATAGTGGAACAGCCGGTCAGATGATACAATTACACATAAAAGAAGACTACATGACAATTTAATTATTTTCCGGGTATACCGGGACATACATAGATACATACACACATGCAGAAAGAGGTACAGTTCTATTTGTATAGAGATTAAACCAAAAATCGGAAAAGCAGATTCATTCTATCACAATTCGAAATTTATTATTAAATATACTACAAGTAATTTTGTAAAAAATTGTTGAATTTATGGCTACACTGTAAAAAATGTTGTACAAATACACCGAATACAATGGGAAAGATGTCTTAATTTTTCACGAAATCTTTCATTAATATTTATCTTCACCGAGAAAAAATGAAAAAATTTGTATGTAAAGTTACATATATCTATGCATTATCATAAATTTCCATAATGGAGTATAATATTTAAGTTATAAAATGTATAAATCAGTCGGTAAGCTATGTAAGCGCAGTGCCCTTCGTATTCACCACTGTGCTATCTTACCAACTCCCTTGTGCTCTTAGGAATATATATATATACTTGTACACACACATTTATATCTTAAAAACATTAGACTGTAATAACTATCTGTGAATAATATTTTAAGAATTCATTTGATGTGATTGTTTTAATACCTTTCCTCGTTATTATGATTTAAAAATATAACCAACAACATCAAATTCCAATTTTTCCATATATAGGTTTATATTATCAAAAGAAAATGTGTTTGCTGATAGTAGGGCAAACGCATAATTATTTTTTTACACTGATAAAATTGTACAGCTGAAGTAGGAAAAAGTACCTTAACGAGTCAATATCCGTAAATACCAAAAAAGTACCTGTTTATTTCTATGTCAATATCTAAGATTAAATTGTTTATACAATAATGTAATTCATGCACTTTATTTAAGGCAGGAATGACTAAATAAAGTTATTATTTTACTTTATCTCTAAACTGAATAGTTGCCGAGATACTTGCCACACTGGGATGCAGAAAGTGGTTAAAATCGTTAAATATAAATTGGCATTAAGAATGACGTCATGGTACTGCACCAAATGTCTTGCAAACGGATTGCGTTGAATGTTATTAGTTTTTTTTTTTGTCATTTTATTAAAACATACAGGGATAAAATAAATGCAAATGAGATAAAATGTAAAAATCAAAAACATGAACTTCTAAGATTTTACATAATAACTGTGTTCAACTATCACCCATCCCAAAATACAAAGGCCAAAACCCTCCCTCCCGACTGTTGTGTCTTTGGTCGCTTCGGGCGGCGTTCACCACTCAGCTGACTGCCGATTTGATTCCGGTGTGTAGTGGTCGATCCATGTTTCATCCATTGTCACATATCGCATGAAAAAATCCTTTTTATTGCGCTTAAAACGGTCCAAACAGCGCCCAGAATCATCAACACGTTGTTGTTTTTGGTCCACTGTGAGCAAACGCGGTGTCCATTTCGAACAGAACTTCCTCATGCCCAAATGTTCATGCAAAATATGACCAACATATTCTTTTGATATCTTTAGGGTATCAGCTATTTTTCGCAATTTCACTTTACGGTCATCCAAAACAATTTTGTGGATTTTTTTTTATTTTCCGGTGTAACCACCTCATTTGGGCGTCCAAAACGTTCAGCATCATTTGTGTCTGTACGACCGCGTTTAAATTCAGCATACCAGTAAATGATGAGTGATTTTCCAGGGGCAGAGTCCCCGTAATACTCATCAGGCCATTGCTTTGCTTGAACGGTATTTTCTCCCATCAAAAAACAGTGTTTAGTCAACACACGAAATTCGATTTTTTCCATTGTTTTGAAAATAGTAAAAGTAGCGTCACTAGAATCACTGTAGCTTCTAAACTAATCGTCGAAATGTCATAAAATTTTGACACGTATTTTTTGAGGGTTGGTACTTCCTAAAAATCATAAGGATTTTTTGAAAAGGGCGACATCTATGTATCAGACCAAAAACTTCTCAGCCAACGTGTTATATATATATATATATATATATATATATATATATATATATATATATATATATACATATTAAGCTCGATTGATTGAGTCGTGACACGGCGAAATGTGTCTCGAAATGGAATGATAAATGAGAGAACAGTGGGTAGAGTGCTGAAATATGGACTTCGTTTTTACATTGAACCATGACAAAGGTTTTTATTATCACAAAATGATGTGGAACAATAAACAGAACTCTAGGTAACAGAACTAGAAAAAATAAAATTTTGCAAGATAAGTTTTTAACTTCAGTAATAGCAACTCCGTTTATTGACGTGGCCGTTAAAATGGAAATGTACCTGATCAGAAATAATGTACATATCCATCTTAATGGGGTTAATAAATGTTGAAAAGCGTACAAGCACTTGACCGACGAAGTTGGGCCTTTGAGCAGTATCAACTGACTTTAACTTATTCATCTTGAACATTCAAAAGTAGTTCCAATTCTTCATTTTGGTAGTTTTTTCCTCTTCGTCCAGCCCGTTTCCTTCGTTCAATAGTTGTTTTAATTAAGATGTGACTAAATATTATTGGAGATGTATTTAAGCTAGGGATTCTTCTTCACTTTTCATAAAGTCTTATATATTTCCTTATGCTTGCCTCTTGTTATAACTATTTTAATAAATATTTCACACGTATCTCGTTTTTCACTCTCTTAATCTCTTAGTTTTAACTTACTATTATCAGAATTCGTAAAATAAAAAATTTTCGTTATTGTTACATGAACATTAACAAATTAAGAATTTTATAAAACTGAAAAATTAATAAAACAAGGTGTTCCATTTAAAAATATATTTTAGGTCATAAGTGAAAAACGTGATGTGCGGTTGTTTCTGTTTTAAGTCCATGTATTTTTTTTTTTAAAAACGCCACAACTTCCGTATTTAAGAGTATTGCCTCTTTTTTCGAATAGATGATAAAAATGTCACCTGTACCAGCGCTTCCTCAAATACTTATAAAAAGTACTTGAAGTAAAGTAAATCCCAAGATATAAGATCCAGACTTTTTGCTTTTTCAATGGGGCACTAAACGACCCTATTAAGGTTTTGTGCATAGTTGCCAGGTATTACAATAAACGTATTTTATTTTACCTGCTTTCTATCCGCCCTCACTTGTACCTGCAATCATATTGGATCTATTTTTACCTATATATTTACTACATGTCAACCCGGTTTGGAGCCCTTTAAGTATTTGATAATATAAGCCTAATGACCACAGGTCCCCATTAAGATCCGAAAGATACTTTTTATTATTTTTATTTTTAGTTTTACTCACCACTTACAACGTAACGGTTCTATTTTAATTATGTGGCGTCCGTGGGAAAATTGCAATAGTGGCCATCGCAAGAGAAAACATTTATCACTCAACGCTAAACAAATAGCGAAAAATGTTTACGACAGTTTGGTAAAAAGAAATTTGAATAAACAAAGTGCTTTGCAAGAAATCAGTGCACTAACAAAAACCCCAATTTCTACGAATAAGGAAGTAGAAGGAAGGGAGTAGGAAAACCATCCCTCAGGAACAGGAAAAAACAGAAAGATTTTCAAATGCATCATGTAGACAATTGTGAAAAAGATGTCATCAGGAGAAAAATATATTCTATATATGAAGAGCAGTTGGTGCGACACTAGACAAAATAAAATTAAGGCTGGTGCAGGACGGGACCAATTTACTATGTGGCCGATCAACCCTTCACAGAATTCTCTTAAGAATGGGATTCACGTTCCGAAAAATCAACAAAAGGCAAGTAGTGATGGAGTCACAAAGATTACGAATCTTGCGACATACTTATTTACAAGAAATTAAAAAGTATCGATCAGAGAATTGGCCAATAATTTACCTTAACGAAACATGGTTCGATACCCATAACACTGTGCAAAAAGGGTGGGTTGATAGCAGTACAAAATGTCAGACTAACGCACCTTTAAATAATAACTATTTTGAATGCTGGATCTGAAAAGGGCTGGGTTTCAAATTGTCTACTATTATCTGCGAAAAATAAAAGATTCTAGTTTGGACTATTACGAAGACACGACCGCCGAACTTTTTGAAAATTGGTTTCAAAATTCCCTTTTGCCAGATGTTCCCGAACAGAGTGTTATAGTTATGGACAATGCAAGTTACCATAGTCGCCTACTAAATAAGGATCCTAATGCAGCCAACATCAAATCGGAAATACAAGAATATATGTTAGAAAATGACATTTATATTGACTTTAGTTATAAAAAAAGTGATCTTTTGGAAGTTGTGAAAGACTATAAATTGAAAAAGAAATATGTTTATGATAGTATGGCTGAGAAAATGGGACACACTCTTTTGCGTCTTCCTCCGTATAATAATACGGAGGAAGCCGGAGGACGGAATAATATGTTCAATTGGATTAAACACACAATAGTGTGTTTAATCCAACTTAACATATCTAGCATCAAGTTAAATCAAAAATAGGAGCACAAAATGTTTCTCCTACTTTAACCGTGTCAGTGGTTGAATTAGTAAAAAAAGTTATAACCTTGTGAAAGCTGGAAGAATTCCATTCAGCACGTTGTTAAAGTTGAAGATTCATATTTTTATGTAAATAATATAAAACCACTGACAATTACGTCAGCTGATCACAGTGATAGTGAAACCGAATTAGGCTTAAGTTAAAATATATTTTTATTTATACAATATGGCCCCTCTTGTAAACCCCATTCATTGAAACTGTATATTTGAACTTCTTATCCATTTGTTTTTAGATGCATCTAGAAATAAACATCTCCAAAAACACTTACAATTTTATTTATTTGCATTGCCCACCTAAAACGGCAAAAATTAGGATCATATATTTTGGGACAGGCTATACTAACAATCCCGCGTGCGTATCTCTGCAGCGCTTTTCCTGCAGCGTCTGTGATGTGACGTACAATAAAAGCCAAATATCATGTAACAAAAAGTTGAAAAAAACCAAAACCCTGTAACGAATGTCAAACAGGGAAAATCCCTTCTAATAATTTTACAGCATCTTGTGTATCACCTGTGGGGTAGCCAAGAGGGCATATACCCCCCACCCCCATGAATGTAATAATATTGCCCTAAAAACAGGATATTTTTTTCATTGGGTGTTCTTTTTATGAAAAAATTTCCCGCCCCCGGGTAATCGATTTTTAAATTGGAAGCAAGTTTTTAAAGTTCCATTGTTTGAAAGACGTCTTTTTTTATGAAAAATATCCACTCTGTGGTCATCGATTTTTATTATACTGTGCTGTAAAAGGTCTAAGCTTTTACGAGTTCCAGAGCAAGAGGCTTTATTCACCAAAGTGCTTCTGCCCTTATCGTTTGGCGCTCCCCTTTCTATAATCAGTCCGTCTTTAGCGTTAACTTTTTTCCTTAAAAAGTCGCCCTTTGTATACATATGCCCCTCTTACCCGTCGTTGACCCTGGTTACGCCGCTGTGTACCACTACGGTCATTCTATTTTTTTTTTTTAATTGTATGACTGCTCATTTCACAGAGTAGTAGAGAGCTACGGATTGTTTATTAAGTTTTATATCGCTGGTAAGAAAAATATATATATATTGTGTAAAATTTTGTTTAACATGGGAAAAATTAAAACAATTTTTTAGTTGTTGGTATGCTTTTAAATTTTTCGACTGTACTTGCTTACTATACTGGTAATAATTGGCTCACAGTTTTTAGGCGGATGGTTATAAACCGCAATAAGTACAAATAGTTGATTGTAAGGGAAATATATTACTATAATTACTCAAAAATAATTAAAGTATTTTAATTATTAACATATCAACTAGTACTCGTATACTCTGCAACTCAATAAACAAATGGGTTTATTGAAATTTTGTTTGAAACGTATATTATTTTAGTCATACAGTATTTCCTTTGCTAATTAAGAGAAAGACCATTTTATAACACTGTAAACGATAGAGCCCAGAGAAAATGTTTTTAGCAACCATAATTTGGCGGGATTAACAATACAGAAAATTAATTTCCTCAAAGTCTGGTTGAAATAAACACTTTCTATGTGATTTTTTTACAGTGTAGTAAAATGATGTTCCCCATAATTACAAGCAGGAATAGTGACTCATGAGGTTAAATGGTTGATAATTTTACAAAAACATCTGACCGACTTTGTTAACGATACCAAGTATGCTAAAAATGACTTTTTCTGAAAAGTTATTTGTAGTTATGTAAAAAAGTGCATCAAATGTGTGCTTTGCTACATTAAGAATCTCAGTAACGATTACTTCTAATTTTGGTGTAATTAATTAATAAAAATAGTAATATTACTTGTGTGGTAATCAACAATAAATAATTGAGTAAAAAAACTTTAAAGAATAAGATATAGCTTTTAACTTGTTTTGATTAAAATATATAATAAAAAATCATTTAGTTGATTGCTCAAAACGTTTAACTATTTTAAGGTAATTCACTCGTACAATCGGAGCCAAAAGTATAGTCCGATAATAAATACAGAAAGTTTAAAATACTCAGTGGCAGAGTATTTTATTTTTGTCGGAGACTGTATTCGATACATGGAAACTTTCATATGCGGACACACACTTTTAATGAAAATAAATGTGGCAACGCGGCCAATGCGTATACCAAATGCTTTATAGAATGACGTTTTATATGGTATTTATTATACTTTGTGTATGTTTACTGTTTAGACCGTATTACTTCTATTTAAAATTAAAAAAAAAATAATTTAAATAAAAAAATGCCTTTTCATTATAGTCAGTTGCGACATAAAGGCAAATTTGCAAAGGAAAGCTCATCAATAAACACCCTGGGCAACATACAAGATCTTATATGGCAAGAAAAGATGAAATAAGATAGCAAGGAGCATTAAGAGCTAATCTGCCTGCAACGAAAAAAGGTAGAAATTTATTGGTTAGAAATAATGAGGTCACGAGAAAAAATAAAGAAAAACATGAAGTGGTATATTATCAACCAAATTGTGGAGAGCAGATGGACGTTTATCATACTGGTGACATTATTAATCCTCAAGCGTTAACTAACATATTGAATAATGTTTCAATTATATCCGATGGCTGTGGCTTAGTGTATTTCGATTTAGAAACATCGAGATTTTCAAGTACAGCAGTTATTTTGCAAATAGCGGCGAATTATCGGGATAAAAGATTCAATGTTTATATTAGGCCTACGCAACCGATTAATTACCATGCTTTCAAAGTTACGGGCTTAGAACATATTAATGGCGACCTGTATTTATATGGTAAACCTATCAAAACAATCACTCTAAAGGACGCATTAATTTCATTCCAACAGTTTTTAAATTTTTCTACCAAACCTTGCGTACTTGTTGCCCATAGTGCACGTTTTGATTCGTCCCATTCAATTCAAGGTACAATTAATTTTGCAATGATCGAGGATTTTAAAGATATTGCTAGTTTTTTGGACCCAGTAAGTCTTTTTAAAAAAACGCTTTCCTGACCGAAAAGGTTCAGAAATGTTGAGGTTCGGAAAGTTAGCGTATGATTTATTGCAAATAGCACCAAACGAAAAATTCCATGGGGCGATAAATGACGTTAAAATCCTTGAGAATTTGGTAAATGAGTTTTAAAGCGAGAAGCTTTAATTACAAATTACATATCGTATAAAGAGTGCGTCATGGAAAAACTAATATTGATATCGTTAATGCCTTTAAAAAATGTAATTTCAGATCTTATGATTAAAAGATTTGTATCTGAATGCATAGCTTTTAAAGATTTTATTTATCATTAGTATCATTAATTATTTATTTAGTTTTACGAAGAAAATTTATAAAACAGTTTTTTTAAATATATATTTAATATTGCTATCAATTGATATGTAACAGTGTTGATAAATAAATATAATAGTAACTTAAAATATTGAAAACTTATTGAACCTACAAACATATTTTTGTTAAATATAACCTGTTTAAAGGTTAACCATTTTAAATGCCGTTTGAATGTTGGCGCGTAAAATATGACGACATACAGCGTTGTCAAATTGTGATATTTGTCCCTCACTACGCGGTTATTCTTTTAAACAAATATCAACTTTAAATATTTATATCTCTTTAACAAATTTTGAACTTAAAAAAAAAAAAAAATTTCAAAATTTTTCTAATTTTTTTCTTACTAAATATTAGTTTTTTAAAAAATTCGTAAGAAAAGTTCTTAAGATATACACGAAACTATACCTTTTTTATACTTCATTGACCTATTGCATGTTAATTATGTGCACTTTAATTATGAATATCACGTTAAATGAAAAACATTTAGATTAACATCATATTCAGTTTCATCAAATTCTAAAGAAAAGTGGATTTACGAGTGAACCACCTTAAATATATTATGCTGAGTGACGGTGGTAGCTATGCTTCCAATATTTGAGGGATTTACTATTTGTATATAATGAAAATTGTATGGTCTGATAAAACTCACATTATGAAATCCAGTATTGTTTTATTAAAATTACTTTTCAAAGCTCTGTTCACTTTTGGAGAAAACCAATCGTACGCAACTGAACCATACTGTCAACAAAACAAACAATGCTAATATAATACAGTTACTCACTAGCAGAGATTAAAGATCAAATTTACCAAAATAATCTGACTAATGATCTCCGCGAAGAAAGGCGATTCCATGGATGGTCTGTTTTAAAAACATGTTGTAATTATCCAAAATAGAATAATTTGTAATACGAATGAAACATAAACATTACAAAAACTTTAACACAATAATATATCTATATACGTAGCGTTTTGTAATTTGGGACATTATTTTTACCCGATTACAGTATTGAATAAAGTAAAGCCGTATACGTTGTATGCACGTATATAGTCTACAACATTCTAAAAACGACAATCTTCAATATATTATAGCCTTATTTATTTATTTACTATATTCATCTTAATTGGTACAGCAAATAAAGAAACTAAAACAATAAATCCCATTGAAAAAACAAAAGAACAAATTCTTAAAAGTCAACATGGCTAACCTGCTTTATTCTTGTAATTAGTTTAGTTTACTTTAAGTCTCATGTACACGTCGTTAATAATCTGTTAATTTTTCCATTAAACGTTAAGTGTTACATAAAAATGCCAAATAAATGTAAACTGGGTTTGGAAAAAAACGCATGAAAATACTGTTTCATTTTGAAAGTGGATAAAAAAAATCATACACTGTAAAAATAATGATACGTCCACAGACTACGGTGAGATTTGTACGGTGAGAGTATAATCGTTTTAAAAAAGGCAAAAACGCATAAAAAGTTAAATAAGAGTGGTCGAAAATGAGAGAAAACTAAACAAATGTATGCTTTTTTGAAAAATCGCAAAAAAAAAAAAAAAAAAAAGTCTTCTGAGCTATGTGCTGATTATTCTAAAGACATTGGAAAGAAAATGTCTGCTCGAACAATGAGAAGAAGGCTCAAACACGGTAAAGCCAGAAAAAAACTTAACGGAGAAGAATAAAAAATATGCGTTTGGCACCGACAATAAATTTTTCAACGACAACGAAGGAGGTCTAATAGCACGTAGTCGGGCTTCAAGAATTTTTAAAGTTTTCTCTGTGTAATTGTTTCTCTTGTTTTCGGTGCTCCTGGTACCATCTACATAAGGCGCCGGATAGGAGATAACTCCACTGTAAAACATGGTGGCGGCAGTACTATGGTGTGAGGGTGCACGTCAGTGGCGTGGGTGAAATAGTAGTAGGTAGTAAGGGTACAATGAATTCACAAAAGTATATAGAAGTTCTAAATACTGCACTAGAACCATCATTTTCTAAATTTTATGGTGATACAAAATTGGAAAATGTGCAAGATAAAGTCCCGTATCACAAAGCGGCAGGGATAATAAAGTGGTTCCGGAAGAATAGGGCATAGGTTCTAGATCACCATCTCTATCACCAGAATTCAACCCTATATAGTCCAGGAAAATTAGACATGAATTTCTCCAAAAATAGAAAAAATTAAATACAGGCTGAAAATTTAGAGGCAGGTTAGTTTCAGTGTTACAAATATTATGTGAAAGTTCCCCAACGATCCAAGTGTCGCGCGATTAATTACACGGGATCAAAGGTCGCGAAATACGGTTTTTTAGCGGATATCTCGAGAATGGTGGACTTTTCGACAATAGAGGTTTAGTAATAAATTGTAGCCGAGTCAATTTTCTACAAAAAAGGTCCTGAGATACTTTTCAGTAAAAGAGATTATTCGTGAGATAAAGCGCTCTAAAGGATTGTGAGAATTGCGCTATTCATTGTATGTACTCTTTTCCGCCTCACCTACGAGGTTGAGTACAAGATGCGTTTTTTTTTTTAAAACTACGTCTCAGTAGGCCTAATCCACGGTCATTGATGTTGATATTTAGTGTGATGGTCCTGAACTCTTATCTTCATCTTCTAAATCCGACTCCATAGTCCTTAAATATTGTTCTAATAAGGATGATGGATCTACATCGTTTTTCAAATCTGACCCTTCAGTCTCTAAAACTTGTTCTAGAACAGATGATGGATCCACATCATCGTTCATTTCCTCTTCATTATCGTTTTTAGAAGCAGTATTTAAGCATGCTTGATCATGACAGTGGCTACAAATTATCGAGAAATTTAATCCTGCTTTACGACATCCACATTTAGAACCACGTCCATTTCTTTTTTTTTCTATTTCTATAATATACAATATTCAAACTCTATAAAATTACGAACGCGTCCGTATACTACGAATATTCGTTCAAAACTGACGTAATTTTTGACAAGGACCGTTTCGTTACCACAAAGAGAGAGAAGTCAACGCAGGTATACTTGTTCATGCCCAAACAAAAGAACGAACGAGAGCTGCATGTCAAGGTCACATTCCTTACAGAAAAGGGCCTAAATTTCTAACGGGATACTTATGACATCTCAGTGGTACTCAACCTCTTAGGTGATGCGGAAGAGAGTACATACAATGAGTAGCGTAATACTCGCGATCCTTTAGAGCGCTTTATCTCACGAATAATCACTCTTGCGGAAAAGTACCTTAGCTACAATTTATTACTAAACCTTTATTGTTGAAACCGTTCTCGAGATATTCACGAAAAACCGAATTTCGCGACCTATGACCCCGCGTAATCAATCGCGCAACACTCGGATCGATGGGGAACTTTCACACAACATTTATAACACTGAAACTAAGTTGCCTTTAAATTTTCAGTCTGTATCTAACTTTTTCCAAGATGAATGTCTAATTTTCCTGGACTAATAGAACACGTGTGGTCGATCCTCAAGCGGAAAATTCAAGGAACACTCTATTACATCAAAAGAGACCCCCAAACGCGTCTTATTCAACGAGTGCAAAGCTATTTCCAAAGAAGAATGCAAACAGTTAATTTCTTCATTATCAAAGGAACAGCAGCGGTAATAAAAGCCAAAGGAAATTATACGAAATATTTATTTTTATAGTAAATATACCAGTTTAATTTAATATCTCTTCCATTTTGTTCTATTCAGCAGAGACAGCTTTAAGTTTTTGTTAGGTGATAAATATTTTGGCCACTGCTATATATATATATATATATATATATATATATATATATATATATATATATATATATATATATATATATATATATATATATATTAGGGTGACCGCAAAAAATCGATGTCGAAATTTTGTTCGTCTGGACCCCACAAAACGATTCCCCTTTCCAGATATTGAGATAGCCGAAATTTGAGCTCGATTAAACGACGTTAACCCGTGCCGCTCGTCGCTCAAAGTTTGAAAAAATCCAAATTTTTGGCCAAAAAGCTGACATGTGGAGCCATAACTCCAGAACGGTAAATAATAGAAACACGCTTAATATCTCAAAAGAAAGCTAATGTTCTTCAAAATTTATATTCTATACATAATTGTGTTATTTTAAGTCAAACCGAGTTACAACAGCCTTTAGCCCCAAAAACGTGACCTGGTACCAGTAGGAGCCAGTTTGGGAGTATTTTAAGAATTTTACGGGTTTTTACATAATGTGTCTCGAAATTAACATTTTTTTTGTTAAAAAGTATTTTGGAACAACAACAAACATAAAGAGCCTTTTGCTCAAATTTAATCTTTTATTATATGGGGATTACCTGACTAGTTTACCAAAGAAAGACCCGTTTGACAGGTAAAAAGGAGGGTGAATCTAATTTCTATTTTAGGGATGGTGATTTTACTTCAGCGTACAACCGACCTTTTATTTATTCAGTTTAGTTTCTAAAGTGCCTTTGAGCTGGTTAGATCGAACAATTATCTAGTGAAGATATTTTAAGACACTGAAGAGGACAGCATCTACCAGGAACTTGAGAGCTTGGAGGAAATGGACATCCCTGAAGAAGCTGCAGAAGATCCAGGACCATCTGAGAGCAAGAGGATGAAAGTTTCATTTGCAAAGGGCGTTAAAGAGATTTTAAACATGAAATTGTCCATTTTATTAGATCGATGTAAGGTATCCGACAGAAATGCCACGAGAATTTTAATAGCTACTCTAGAAGCACTAAACCTTGACCCTCTTGAATACAAAGTCTCGAAAACTTTATTACATGATAGAAGGCAAATGTTCAGAGAACAATATAATAAAAAAAATTTTGATAAAGTAAACATTCCTGAAAAAGAGCCCGTGGTTGTCCATTGGGACGGTAAACTTTTACCGGGTGTTTTAAAAAATGAACAATGTGAGCGAATAGCTATAGCTATTTCATATGGCGAAAAGGAACAGCTGCTGGGAGTTCCTGTAACAGCAAACAGCTCTGGAGAGGAGCAAGCCGTACCCGTATATGAATGCCTACATGAATGGGGTCTTCTCAACACCGTCAAGGCGATGTGTTTCGACACTACAGCATCCAACACGGGAAGACTCAAAGGAGCATGCGTCATATTGGAGCAAATGTTAGGAAGAGAATTGTTATACCTAGCTTGCCGTCACCATATCTTGGAAATTATGTTAAGAGGCGTATTCGACACAAAAATGGGATCAACCACTGGACCTCATCCAGACATTTTCAAGAGATTCCTCACTGCGTGGCCCAAGATAGACAAAGGAAAATACGACACAGGTATCAGTGACAATCTAATACAAAAGCAGCTAACTCCAGAAGTAATTGCAAATGTTACTGCTGAATTCGAGACCAAATTAACTGAGAGCCGCCCCAGAGATGACTACAAGGAGCTATTGCAGTTGGTTCTCGTATTTGTTGGATCACTAGACGGCAATGTTGTGGGTTTTAGAACTCCAGGAGCCATTCATCACGCTAGGTGGATGGCAAAGGCTATTTACTGCTTAAAAATGTTCATTTTTCGTCATCAATTTAAGATGTCTAAAGAAGAAGAAAGTTCTGTTTTCCTAGTTAAAATTTATTGTAAAGCTTGGTTCAATGCTCCAAAAGCTCATCTTGCACCAAAGCAAGATTTAGGTATTTTGCATAGTCTATTAGACTATAAAGAATGTGACAACGACATTGCAGAAATAGCCCTGACCAAATTTTCGAACCATTTGTGGTATTTGAATGCAAAGTTGGTGGGATTATCGTTTTTTGATCCCACCATTACAGACGATGAAAAGTTGTTAATGGCTAATAAATTGCTCAGTAGCACAGATGAACCATCACAGCACGCTAGGGTTGTAAATCCAAAAGTTAGGAAAGAAAACTTAAAAGAGGTAGTTGATGGAGGATTGGTAAATTTACTTACCAAAGAAACGTTTACATTCTTTGACCAATTTAATATAAAAACAGATTTCCTAAGACAACATCCAAACACCTGGCCTCAAAATAATGACTTCCAAGAAGGATTGAAAATTGTCAAAACATTAAAAGTAGTTAATGATATGGCTGAGAGTGGTGTTAAATTAATAACCGACTTTAACGACCTTCTGACAAAAGATGAAGACCAAAAGCAAGTTGTAAGTAAATGCCGAGCATTATATCCTGACATTTCAAAAACTACTTTAACAAAAGCTCTAGAATAGATTAGATAACTATGTAAAATTATCAACTCATGTAGGTACTACGTCTGTATCTTTTCTGTGTCTGTTTTGTATGTATTATATACCTAATTTTTATATTTTAAAATAAAAAATGTCATTAGACTTATCAGTATTACTTGTTTTTTTATTATATATTCTACTTTAAACTCAAAAATATACCAAAAAAAAGCAAAATTTATCACTTAATAACAAAATATACGAAGTATGCTCCTAGTGGTACCAGGTCACGTTTTTGGGGCTAAAGGCTGTTGTAACTCGGTTTGACTTAAAATAACAACAATTATGTATAGAATATAAATTTTGAAGAACAACATTAGCTTTCTTTTGAGATATTAAGCGTGTTTCTATTATTTACCGTTCTGGAGTTATGGCTCCATATGTCAGCTTTTTGGCCAAAAATTTGGATTTTTCAAACTTTGAGCGACGAGCGGCACGGGTTAAACGTCGTTTAATCGAACTCAAATTTCGGCTATCTCAATATCTGGAAAGGGGAATCGTTTTGTGGGGTCCAGACGAACAAGATTCCGACATTTTTTTTCCCCCTCTATGAGATCCGGTCACTCTAATATATATATATATATATATATATATATATATATATATATATATATATATATATATATATATATATATATATATATATATATATATATATATATATATATATATATATATATATATATATATATATATATATTATATATATATATATAAATATATATATATATATATATATATATATATATATATATATATAATATATAATGCATTATCGTCCTAAAGGTAAACGCACTAGGGAATTTTTAGTTAAAACTAAACGACACAAGGTGCTTATTATCGTAAAAAACTTTCATAATAAGATGTCGGCAAAATCAGTCATAAGTACCCATTTACATTTACATGTAATCTTACCCTTATTGATATGACCATCTTTATTTTCAATTATTATTTTATTTAAAAAAATATTTAAAAGACAACGATTTTAACCTTCCGATTTAACCCGTTTCACGCAATAATCGGCCATAAAACAGTAAACGCACAGATTAAAAATAACATTCTAACTTTGAAATTACTCTTTCCGATTATTTTACAGTATATTAAATCTTGGTGTAATTTTTTACAAATACTTTAATGGTGACATATAAAAACACAGTAAAAATAAATAATTACTAAAAAATATATTACAAAAATTATCTTTTACAAATAAATATTTAACGGTTAGTGGATAATTATATATAAAACATATAAGCTATAAACCCAAATACCTTGCGATTCAGAAAGTTAATTTTGAAAGTATTATGCTTAAATTTTTAGATTACATGCTAAACTATTATAAATTATTGGACAAGCTAAAATGAAGATTTGTATTACTTAGTTTAAGGCATATGCATTTTAAAATTATTTTGATTTCTTGTCTTACATAAAATCCTTAAAGTATGTATTTTTATTGTGTTTTTTATATGTCATCATTTAGATATTTACCAAAAATTACACCCAAATTTAACGTACTGTAAAATTACCATAAGAAGTAATTTCAAAGTCAGAATATTGCTTTAATTTTGGCGTTTAATACCAGTATTTTATAACTGATTAAAAGGAATTAGTTTTTGTTTTATTCATTTTAAAGAAATGTTCATTTTTAAAAATATTAAGCAGATCTTCATTAATCAAGAATGCAAAATTAGTTAGTTCATTATAGTGCGCTGGATGATAAATTTGAGTAACATCAGCAAATACTAAAATACTTCCATATTTGACAGAGATAAAAAAAAGTTAAAAGTACATAAGACTAACTAGATCCTTGAGAAAAAATATTTTGATATTGGTAGCGAATTTAAAATATTTAGTACATGCAGTCTCACAAGTAAGAACGTGTCCGCGATAATTCACTTTTGGTAGATGAGATTCTAGCGATGCAACAAAAAATCAGTAGAGGGAACCTTTGTCTATGACGCATTTTAGTAAAAGTATCAGTCGATTCCGAACTTTTGTTGAAATCACGTAAAAACCAAAATGAGTCACTTGTTTGTGCATCGGTTCGAGGCAGTCTTTCTTTGTTCTCATCCAAAGGGGCCTAAAATTACACATTCCGCGGCCGCTAAGTATATTAAAAAGTCGGCATCATTTGTGAAGAAGTGGGTAAATCATTTTAACGAGACGAAAAATGTCGACGACTTGTCGAAATGTGGCTCGGCTGGCAAAGTCACTCTGAAAGTCGAAAAAAAAAACGAATCGTGTCTTTGTTTTCACGGGACCCGAAATTGACGCTGCATCAAGAAGCAGAAAAATTAAGGAAATCGGGTTTGAATGTGCCCCATGAGACTATTTGACATCTTTGTGTCCATGATGGCATATTCCGAAGCACGTTGAAGAATCGTTTGCCAACGAGTTTATGGTCTTCCGACAGGTCTTCTGTGTCTTCGCGGTCTCCATTCCATAACCCTCTTGGTCCACCGATTGTCTGTCATGCGGGCCACATGTCCTGCCCAGTTCCATCTTAGTTTGCAAACCCGCTCGATTCTTATTTTTTCATTTCTTATGCGATCTTTTAGTTTTAATCCCAACATTCGGCTTTCCATGGCTCTTTGTGCAATCTGCAACCTTTCTTTTATGCTGTTATTCACGGCCCACGTTGCTGTACCATATACTAGAACTGGCAGTATTTGCTGATCGAACACTTTAGCCTTGATGGTGTTAGGTAGATGTGAGTTAAATACTTTTTGCAATTTGCCGAAACTAGACCAAGCTAATAAAATCTTTCTTTTCTGCTCTCAAATTATTCTTGTCAATTTCAATTTGCTGTCCTAGATACACACATACGATGTGATTTTTTCTATTGTTTGTTGCTCGAATCTCAAATTGGGGTTTAGGTTATTTCCTGTGACGTTGGTCATATATGGTTTTGGCAATGTTGATCTTCATACCAATTTGTTTTGATTTATCATTCACTTCGTTCAGCATTTGTTGCAGCTCTTCGGTGGTTTCGCTGATCAATATGATATCATCTGCAAAACGCAGATGATGTAGTTGTTCTCCGTCTATTCTCCCAATCATGTTGTTTGAGCATTTCTCTAAAATCAATGTAAACAGCTTAGGTGATATTTAGTCGCCTTGTTGCACTGCTCTTTTTGTTTTAGTTGTGTTTTTTCTTCCAGCAATATCTGAAATGTAGCGTTCTCATAGATGTTATCAATTAATTCTGTGTATCGGTGGTCTATTTGGCAATTGCTCAATGCATTTAGAACTGCCCATGTTTCGACTGAGTCGAAAGCCTACCTAACAAAGTTTTACTACGTGCAGTTAATGACCCCCAATTATTGTGGCGTTCTTCTTCTTAAAGTGCCATATCGGTTACGAACGTAAGCGACCCTCTAGCCTTTGCCTGTCTTTGGTGCCTTTTAAGTGTTCCACAGACAAAGGAGACCTACAGTTTAATGCCGCCTAAAATATGCCAGCCCATAAATTGTAGAAAAATGTTATTGAAAAGTTGATATTACATCGGTAATTAAAATTGATCTATTGAAGTTTTTCTTCATATTATTTTGTTGTAAAACTTCATTGTAAAATCTGATTTTATAGTATCATTTTAGAAAAAAAAAACTTAGCAAAATAGGTCAAATAAAATGCCAATGTGTCGTATTCGCCTAAAAAACATTCAATCTTGGACCTTCATTATTATTTATTGAGAATACATGTGTCCTTTGCTGAAATAAAAATTTCTAGAAATACCATTTTAAATGTTCCCAAAGGAAGTAAAATTGTCAAAGGGTTAGTTACTGATGAATGAGACTGCACAAAACGTACAATTTTCAAATATCTTTTTTACTTTTAAATTTTTATACGGGCTATATTTGGCCTAGTGACTTCCTTTAGTGAAAACTATAAACTGTTAAAAAAACGCCACAACTTAGGAAACACCTTACATAACGTGTTAAGTTTAACAGCTTACTCTACTGGTTGTTGTTAACAGTAAGTACGCAATCAATATAGGTTTAAACGAGTGGGCTTCAAAGCAATAATAAACCAATATACATGAACATAGTCGTGGTAACTCTGGCACAACGGTAGAACTCTAGTTCTCCATTTGCTTTTCAGATTTGATCAAGATATATTTCAGTATACGAGTATATGGTTCGGTAACATACCGACGGCATCCTGTTACACGAAAAGTGATATTGTTCCCACCTCTCGAGTACACCTGATGTTGAATTGAACAGATTTAGAGTAAATCCCTACAATGATTATTTCACCGTAATGTTATGGAGATATTTATACATAGTAGGTCGTGGTAAGAATTGAGAAGTGCCAGAACAAAGATTGTAAAAGGGCTTCTATTTTTCTGCATTTTAACACTGAGTTTTGAAGTGCAATCCTTCCTTCAATTTCTTCAAAACCATGTTCTTAAATATCCCAATTACTTTAATATTTGCTTAATTTTTTCCTGTTACAATTATATTTTTTGATTATAACTTTTTAATATATCGCCAATTTTTTTAATTAACTTCTGATATTTTTTCAAAAATTGGAAGAATTTTAAGATTTACTTTATTGTTACGTTAGAGTAGTCAGTAATTTCCAAGTTATACTATGGACTGGCAGAGGGGCGGACAAGAGTTGCGCTATTTACATTTATTTTCGGAAGAAACTCTAAAAATAAGTTAGAACTCAAGACCGTACATCTCGTGTGATGAATATGTCTATTAAAAGTAAAATAAAAATTATAAAAATTTTTAAACGTTTTTATTAAAATATTGAAAATTTTGCAGAACTGCGATACATGGGAATTAAGCCGTGGAAGATATTTATAAAATAACACATGACTGCTGCTTGGACCATCTCAAATCAACCTTCGCCTTTTTATCCTAAAACGTAAAGTTTTGGTATAGTGCTATTCTTCATTTTCCCTTGAGACCGTGAATTTATACTAGAATAAAAGGACCCGAGTTGATAATGGCATTTTTTCCTATTATATGATGGAAAACTGAAATTTATGATACGTTCTTAGTTAGATGTAATCTACGGTTAGATAAAGTTAGATATTTTTGCTTTTTCATTCTCCTTGCCATGTTTATGATAAACAGGGCCTAAGGGCGAGAGCTGCAAGGTCGTAAAATAAACTGTACTTTCGGATCCTGGGAATTCTGTATGGAGGGTTTTATCGGAGCGAAACGTGCCTTTTGTATGCCACAGTTTTTCAAAAACAATAATTCTGCGAATATTCGGCGATGAAAATTTACGTTCGATACAACTTGTATAGCGTAAATGATGCAGTAAATGTTTAATTTATTAAAAGATAGATGAGAAAGTTAAAGAAACTGGTTCGGATTTAAATAAACTTCGGACAGGGTGAACAAGATCAACAATCATGCAAGCGTGGAGTATCAGTTCGTGGAATGTCAGACCGCTCAATACGCAAAAGATCAAGTGCTGTAAGTGTTCCCGGAATTCGCTACAATACAGCATTTGTTAAGTTTTATGTCTACACTCCTACAAGAGAGAACTGGTGCATAAATTAGAATTAGTCGATACTGTTCAAAGGCCCAACTACGTTAAGCAAATATTTGAATGCTTCTTAACAATTACCAACATCTTATTTTCGGATGAAATACATTTCCACCTTAACGGAAAACGTTCATAAACAGAACTACCGTAATTTAAATTCGATAAATCTAAAATTAAAGTGTTGAAAGTCTTTATATTCCTCTAAAATGATAGCTTGGGTCTCAACGTCGTCCCTTTGAAGAATCAGCCCGTAGTTCTTTAAGATCTTAATTCGGAGCCATATCTGGAATTAATTGAGAATTTTCGTTACACCTACACATAAAAAAGCACAGGATAGGACATCACAAACTTGAAACAAATTGCCGTTATTGGAGTTTATTAAATACAAAACTAAGGCGTCAAAAGCCCTAAAACTGGAAGTTTCATGAGCAATACCGGCAAGTAGATTAACTGGCCCATGCTTCTCTGCGCTTATTTATAGAGTTGTATAATGGAGGTCTTCCTTACTTACAAACGGATGTAGGTCGACCTCACACACTTTAAACACATCTTTGGGAGTCATTCGTGAAATATTCCAGAAATTTCTCCAAGATTGCCACAAGAGGTGATATGTTGCCTCTACGGTGGCCCGATTTTACGCTGATGAAGAAGTTTGTTTGGTAGGGACATGCCAAAAATTAAACTTCAGAGTAATAATCCCATCTCACTGAAACAATTAAAACGAAAATATCCGGCAAGAAACAGCACACACGACGTGTCGAGTAGAATCAATAATTTCACTTTTTCAATTTCGATTAGAACAGTGTCAGGAACGTAACGTTTCAGGTTTAAGAAATAATTTTTCAAGAATTGTATTTTGATATACAATAAAGCCTTTTTTTTACCGATTTGTTTTTTGTTATAAATATTTTAAAATTTTAATTTCTTCTTTAATTAGTAATTAATTTCTTGTATTTCCTGCAACTTTACTTAGTGGCGCAAAATAGATCACTCTAATTGACTGCGCCTGTAACAAGTTAAAATACATAAATTTAGACTAGTTTTGCGCTTTTACAAGCAAAAGTATATAATGTTTGGTGATACGTGTAATCTTGTCTACATGTACGGTGGATGTAAACAACGACAGCAATGGCCGAAGTATTTTTTCGGGTCATCAAAAGATAACTGACAGTCCGGAAGCTCTTGGATAATGTTTACCACACTTGAAGACGAAACGTTAAGCAGAAACTCTTCGGATCACGGCTTACAAACCCGGAAACAGCAAAATCACTATCAGACTCAGGCTGTGAAAGCTACTTTTAGAGTAAAAACTATCCAACTTTATCATGTCTCAGACTACCTATAATTTAATATTTATACAATAAAAAAAACAAAAATGAAAAGAGTTCATCTTAAACATTAACGCTTGGAGAGCTTCATACCAAGAACTTCATGTTTCGACCATACAATAAATAAAAAATGAGACTTATCCAAGTCCTTCAAAGCGTATTGGCGAACTACTGACATTCTTGCCATTTCACGATTGACATGATATGACGATGACATTTCGTGAAGATTTGTTCAGCAATTGGTATGTGATTTTGTAATGAATATACTAACAGGGAAAACTAATTTCGAATATACCCTGATCTCTTTAGCTGGCATTACTTTTACTGGTATGGATTAATGGCAAATGTAGCATATATAAAAAGCTGATAAAAATATTTTAAAATAGTTTCCATAAAATTGTATAAAATAGTACTTAGTCAGGACAGGATAAACAATTTGAAAATGGGCACTACGATATTGTAATATTCGATTGTCAAAGGTCTAAAAATTAGAAGTATACCTGCCCTCTACCGGAAGTCGTTTACACCCAGTATAAGACCACCAAGGGAATTACCAGCAAAGATACATAAGCAGTCACAATTGCTAAAATACCCTCCAGGCAACGCAATATATCACAACATTTATACCCCGTACACATATGAAATAATATAACTGCCAAATGTGTGTTTCTGTCATACGGCCCGTAACATAGTAACTTGCTTGGGGTGCAAAAGGTCTTGGGTTCCAATCTCGGCTGGTCGGTATACTTTATTTATTAGTTTAAGTATATTTGGTCTGGCCACGTACATAGGTAGTAGTTGTTTGCAAAAATGCAATAACGTCCGTGGCTGCACTACCGTGTTGTCTAAAAGGTGGTGTGAAATACAAAAATATATGTTTCGGCACTTGGACAACGTTGACGGGTATTACGACATCCTCGCCGATATCCTGTAAGATATAAAAAAAGGTAAAAGCCCTACTCAGATTGGGAGGTGAACAATAAAAAAAAAGAAAAAAGGACATAATGTGTCTCAACGGCGTTCGACAGATAAAGATTTTTCATTGCCAAATTTTTGACTTGAATTTTTTTGTAGTTATATTATTTCATATGTGCCCTGGGTATAGATGAGGTGATATTCTACGCGACCTGATGGTACTTTGGTAATTCTGACTGCTTGTGCGTGTTTATTGAAGTGGTTTCCTTTCTGGTCTTATGTTGCGTTTGAACAGCTTTCGGAAGAGGGCAGGTATGGTAATAATTTTTAGGTTTTCACCAGCCAGAGATACAATTTCTTGTATCTTACTACGATATTGCTCTTGTACGGCGATAAATATTTCAAATTGTGTTCTTCATCTTGTTCAATTTTTGGTAGTAATATTACTTCCAGCATTATTTTGTTTTGTTTTTTTATTAGTGTCCCGTACGGAACAATTATAAGATCACTTCGGTGTCTGTCTGTCCGTCTGTCACACCCGATTTTCTCCGAAACTATTTGACGTAGAAAGTTGAAATTTGGTGCTAATATAGAAATCGATGGCCACATCAGAGCCGTGTAGTTTTGAAAATTAAATTTTGACTTAAGGGGTTAGTTTTGGGGGGTGAAATTGGAAGTGAAAGAAAAATTTGCTTGTAAGCTTGTAAGTTCAAAAATATATATAAATGTCTTACATGTGCACACTTTTCTTTGTATTATTTTGAAAAAATAGCGAAAAATCGCTGTCCCCCCACTATCTCGAAAGGTACTGATCCAAAAATTTTAAAAGAATTCTGGAATATTCTCCACGGAGTGTAGAATGAACGAAAAACTAGTGCATTACTTTTAATAATTTATCTGGTATATAAAAAACAAAAGTTTCAAGGTCATCAGTTTTCAGTAAAGATCGGAAACAAACTTTGTTGAAAACTCATTTGAGGTGTGTTTTGTGAAGTCATTTTATACCTCCGTAACAAAATTTTTTATTTCAGAAGCAATCAACGTACGGAACACTAATTGTGCAAGTTCAACTTGCATTTGACTGGTTATTTATTTATATTAGTGTTAACTCAAGAAAGATATTCCCAACAAGATAAGTGGTGGTGGTGGTGGTTTGGACTGCATTTAAAGTTTTAATAAGGTCTTACTTCCTTTATTATCCAAAATTCATTTATGCCATGTTTGACAAAGTCACTTACTAGAACTTGTTACAAAAAATGCCTCAACTTAGGTAACACCCTGTATATATATTTAATACGTTTCCAAACAACTCTATTAATAACAATTAGTAAAATATTGTCCGTGTACCGTTTCGACCTACATTAAAGTTTATATTTCTATTTTTGGTATGGTATGGGTAAATGGGAGCAGCTAAATTTTTTATTGATTGACATATAAAAGAAAAGAATATTGATTACTAATATACGGATATCAGACCGTTTCGGTGCCTAAAAGGATAACTTATGCAAATCTGAAAATAAAACGGTTATTTTTTTAATCGAACCCGAATTCCGCGTAGTTGACCACAGCGATGTAACATGTACATGATCAGTAGTTAAAACGGTTACTTGTCAATCACACATCGTCCAAGTTAGATTAGTTCAGGTTTTTCCTTTTTATGTATTGATCCGTAGGGCTAACCCGATTTTTCGTGCAACACATGCCACTCCTGGAGCGCTTTAAGGACTTCCCTGTAGCATGTGTGCTAGACCCATAAAAAAAAAACCTTCTCACTTTATTAAGAACATCTATTCCCGACACTTACTTTTGCAAGTGCATTATCATTATTTCGAAAAAAAGGGTCTAACGAGATTTTATTAAAGTCTGTTGGGAAATACTTCCTTTTTTTAAGAGATATGTGTTTTTCAGATGCTGATTTTAAATAAAATATTATCATAGTTACATGTTTCCCGGTTAACATCGTTACACTCTGTATATTTATTGATTTTAATTTGATTTCCTAATAAGTAAGACCTATACATAAATTTATCGGTTGTCGAGATTATCAAACATAAAAAATAATCATTTTGCACAAATAAACATTTTGTTAAATCGGTAGTTCAAATTATGAAATGGCGATTATGGATTTTACCTATCGACTTTACAACCAATCTATCGATAATTTTAACTTACAAGATATATTGATAGTTATCGATATATATCGAAGATTATTATTCAAAAATTGATGACTAGGCCAGGCGAGTTCTCCAACGAACGAGCCCTGTCTAGTTAAAAAAAAATATCACCTTCTAAAATTAATGATTGGTGGTTGGATATAAGTGATGCCTATCAATAAGCATGGATAATTAATAATAATTATCGATAATTTTTTTGATTTATCTATCGTTATTCAATATATTGATAACTATCAATATATCACATCAAATTTTTATCCTAAGTTCTTAGATGAAGGAGAAAAACCAAAATAAGCATGTGGTCTAACACCTACTGTTTAGTGGTCGTAGAGTGCTAAAGTCTAAATGTCTATGCAAATATTTCAAAAATAGTTGAATTTAGTTAGGGGGTATTCTACTTGAAAAAATATCTAGCTTTTAAGGAGAATGCCAGACATTCACAAATATACTAGGTGCCTCATTTAAAATAATAAAGTAAATATTAGTTACCATGGTAACTAGAAGTATAACGATAGTAGTGTTTTACCAAAAAGAAACACATGTTTACTGTTACGTGTTACTTAAATATAACTTATTTATAACCCTTTAAAAAGTTCAGTATTTAAATAATCTGCTAGGGGAAAAAAACTGTATTTTTTTATCCCGTAACACTTCCGCTACATTATGTGATAGCTATTTCAAGTTAGTGATGATTTCTTTTAACCATTCTGTTATCACCTCTAGCTCCTAAATATGTAGTCAAAAATGTGTTTTTTTTACAAAATTTTTATCTATCATGTGAATATTAGTAGCAAAAAAGCATTTTCCTTATGTTTTGATTGTCTCCCTACATATCAAATTGCATTAAAATTGATTATATGCAGTTCTCTCAGTCTCCTTGTTAGTTCAAAAACAGTGAAACCAGCAGAAAGTAAATTAACTGCATTCAGAATCAAACGATAAAATTATTTATTCAATTTTGTTATTTCAAAAAATATATATAAGAAATTGTATTCCATTATTCCAACTTCTATAATAAAAAATTGTATTGCATCAGATTAAGTAAATCAATAACTTTAGAGGTGTAGTGTGTGAGTTGTCTTGTGAAAATCAATCCTCAAATACAATATTTTACATGAAAAATAATGGATTTAGAACCTTTACCTGTGAGTATTTAATACATAATATTTGTCAAATAATATTATTTTATCATGGTTCACTCAACTACTTCTCTAAATATAAAATGTTATATTTACAATTCAAAATATTAATTTTCAATCAATATTCTCATGAAAAAAATATTTTTAATTTGTTTGTTGCATTAAAACTTTTCAGAAATGCATGAGACTATGTTTGCTTTTACTCTTAACAGTTAGAGAAGCATAGTTTCATCAATTGTTTGTAGCTATTTTAATAAAGTATATTAAACCTATTTCTAATTATAAATTAAAAATCCCCTCATTTCACCACGGTTTAGATGTCTTAACTCATATTCCAAAGGCATACACCAACTCTTAAACTTTAAAAAGCTAGTATCATTTAAACTTTGACCAACTAAATATTGGAAAACAAAATAATTTTTACGACAAAATTAATTTTCCATAAAGTTTGTTACTGGTCGTTAAATGTTTTTGAAAAATGCCACATGACAGCTACATTTATATTTTCTCGAATCAATACCGAAAATGTTAAATTTGCTTATAAATACAGAACATTTAGAATCCTGCAAAAACTAGTACACTGAGCAATCTTGCTTGTTCCCCTCTTGTTAGCATAAATCTATTGCTTGCTATGCATATTTTTCAGAATAACTTTATCGAAACAGAAAATTTTACTTCCACTACTATTATTGTCTGACACATTTTACTTACAATTTACTTTTCTTTAACTGTAAAAGGAAATTAAGGAAAAAACAGTACTAGTTCCTTCTTAAGCTATTATATATCAGTCCAGAAGATATTTCTGCTGTATGAAGATAAATACTAGCAGTATGAGCAAAAATTATGATTTCTTCTATTACTTTAAGGAACAAGAAACTTTCCACAGATACATCTTGTTAACATTCTGAAATGTTTATTGGTTACCAAGATAATTCCTTTAATAAATGATAACCCATAAAAAATTCTAAAGCTACCAAGGGCAAAATTTATGTATAGTGAAGAATTAAAAAAAAAAATTGTAATAGTCATTGGATACATTTAGCAGCTTAGGTGCTAAGGTATCAGATGTGGTTGAATGGACGGCATTGACTTACTGCTGTTTACTTTTTTACTAAGTGTCAAATGTTTCCACTGTTTGACACAGCAGTGAAAGAAGTTAGGTCCGTTAATTATTTAAGATCAAGAGTAAAAAAGTAGAATGTTAAACAAATTTATTGCCCAAATTCATGTTAGAGAAAAGACATTCAATAGTCTGATTTGTTATCACTCGATGCCTCATTTAGCAGATTCAAAAGGAACCAGAGAAGTACCCTTTAACATATTGGCTGATATAACTAAATTGCTGAGAGTAACTCAATGTATTTAATACCATTGCATAATGTACAGCTTTTGCTATGAAAAAAACTAAAAATAAAAAATTTACAGGTTTATATAAATAGATATATATTTATACTACTGTCATAAAAAAATACCCAGTCAACTCAATTTGAATGTTGTGCATACAAAGTACATACATAATATTTTTTTTCTTAGGTTGCAAAACTTGCTATGAACATTCCTTCTAAATTTAATCTTGATATTCAATCATATACATTACATCCACTTTTCTCTATTCTTTGATTTTTAATGTAGAAGAAATTATTGAATAACGAATTTGTGTTAGTAGACCGAAATGCACAATACATTATTTTGTCTAAATTTTTTCCTAAATGAAACATATAACAAGAAAAAATAACAGTTTTATGCATATTTTAAGTATTAAATTGTTCTCCTAAAGATCAAATTCTACACCAAATTTCAAGTTTATATGGGGAACATGAACAATTTGGGTACCAATCTGACTTTAAAGCTAATTTTCACTCAACCTAATTTACTTTGCTTGGAAACTCAGAAGTTTAGGTACTTTAGATATTATAATATTAATAGTATAATCTTACTATCTAATGAAAAACTTACCAAATTACTCTGGTCGGTATTGTCCAAAGCACATGCAGCTACAAACTCTTGTCCTTTAACTAATTTAACAAATGAGCACCTTGGAAACCATCTGGCATGTTCTGTCCATGGATCATCATCTGGATCCCAATGTCTGAGTCCTCCATCACAATGAAAACATCTGACTTGATCACCAATACCTTTATCAAAAATATATAATAAAATAAATGATAATCAAAAAAACTGAATTTTATTAATTATAAAAATAAATAATACTGCTATTACCTTCATAATAAAATCCTGCTTGAGCTAAAACCTCAGGTGTTTTGAATTAGATTTGGTGACCATGATACAAATGACCTCAGTCTAGATTCTACAGTACCATAATCTGTTCTTTTGGGTCCATTATGTTTTTGAACTCCTAATTCGTCCAAGTGGCCATCTACATCATTACTAATTATATTAACGTTTTGAAAAGGAGCTGTGTTATTACCTCTGTCATGGGTATTTATTCCAGGATCTTGTGTATTACTATTCTCTAACCTAGGGTTAATCGTTGTAATGACAAACGGACAAGAAGGAAAATGTCTCTTGTGTTCAACATCTGGTATATCTCCGGACTCCCAAGCTCTAACAACACCTTTACAAAATGCACATTTTGTATTGTCACCATCTCTTAGAGAGTAAAACCCTGCTCTCGCTAAGCTTTCTGGAGTAACTATATGTGCTACTGGCCAATTTTCAAATGAAGTTAATCTTACACTTTCATTTCTATAATCTAAGAAGGAAGATGAAGGTGCACTTGAAGGTGACACTATAGAAGGAATATTCCCTGAGGTAGAAGGATTAAGAACAAAAGGACACTGAGGACTTAAAGCTCTATGTCTAGCCATAACTTGATCTCCATAATTCCAGTCTGATATTTTTAAGTGACATGCAAAACATTCTACTTCAAAACCCTGTTTAGTTGCAAAAAATCCTGCTTTGGCAATTCTCTGGGGACTTACCGCTGAAACTGCAGGCCAATCGCTGAAAGTTTGAAAACGATTTTCTTCCACGTTCATGGTGATTTACTTAGTTGTCAAGCCCTGTCTAAAATCACAGACATGTTATTGTAAATATTTTACAAAATCATAGTAGTATTAAAATTGATATATCAGTTAGGCGTGCCCCATTCAAAAGAAAAGGTTTAAATAAGTTGTAGTAATTATTATAAAATACCAAATTCCCAAATTATTGATATGGTTTCTGTGACGATTTTGACATGTATCAAGTCAAACAGCTGATTTTGATAGGCATGTGAAAATTTCCACTTCTGTCCAAGCAATTATGAATTTTATTACTATATTTCTTCTTATGCCAACCTCGTAATGATTTTTTTACAATCTCTCTTTACGTAAATATACAAAATAATTATGTCTAACTGAATTAAAATTTGATTCATCTATATTTTTCCTTTCTTGTTATATGCAACCAGTTCTTCATGTCAACATGTATAAACCACTAAAACGAACACTAAAATGACTGCCGTCACAATCATTTTGCAATTTGATGTTTGACAATATCAGGCAATTTTGGAACGTTATTTTCGGTATTATTAGGTTTAACGTGTAAATTTTGTATAAGAAAAAATTTGGTAAGGTATCAGGATTCAATTTTATTTTCTTTTAAGCTTACCTAAAAGAAAACATTTCCAACTACTATAAAAATGAAAAAACCCTTGGTTTGTCTTCTCTCTAAAATTTGTCTTTTACGGCTCAATTTCTTTGTCATATTTGGCGTGTGAACTTTTGGTTAAATCTATTAATTCAAACTGAGTAAATTTTATTTCAGTGTAAATATTTAAGAAATGCCGCTTTTTCCTTTTTAGCATCGTTTCTTCGTTGTTAGCACACTTATCGTTCGATGTTATATTTTTTGTGAATTAACTTAATAAAGTCTGACTTCAGGATCGTCCGCAAAACTGGAAGATGTAATTTTTAAATGAGATGACCGCCATCAATCACTTTTAAAGCTAATTCGGTTAGGACGTCTCATATTTACCATCTTTTGCTAATTAAAAGATAACATCCACTTTCGTCTATTCGATAAATGGCTTTAACAATAATGACTCGAGGCTCCGCTCGCTTATATCTACAGGCGATACAACATTAATAGCGAACTCAAAAAAGCACGACTGGAATATAAGTTTTGTCAGATTCTAAAAATTAAAATATTCGATGGTTTACCAGCTTTCTCAATATTATTAAAAGTCTAATCTAACGAAGTAAAATTATCATGCTTAGTTTTAGCTAATAGAGAAGAAAGTAAATAACATTAAATTACTAAGAATCTAAATTTGAATATTGTGAAGTTATATATAATATGTAATAGGTTATAAAAATTAACAAATATAAATGACAACACCGGTACGCATTCCCAACAAGTTTTAGTACCAAACAACGTGTGATCATTCAAGTTTTCAGCAATGCTTTACAGAAGCGGGATACGGTAATTTTTGGCATCAGACAGTATTGAAATTTTATCCAATGTTTTATACTTGTCCTTATCGCACTCACTGCAGTTTCTAATGGATTATTGATTTGACTGAAAACGATGTGATGACTGACATACTGTTCCTATTCCTTCTTGTGTCTGTAAATGAATGATGTACTCTGTCTATTCATTTTCTAGCGTGGGATGCATGTAACGGATAGTAAAGTAAAAAGGTACAACCCACCAAAAAAGTTGTGACATTAGTTACTGGTAAATATTAAGGAAAGTGTTAAATTACTACAAAAAATCGCCAGCTAGGAACGGGAATTTGGGAAACAGATAAGAATGTAGCAATATGTTTTTATGTCACTAGTAGTTAGAAATACGGTACTTTAGGTGTGTTTAAAATAACATAGAATTTTCTCCAGTGAATGAAAACAGCTCGTTAAAAAATAAGAAAAATCACGTAAACTGGAGAAAGTTCTTCCAAAATTGCCTAATATCACCAACCATCGATTTTCAAGGTCACTTAACGCCGACTTTTATTGTGGATTCCGACTGTACAACTTGGTGGCGTGGATATAATATTGAATGGCACCGCAAATTGTTAGGTAATCTTCAAAAAGTTGTTAGGTTACGTGATACGAAAAATGGTAAACGATGAAAATCTTATCGTGAGGAAGGGAAATTTTAGCCACAGAGAACGTAAACAAACTTGTTTTAACGCTACTAGTAAATAGAGATCCATTAGTGTAAGTACATATAAAAACGAATTAAAATTTATTCAGAGTGAATTAGTAGACTTTTTGCAAAGAAAGTTATTCATTTAATTTTTGAAGATGTATGCTTGAATAACAATGTTCCAAAATTTCCTAATGTTATGTACCAAATTCCGAGGTGATTGTGATGTCAGACTTTTTAATGGATTTCAGAGACTCTGCGGTTACGTTAGCACCGTTGAAGAAATCGGTTAAATTTGAAAATGTTTTATGGCCCCTTGACTTAAAATTTTTGACATCGTATTTGACAGTAGGCACAGTGATGTTCTAACCTTGCTTTTTTTCTTTTCATTCTATTATTTTCCTAATTAATTATTGTTTATATTTAAATTAATATAATCACTTTACTTTTACTAAATAAGTATTTTTCTTAACCTGTTTTATTTTGGTGATATAAAATTTTTCGAATATAAAAATTAAGTACTTTTTTGTATTTCAAGTTCCTGAATTCCCAAAAATAAAAATATATTTGTTTACCAGTATTAAGCGGTCAAAGTTCAGCTTATACGTTGTGACTTATCATTGTTGTTTAATTTTTGAGTTAGTAACAAGCCAAAATTCCAAAATGTCTCTTTCAAAACTCTGCAAGGTAGGTAAATAATTAAGTCATTTAGCAGTTATTTTTGCCAAATTAGGAATTTGGTTCTGAAATGAATTGTTGTTTACCAAATGTGAATTGGATATTAAATCTTTCTGTAGTGCTTTTTGTTAGCTTTACCCTTTTCTTTTATGTAAACCAATGGCTGCTTAGTCTTTCATACTGTGACAATGCTTGCTTTCACTTGGCACAGTTATATTTGAAGTATAAACTCCAAATAGCATTTTTAAATGCAAAGTGGTAACATTGTTTCCATAGAGAAATGTTGAGTAAAAATAGTGCATTTTCAAAATTAATAAATCAAAACAGGTTAAGTTAAAATCTGGACAAATGTGTGCTTTTCAACTTTTACAATACTTAGAAATATTTTTTTGAAACACAATGATGTGATGCATCACATTGACAGTCTATTGACACTGAGAAATACTTTGCAAATCTGACCAGTTTTGTTAGGGTTTCATTTAAGCTGTAGTCGGTGTAATAATATGGCACCTTAAGGAAACCAATATTTCTACCTTGTTTATCACACACTTTAAAGTTAATGAGGAAAAACATTTCTAAGTACACAACAAAATTAAGGCAAAAAGGAGGTTAAAATCAGTTTTAAAAAGATTCTGGTTTAACCCCCTTAGAAACTAAAATAAGTAATTCTCTTACTGTCTTGTCCATTATCATTACACCTGCCATACTCAAAAACTAAAAATGGATCTATTTATTTCCTGTCATAAAACTACATGAGTTTAAGTAATATCAGGGGATAATCTGTCTATTTTTAGGTGATCAGAAGTAAAAGCTTAAACCCTTGGCTCTTAAAAATATATTTTAGATTTAAGGGTGAAGGTTAACATCTTTAATAACCTGAAGCACAAAATTTAATGAACGAATATTAATATATATTTTAAAACTTTTAGATTGTTAGTCGTCTTATTATATCGATCATAACATTTTCCCATATTTACCTGCCTAAGTATTTCTTACCAAGCAGTTTTGAAACCAAATTAATAAGGGTTCTTCAAAAACTTATGATTTCATTTAGGATTTAAGTAAACTCTTATTAAATGTTGAATTCATAATAAACTTCTCATATGCAAGCAGGTTAGGAGTTGTGGAATTACCCTACATAAAATTGCTGCTCACTATTTATAATGCTTCATAAGCCCCATTGAAATTTACTTACTATCTTAATGTTATTCAAGTGTTTGAGAATGTCAGATGACAGTTCTCAATAGATTCTCTGGGGCTGGCTTTACGTATTGGGGAGAGAAGTGAGAGAAGGATCTGCAGAAGTATAAGTTTTTAAAAAGAGGTTCTTTAGGAGAGTGCTACGAATCGTGACAATCTGAACCCTTTATGGAAGTGATTGGCTTTGGGAGGATTAAAGCAGCCTACATTCCTCAAACACTTTTCACGGAAGCTTTTTATATTAGGCTCAAGTTACAAAATTCTTTTCTGTTCTAGAGAATCAAGGTTCAGGTTCTGAAGTGGAGTCAATAGCTCACACCTGAATAAAATCTAGCAAATATATGACTAGTATCAAATTGCTGCAACTCAATTGCTGGTTAAATCTAAGTTTAGTATCAGATCAAAAGCTGTTGTGAAGGATACAGTTTTCTAGCAATACATTCTAGGAATGATATTCTAAGCTTTTGAGAAACCTTCCTTGCTGTGCATGCAATATGATAATGCCAAGTTAATGCCTACCAGTTGAGTGATGATGCTAATGGAATAGAATGTCCTGACTTAACTATGTTAAGTTCTGTAATTTTAACTTTTTTAGAAAATACTTCTGCTTGATTTTTGAAGACTGTTGTTGAAAATGAAATGATAAGCAACTTTTTATTTAAAATGTCAATTATTTTATTGTTGCGATATGCTGAATTTTCTTATTTTATTTTAACCATATGTATGTTTCAATGAAATTTTTTTCTGACGTCTAAAATTGTTCTAATGTTGGTAAAATGGCTTTTAAATTTTGGCAAAATGCTTTTAAATAAAAATGGTAACTTTACAGTGAAAAATACGAATAGAATAAATCAAATTCATTACATAAAACCTTAAAAAATATAGTAGTAATACTATATGTAAGTTATGTTTTGTATTATAGGATAAAAAGTCATTTATCTAGTACCATAGTTTTAACGATACCTAGATTCTTCAACTGTTTAGAAACTGTACCTCTTTCTCATGTGACGCCATCTATTATATATAGACCCTGAAGAGCCCTAATCCATAAGGAAAATATTTATTAGGTAGTTTATAAATTTTATTAGAACGTGATTTCAATTACAATATGGACTTAAAAATTATCAGTATCAGTACTTTTTCGAGATAAGTTGGGGGGACAGCGATTTTTCGCGATTTTGTAAAAATAATACAGAGAAAAGTGTGTGCAAGTATTACATTATATATATTTTACTCGTGTTTTCACAAGCTTTCATTTGACCCCACACTCGATGACCTAGTAAAAAAATGTTTTTTTCACTTCCGATTTCACCCCTCAAAACTAACCCCTTAAGTCAAAATTTAACCTTGAAAACTACATGGCTCTGAAGAGGCCATCAATTCCTATATTATTACCAAATTTCAACTTTTTATGACATAGTTTCGGAGAAAATCGGGTGTGACAGACAGACAGACAGGCAGACAGAGACCGAAGTCATCTTATAAGTGTTCCGTACGGAACACTAAAAATGGCTTTAATAGATTTTGAAGTTCATTAGTGTCAGAATGTATTGGATGGGTGAAATCTCTAGACAATCAAAGAGCAGTTGCCTATTTTAAGTTTCACAAAATTTATTGATTAAATTTTTAAAATATTTTTAACATCAAATATCAGACAGATCATTTTAAGTTTTAGAAGCGGAAAACTAATAAATAAGTTGAAATTTTACTAGTAATTAGAAATATTTTATTTTATGTTTGTTTAAAACAAAATAAAATTTATTCGGAGTAAATTACCCCATTTCATACATCTAATTTTTGAAACCATGTAAATTTCAAACTCTAAAAATTTCTTAACATCGTAACATTTAAATTTGATTATGACGTTACACTTGTAGTAGATTTAAAAATAAAAAACATAAATATATGATTACAATATTTAGCTGTTCTGATAAAGCAGAGATAAAAAATTCATTAAAGAGTAAAAATACTCGTAAGTGGGTAAACATGTATGCGAATTGGTAATTATTTATATAGCCAAAATTTAGGACGCAATTCTTTACAAAGTTTTAGGACAAAAAGTTCATAAAAATATAGATCCGGAATACTTAATACAGAGTATGGACATCTTTAAAGACTAGAAAAAAGTTTGAAAGGTAAATAAAGACGTGATTCCAAAAATAAATATCGCAATATAGTACTTTTCAATGTAAAAAGGATATTCTGTGGCTACTCAAAAAGTTTTGTTTCTACTGAATTTGGGTGACTCTTTGGAAAAAAGTCTATATGTAGCCTTGTCATAAGTTCTGTCTTTTATGCAGATTCAGTAACTAAAAGGAAGAAATTAAGCAAGGGTATATTATTATTCATGTTATTTATTTTTTATTTACGACATAAATGAAAAAAAAAATCAAATTGACCACCTTATCTAGCTCTTTTCCAAATCTGCTTTTACCGCTTTGATATTGCCATAAAATTTAAAGTAAGATTTCTCCTCTAAACTATTCCAAATCTATCGAGTCTATCTGGACTTCCAAAGGGTTAATCTCACGATCATTTCGTGATCGTCAAGCAACGTTGTTTTATTTTAGCCGAGTTCAGGTATGGCAAGGGAAAAATATCCACCCTCCGGTCATTTACTTTTACGAGTGCAAGTTTTGTATAAAAGGGTTCTTTTTTCGTGAAATATCTTTCTTTCACGGTCATCGATTTTTAAATTCGGTGTAAATCTTTAAGGTTCCAGAGTACAAAAGAGTTCTTTTGTGTGAAATATTTTCCCTCCATTAGCCATCGATTGTGAATTTTCTACGTTGAGAGGATTTAAAACTTTTAGAGTGAAGTTAAGTAAAAGAGTTTTTTCTTTGCCCTTAGTGGGCTCTTTTTTTTTCTTTAGAGAAACACTCTTTGTATCCATCTGCTTCCCCCACGCGCCTGTTTAACCTGGTTAGGCCACCGGCTGTAGGCATTTTTACCTTTCTCTCGCAGAAGTGCAGTTGAGTGAGACCCTTGTAAGACCTTTCTCATTAATTACTGAAGCCGTTTGTACTTTCGGAATTGTTTGAGATCTACAGGCCTAAGCTCTATTATTTTGACTAATAAATTTTTCCCTACAGTAAAAATTGTGATCTGTAAATAGTACTTGCCAATATTTGTCGTGTCCGTGTCACCGATACCACTTTTTGGGTCTTGTGATTCTTATTTTACGGAAAGTCTCTATTTTCGATTATCTCTTTGTCTAAAGTCTTCTTTAATAATCACACAAATAGTTCGTACCGAGTTTTTCATCTCTTGTAATTTTTTCTGCGATTGCTTTGTTATCCGGTTCGGTTCTTGTTTTATGTTGTCGACCGGTTTTTGGGTCTGACATCTACAGGGGACATCTGGTTTTATCGCTGTATAATATGATACCTCATTCCCAATTGAGTAATCCGGTTCAATATGCGGGAAAGTAGATAGCAACAAAAGAGCATTCTTCAAGGAGAAAAAGAGAACACTACAGATGAAGCTGCTTATAGAAGCCAATCTAAAATCAGGGCGTTCTCGAAAAAGAAATCTCTCTTTCACTGGAACCGTAAAAGCGTAGATTTTTTGCAAGATAGTAAACACAATCGATGACCAGGGACGGGAGATTTTTTACGAAAAAGGACTTTTTCATACAGTGGAACTTTAAAACCTTATACTCAATTTAAAAGTCGTTGACCGGGGGCAGATTTTGTAGAATAAAAAACCTTTTCTTACAGTAGAGTTATAAATCGATTACTGGGGAGTAAAAATTTTTCCCAGAGGTAATCCTTATATAAAAAATGGTATCTTAACAGCTATTTCTAAGAGGGCAGTACATCTCAACTCATTATTTGTTTACTGTATTTTATATCGCGCCGCCTGGGTTTGTTTAATTATCTTCGAGACCTACTTATGGCACTTGATAAAAATATTACTTGAGCTTCATTTGAAAGTTTTATTATCCACATTAAGTACGGACAGAATTTATATCGAGTAGTAATTCATTAAAGCCGGAAAAATATTAACGTTTTAACACCCCATATCTTACATTCTCGGACTTATGTTTATATGAATCATTTGTCTAAGTAAGTAATCACTTACGTTAATTACTGAAAAATAACGATATTCTGTAATTAATGGAATAATTACTTGTCAAGATTTAAGAATAACTAGGTGGAACAGCCCGCCTTAAAGGGCTGCCTGGAAAATGAATTATTTTTTTATGATTCCTGAAACTTTGCCTGTGTTCACATGGGTGAAATGTTTGCCGAACGTCAACTACACTGTAGTTATCAGCTTCCACTTAATTTTGTTGATGTTTTTCAGGATAAATAATTCATGTTAACCAATTTATTAGTCAAAGTAAAAGTTCTCCGCGGCTGAAGTTGTGCCATCCTTGTATGGGCATTAGTGGATCGCCAAATTTTTTACTTCGATTTTATAGAAAATGACAAACTTATCCTAAATGGTAAATGTTAATATTGCTTTATTTTAAATATCACATTGGATGCATCTAAAATAATTTTGTCTTTATGTTGTTTAACGTCCGATACCTCAAATAAATGAATATTTCATGCTGATGACCGGCAATCCTGGAGTTATGAGGTAAGTCACAGGAACAGATTTTTAGGTATGCAGATTTTCCTTCCCTAAAATTACCGCTATAACATTTTTACTTAATGCAACAATATCAGTCAGACTAATATTCAAAATGTTTGATGTTAGTATTTGATAGGTAGACAAAATGAGTCATCATTTGCAAGGTTCTAGTATGTTAGTATTTGATAGGTAGACAAAATTAGTAATCATTTGCAAGGTGGAACATTCACCTTGCAAATTAGATGAAATGATCAGTTTTTACGAAATTTTAAGAAAAAAAACAAATAAACATTGTTTTTATAAAACGCTGGATCATTGTTTGTGAAATTTAGTGAAAATACAACATTTTCATGACATAGAACATTCCATTAACAAATCAGACAACATTATCATATTTTAGCAAATTTCTAAAATATACTCGCAAATAAAACGATGTTAACATACTTTTACAGAGTTCTACATTTTATTAACCGATCAGAAGGGATGAATATATTTTTACATATTTCTGGAACATTCTACGTGGATAAATTGTTCAGTGTTCTCGAATATTTTATCTGTAAATCAGAAAAAAATGCTTAGTCCTTATGAAATGCGGCATTTTTATTGGGACCTAGAAGATTGTATTCACGGAACAGAAGGATCTAACATATTTTTACAAATTTTCGGAATATAGTATAAACTCTGGAGCGTCTGACGAAATTAGCATATTTTAAGACAATTTTGGCACACTCTACGTGGCAATTAGTTGAAGTAAGCAAATTTATTAACGCAGCGTTCATGCGCTAAGTTACTAATACTCAATTTTGGGAGGTTTCCACTGAAAAAACACTTTTGCAGAGTTTATGCGCCCCCCACGTCTACGCTGTTCCGCTAAGTTCCGCCCATGTGATCACACGTTTATTAGTACAATATGTTACGTGAATATATACAAAGCTATTTTTTAGGTTATAAAAGCAAGCACGCGTTGTTATGCAACAACAGCTGGAGCCAATGATGTAGTTATAGTATCTGCCGTTCGTACCCCTATAGGCTCTTTTTTGGGAAGCCTGGCTCCATTCTCGGCAACCAGATTAGGCGCTGTAGCAATTCAAGGAGCTGTAGAAAGAGCTGGTATACCAAAAGAAGAAATTAAGGAAGTATACATAGGAAATGTATGCCAAGGAGGAGTTGGCCAAGCTCCAGCCAGACAAGCTACGATTTTCGCCGGTCTTCCTACATCAACTATTTGTACAACTATTAATAAGGTAATTGCTATCATAATGTCATTTTCTTTGCGTCTATTCAACATATTGTTGATATATTTTGCGAATATATTGACTAATGAACTAGGATGAATAAAACAAAACAAGTATTACAATTTATTGGTAACTATCCTCGTTATATCGCTACATTCATTGCGTTTAGTAGTGCATCTATGCAGACTAGTATATTCCGCAGCAAAATACTGTTGCCCACTATGGTTGAATAGTCCCTATACGCACAAGATAGATACACAGCTGAATCCTGGCCGTACTTCTTATACACCAGGACATCAGTGACTTGGAAATAAATAGACTCCAATCTAGTCACCGTCTACTTACATTTTCTAAATCACTCCATTGTGATAACTTTGACATAAATGATAGATGGAGGAGGGAGTGGGAGGCCTGCGTATCGACCGATTGTCGGTCTGCATTGATAGGGCGATTCTTGTGTTTGATCTCGCACGTAAACTGGGGACAGCTGTGAATAGAATCTACACAAACTATGGGAAATGTGCGGATGCATTATATAAATGGGGAAGAGTACCTTCATCACGCTGCGATTGCGGAGCTAATAGACAAACTATCCGCCACATTGTTGTGACTTGCCCCTTGATAGCTTACCCCTGCCAACGGATTGACCTCAGAAATGCAATGGACAATGCAATCGATTACATACTTAATTTAGATGTTTGTTTATGATATGGTTATACTGTTTGCATTGTATCATGTATGTTATAGCCTATGTTTATATTTATATTTATCTTTATACTTTTAGCATTTTTTTTATCTATCGTTAATATTGTAATGTTTCCTGCCATACGCTAAATAAATAATTCTTTAGTTAGTTAACCAGGTTTGGAAATAAATGCAAAAATGGGAAAACTGATCTCCGCATGAATATAAGGTATCCATATAAGAGCTTAACATGAAAGCAAAAACCATATTAAAGCAACACTAGTAGACTTTATCCCCTCGTATAAAACTAAAAGCGCGCAGCTTATTTTATATGTGGTATTGAAATATAGAATATAATCCTCTCCTTGGCGGCCTTTAAATACAACTACTCCTAAGAACGGAAACATTTGCGATTTGATTCTGCATGACCGTCGATTAAAAATTTGGGAATTAACGACGATTTCGGACAAGATGGGTTCGAAGAATGCTTTCAGATTATCAGAAACGGATAAGACTCACTAGAATTCTTGATTCTTAGAAACATTGAAGAACGGTTAGTGACTTAACTCTATTGTATAAGTACTTTCATGGAAAGTGTTCGATGCCCGCTTGATTCCTCCGAGGGCTGTGCTTGCTACGAGTACACGTCGCGCTCATACATCACATCTGTATGGGGTTCAGCTTATCATGCCTTATACAACCATCTTCAATAACTCTGTTACATAAAGAACTTCATCCCTAAATTGCAGAGTAGAATTTACAGCGATTTAAAGCCAACATGAATCGCTTTTTCGTTCACGCGCTGCTCTTGTAACGCTTTAGGAATTTCCCTACAGCTCGTGTGCTATATCCATAAAAAAATATTTACGGTTTCGCTAAGCACCCGAAAGCTCTTTGAGGCCGACGTAGAAAAGAATATCAGATTTAAAACGTGAACCGTGTGTTTACCACTGTACTCCTGAATTAAAGCAGGCATTTTATGAGAGCGTGTTGCTAAGTTTTCCCCTTCTTACATTTTTTTTTAAACTTAACTCATTAAAAAAACATTTAAGTATCTGTGGCGTATTCGGGGGATATGTAAAGAATTGCGCTCCTTTGGAAACGGGTTTTTTTTTCTTGAGTTTTTTTGGTGTAAAAATTTTCATCCTTGGTTATTGATTTTTAAAAGGAGTCACATTTTTCAAAGTTTTACTGTATGAGAGAGCTGTTTTTTTTTTTACGAAAATCCCTCAACCCCCATCATCGATTTTTAAATTGGGTGTAAGTTGTTAACGTTCCATTCCATGAAATGGTCCTTTTTTTGAAAAATCCCCATCCCCCAGTAATTGATTTTTAGTTTACTATGTTGGGTGAGATCCAAAATTTTAGAGTTATACTTCAAGATGGTTGTTTTTCGTCCCTTCGTCCCCTGGTGGTGTCCCTCATTTGCCAATTGGCGCTCTCTCCCCCGTCCCTCTATAAGCAGTTTAGTCAGTGTCCTCTTTTTTTTCTTTAAAGGAACGCCCCTTTATATCCATCCTTAAACCTTGCTACACCACTGGTAGTTATTTAACGAGGTTAATTACAAATAAATTGTAATGATATGGGTTTTATTGAGTAAATTAAGTAATAAAAAAATTGCAATTCAAATAATTTGTATCTTTTTGAGAAACTAGCTTCTTGAACATACTAATTTGAAAAAACGGTCAAGTACAAGTCGGAGTTACGCAATTAGTGTTCCGTACCGCGATTGCTGAAGTATTCTATGAAATTCAGTCACACATTCATCTTCAATATAAGAATTACCAAGAATATATAAAAAGTGAGACATCTTTGTAGTAAAAGTTTAAAACAAATATTTACTCTCTAAATATTTGTGTAATTATAAACAAATAAAACAAAATTATTTTTTCTCGGTAGCTATCCATGGAAATTTATTTTATCTGTGATTGGCCAAATGCTTAAAGCAGTAATGTACTGAAAAGTATATGAGTATATTACTGATTGTACTAAATACGTATTGATATTTCATTGCTCTTAGTCCCGGTTAAATTCACAACCTTCCACGAAAAAATCTCCACCATATTATCAAGTCAAATAGTTTTTTTACCAGATAAATTATTAAACGTAATACACTTGTGATACACCTTCTGGGGAATATTCCAGACTTTTTTTTAAATTTTTTAATCAGTATTTTTAGAGATAGGGTGAGGGGACAGCGATTTTTTGCCATTTTTTAAAATTAATATGAAGAAAAGTTTGCGCGAGTATTATATCATATATATTTTTTTGTTTTGTTTTAACACGCTTTCATTTGACACCCCACTCGATGACCTTGCAATTTTTTTTTTCTCTCTTCCGATTTTACCCCCAAAAACTAACCCCTTAAGTCAAAATTTAATTTTCCAAACTACACGGTTGTGATTGTCGGATAGTTTCCGTACGGAACACTATCTACACGCTGTAGGTACTAGAGAATTTTCTGAAAAAGTAGCTTGAATAAGCTATGATATTGATTCAGTTTCTAGTACGCTGCAGAATAAGCTAATTTTAAATGACACAAAAAGAATCACATTATTACAACTTTGTCAAAAATGTAAGTAGTAATATCTTAAAAGCTAAAACACATTATAACGATACAGAATCTACACAAAAACAAGAAAATTAAAAAAAGCACATAAAGAAAGAAAACTAACGGCAAAAAAGAACAATTTAGCAGTAAAACTCGAACTATTGCTAAAGTAATGCATAACACAGGGCAACAAAAAAATATTTTTGTTTTGGTGCCTGGGATTTTAGAGCTGATTTTAACTATATTTGGGACGCTAAATCTATACATGCAATCCGTTTTTCTCTATCAGCTCTACTTTTTTTAGATACATCAACTTATCTACCAATGTGGTTTTTATTCAGTATATTCATTTATGAGAGTTCTAAAATTATTATATATTCATTAATGTAGGTACAATGGTTTTATTGTCAGTCTGTAATTGAGTAAATTCCAGGTAAATCTATAAATAGTGGAACCATTGCCTATCAGGTACCTGAACTGACCCTTTTAATCACCTAACTCGGGTAAGTCTCGTCAGTTTGTGCGTTCTTACTAATGAGAGTAGATCGAATTCGGCGTGTTATTTTATGTTAAGAAAAGAGTGTTTTTTGTGTTATTGAACAGAATTAAAATGAGTTCAGGTTCCAGTTCAAGAAGAAGTTGTGTAAATCAACCTGATGCGTTTTGCTATATATGCGGAGAATACATGTTTCAACAAAACAGACAAACTATTACTAACTTTGTAAAGCGAGCGTATCTTGGATACTTTGGAGTTAAGCTTGGTGATCAGGACAAAACGTGGGTCCCGCATCTCGTATGTAAAACTTGTACAGAGCATTTACGGCAGTGGACTACCGGGAAAAGAAAATGTCTAAAATTCGGCGTACCAATGGTTTGGAGAGAACCAAAAAACCACTTCAATGATTGTTATTTCTGTTTAGTAAATACTAATGGAATCAATCGAAATAACCGCAGTAAGTGGACTTATCCCAATTTAGACTCGGCGATACGCCCTATCCCGCACTCAGATGAAATACCGATTCCAACATTTCATCAGCTACCACATATCTCTGATGACGAATATTTTCCCTCTGATCGCTCTTCTGATGCTAATAAAAGTTCTGATGCTAATGAAACTAACAGTGACTATGAGGGGACGTCATCGGTTCCTCAACGCTTCAATCAAAATGAATTAAATGATCTCACCAGGGATCTCAATTTATCGAAAAAAGCTTCTGAAGTACTGGCTTCTAGGTTGAACGACAAAAATTTACTGGAACGAGGAACCAAAATTACCTTTTACCGTACAAGAGAAAAAGACCTGCTACCATTCTTTTCTCAAGAAGACAATCTTGTATTTTGTCACGAAATTAGGGGACTCATGAAAGAAATGGGACTTTCTGAATATATTCCAGATGATTGGCGCCTATTTATTGACAGTTCAAAGCGAAGTTTAAAATGTGTCCTTCTACATAATGGGAATAAATATGGTTCAATACCACTAGCTCACTCAACGAAACTGAAAGAAGAATATAATACCATAGCTTTGGTCTTGCAGAAGATAAAGTATTACGAACATCAATGGATGATTTGTGTAGACTTAAAAATGGTAAACTTTCTTCTTGGGCAGCAAAGTGGTTACACGAAATATCCGTGTTTCTTGTGCCTCTGGGATAGTAGGGACAAAACACACCACTGGGTTAGAAAAGATTGGCCTCAGAGAGAAAACACGGACGTTGGGGAAAAGAATGTCATTAACGACGCTTTGGTTGAAAGAGAAAAAATCATACTTCCTCCGTTACATATAAAGTTGGGCTTAATGAAGCAATTTGTAAAGGCTCTTGATAAGAATGGGTCTTGTTTTGCATATATAGGGGTAAAAATGCATCAGTTGAGCACAGAAAAACTCAAAGCAGGGATATTTGACGGCCCACAAAATAAGACAATTAATTAAGGATCCTGCCTTCATAAATTCAATGAATCAAGTTGAACGAGAAGCTTGGACATCATTTGTTGCAGTTGTAGAAAATTTTCTAGGCAAACATAAAGCTCAAAACTATGTTGAAATGGTTAACAAGATGCTTAATAGTTTCAAATCCTTAGGGTGCAATATGAGTATTAAAATACACTATTTACACAGCCACTTAGACCGTTTTCCAGAAAATTTAGGAGACATGAGTGAGGAACAAGGTGAAAGATTTCACCAAGATATTAAAGTTATGGAGGACCGCTACCAAGGAAGATGGGACATGCACATGATGGCAGATTACTGCTGAAGTTTAAAAATGGACTGTTTAAAAAAACATTCAAGAATGTCGCGGAAAAGAAGCTTTCCAAGTGTTGAGTGACTATTTCATTTCTTCAATGTTTTTTTTTTGTTTGTAAGTACGACATAATATTGTATTTTATATAACTAAAATAAAAATTTCGTATCTACTTTTGTTTACTACACTTACGGATTTGAGTTACAATAATGTAACTTATATTTCTCTAAAATTGTATATCTTAAAAATTTGAGCTCCTAGGTACAAATGAATACGTTATTTGAATTCAGGACATCAAATTGATATAGAATCAGCTCAAAAAACCTCGACACCCAAAACAGCTGTTCCCCTGTGTAATAAATGCAACTTATGAAAAGTTATTTAACAAAGTTGTTTTGAAATCCTTTGGGTCTATATACAGGACAAATGTATTTTATTTGTTCAATTATTGCGCTTATTAATTCATCGTAAACTACAAGAAGTAGTTCATAATGGTTTTAAAAGAAAAGTCATTCTAATGTAATTTTATCAAATATTTAAATATTAAAACTAAAATATAACATCGTATAATAACAAAATAAATAAAAGGTAAACTAACAATTTTAAAAATTGTACATAAAATTTAAACCTCTTCAAAAAATTAGGCTAAGAGAAAAAACATCACAGCCTGAAAAGAAACTATCGTAATTAATAACCAAATATTTCACAGAAGCGCTCAAACTATAGTTTGTTCTGAAATATGGCTACTAAAATAATTGTAATTGTCTCATATTTCTCATTGGAACTAACAGTAAAAACGAACAGTGGCTACGGTCAATGTGGCCGTTAAGAAGCTTGAAAAGAGTTAAAAGATATGTATTTATTGGTTGATATTCGAGACTTTTAAAACCACAGAGCAAAAGTCTTAATATAATATCTTACAGTATATTATGGAAAATTAGTTTTATACAGAAGATATTTAGCAAACTTGTTTGGCACCCTTTCAAGCCTGTTAGGTATAACTTGGAGACCATTTTCTAAAATACTCTGAAAGGAAGGTAAGCGCCCTTGTGTCATTGATATGCTTATTATTTCTCTTAATAAAGTCAAACATCTTGAAACCCTTTAGAACAATCTTATCAATATGCAAGTTAAAAGTTCGCTTAGGATAAAAAATAACTCCAAGATCATTATTCGAGGATACACTATCAATAATATAAACAGTTTTGACGGGATTACGACTTTTAAAGTAGCTAATAGACTTACATTTAAGCACGTTAATTTTTATAAAATTCCGCTTTCTCCAAGAAACAAACCTGTTCAAATCAGACTGCAGACCCCAAGAACCTGGACCTACTGACGTTACGATCACCTCTCGTGAAACAGCGCCACGGATAAAGTCGCGCTGATGACGATTGGAAATGTACGAATCGATCCACAGAAGCTAGCTCCCCGAAATATCGATCTGAGACAGTTTCATGAGTAGGACGAAATGAGAGGCGCTATGCCCTGAATACATCATCATGCAATCAACCTGGTTACTAGCCTCCACAGACGTAAAAAGGAAATTTTGGTGGACAGTCATATTGGTAGTAGTTGAGCGTTCTAGCCGTGTTGTCCAGGTACAAACTAATTTTTGAGAGCCTTAAAATTTTCAGTGAGAATAGATTCAAAAACTTTTGGTATGGCTGAGAGAAGTAAAATGCTAAGAGAGTAACACTTCTATCGCCTGACTATTACCTTCTGCAGGGGGTAATTACTACACAAAAGCTCTACTCATGTCCAATTATATATTTTTTTTGTTTTGACTTAAAACTGAATAGTTATACTTTAATAAAGTTGGTAGTTGTCACGCCGTAATTAGCTTCCTCAATGTTTGTGGATTAAAAACAAGCGCCCTTTCCCTTTCTGTTCTCTTTCTTCGTAAAAAAACGGTAGAACCTGGCTAAGCTACTGTCTAGCACGCTTATAATAGTATGCTCGCTGCAGGAAGAAACAACTTTAACTCTTATTCTTTGTGTTTTTTAAAGATATGAAACCATCTCGGTTATTTTTCATATACTTGCAGAATTTTATTTCTTTAATTTAGGTATTCCTTAAAATGCCAGTGCCCTTCAAATTACAACCAATGTATGAACTCTTAAAAAAATAAAGATTGAATGTTTGAGTTATTTTGAATCTGCTAAATTTCGCATCTTCAACTTACTACTACTATAATTTAGTAACGTATAGATATTTGTTTATATCAGTATACGAGTACAATCTAGTTTTTCCCTCTAAAATCTTAATTTTTAAAAACCCTTTTTTTTTCTATTTTTAGTGAACAATTTTATATTCACATCTCCTGCTGAGGCAGTTTTAAAAACCCCGGTATCTAGGGCTAGATGTAAGTTATTAAGGCCCTTATAGCATTTTAAAATTGGGGAAAGGGCCAAATTTGTCTTCTTGACTTTTTGAGAGCAAACAATTTTTTTCTGTGTTTCTTTCTTGAGGCTTGGCCGGAAACTACAGGAAGACTCATCCCTTAAGAGTTGAATTTTTAAAAGACAATTATATATATATATATATATATATATATATTATATATATATATATATATATATATATATATATATATATATATATTATATATATTACTAGGCGGGCCCGCGGCTCCGCTCGCGTGGACTTGATTCACCACTATCGTCACTGCTTATTCCTTAATTTACCCAACGTAATAAAATATCTCCCATTATTTCCCCTTATCTCTCAATATTTCTCCTTATCTCCCATTATCTCTACATAATTTCGATTATCTAGGCTTAACTCTGCTCATCTCCCATTATTTCTCCTTATCTCCCATTATTTCTCCTTATCTCCCATTATTTCTCCTTATCTCCCATTATCTCACCTTATCTCCCATTATCTAGGCTTATCTCGACTTATCTCTCAATATTTCTCCTTATCTCCCATTATTTCTCCTTATCTCCCATTATCTCACCCATAACTCTCATTATCTTTGCTTATCTCCCATTATTTATATTTATCTCCCATTATCTCACCTTATCGAGCCTCATCTCGACTTATCTCCCATTATTTCTCCTTATATCCCATTATCTAGGCTTATATCGATTATATAGAACATATGTTTAAATTTACAAAAACACGTAAAATCGGATAAGTGGTTCTCAAGTGATAAGCGCACTAACGGACAGACAGACAGACAGAAAGATGTTGCATTTTATATATATTCTAGATAGAAGATTATAGATAACCTGGCCAGAGAACAAATGTATGGAATTAAAAAAAAAACGCGTAAATCGGATAAGGGGTTCTCGAGTGATAAGCGCGCTAACGGACAGACACACAGACAGAGAGACGTTGCATTTTATATATATTATATTCTTTTGCTACATGATATTTTTCCATATTTAATGCTTTAGGCAGTGTATTGCAATAGAACGCGCTAGCGGCAAACTTTTCTTACTCTCCGACTTGATTCACTATTATCGTCACTGCTTATTCCTTATGTCACCTAACGTAATAAAATTTATCCTATAACCTGGCCAGAGAACATATGTATGTTTAACAAAAAAGCACGTAATTCGGATAAATGGTTCTCCAGTGATAAGCGCACGAACGGACAAACAGACAGATATACGTTACATTTTATACATATTATAGATGTAATAAAATATATATCTATAACCTGGTCAGAGAACATATGTATGAATTTAAAAAATCACGTAATTCGGATAAGTGGATCTCGAGGGATAAGCGCACTAATGGACAGACAGACAGACAGAGAGACGTTGCATTTTTATATATATTATAGATTCAACTACAATTTAGATTATTATTATTATTATTATGTAACCTGGCCAAAGAATATATGTATGAATTTAAAAAAAGACACATAAATCGGATAAGTGGTTTTCGCGTGATAAACGCACTAATGGACAGACAGACAGACAGACAGAGAGACATTGCATTTCATATATACTATAGATTATAGATATTCTCTGCTACATAATATTGTTCCATATTTAATGGTTTAGGCGGTGTATTGCAAGGCAAGGCGCTAGCGGCAAACTTTTTTCCGACATCATTCACTATTTTACGTCACTACTCATTCCTTATGTTACCTATCGTAATAAAATATAACCTATAACCTGGCCAGAGAACATATGTAAGTTTAAAAAAAAAAGTACGTAAATCGGATAAGTGGTTCTCCAGTGATAAGCGCACTAACGGACAGACAGAAAGACAGACAGACAGAGTGACCGGATCTCATAGAGGGGGAAAAAAATGTCGGAATCTTGTTCGTCTGGACCCCACAAAACGATTCCCCTTTCCAGATATTGAGATAGCCGAAATTTGAGCTCGATTAAACGACGTTAACCCGTGCCGCTCGTCGCTCAAAGTTTGAAAAAATCCAAATTTTCGGCCAAAAAGCTGACATATGGAGCCATAACTCCAGAACGGTAAATAATAGAAACACGCTTCTCAAAAGAAAGCTAATGTTGTTCTTCAAAATTTATATTCTATATATAATTGTTGTTATTTTAAGTCAAACCGAGTTACAACAGCCTTTAGCCCCAAAAACGTGACCTGGTACCACTAGGAGCATACTTCGTATATTTTGTTATTAAGTGATAAATTTTGCTTTTTTTTGGTATATTTTTGAGTTTAAAGTAGAAATATAATAAAAAAAACAAGTAATACTGATAAGTCTAATGACATTTTTTATTTAAAATATAAAAATTAGGTATATAATACATACAAAACAGACACAGAAAAGATACAGACGTAGTACCTACATGAGTTGATAATTTTACATAGTTATCTAATCTATTCTAGAGCTTTTGTTAAAGTAGTTTTTGAAACGTCTGGATATAATGCTCGGCATTTACTTACAACTTGCAGGACATATTGCTTTTGGTCTTCATCTTTTGTCAGAAGGTCGTTAAAGTCGGTTATTAATTTAACACCACGCTCAGCCATATCATTAACTACTTTTAATGTTTTGACAATTTTCAATCCTTCTTGGAAGTCATTATTTTGAGGCCAGGTGTTTGGATGTTGTCTTAGGAAATCTGTTTTTATATTAAATTGGTCAAAGAATGTAAACGTTTCTTTGGTAAGTAAATTTACCAATCCTCCATCAACTACCTCTTTTAAGTTTTTTTTCCTAACTTTTGGATTTACAACCCTAGCGTGCTGTGATGGTTCATCTGTGCTACTGAGCAATTTATTAGCCATTAACAACTTTTCATCGTCTGTAATGGTGGGATCAAAAAACGATAATCCCACCAACTTTGCATTCAAATACCACAAATGGTTCGAAAATTTGGCCAGGGCTATTTCTGCAATGTCGTTGTCACATTCTTTATAGTCTAACAGACTATGCAAAATACCCAAAATCTTGCTTTGGTGCAAGATGAGCTGGATCATTGAACCAAGCTTTACAATAAATTTTAACTAGGAAAACAGAAATGGCACGCACAGAACTTTCTTCTTTTTAGACATCTTAAATTGACGACGAAAAATGAACATTTTTAAGCAGTAAATAGCCTTTGCCATCCACCTAGCGTGATGAATGGCTCCTGGAGTTCTAAAACCCACAACATTGCCGTCTAGTGATCCAACAAATACGAGAACCAACTGCAATAGCTCCTTGTAGTCATCTCTGTTGTGGCTCTCAGTTAATTTGGTCTCGAATTCAGCAGTAACATTTGCAATTACTTCTGGAGTTAGCTGCTTTTGTATTAGATTGTCACTGATACCTGTGTCGTATTTTCCTTCGTCTATCTTGGGCCACGCAGTGAGGAATCTCTTGAAAATGTCCTGGATGAGGTCCAGTGGTTGATCCTATTTTTGTGTCGAATACGCCTCTTAACAGAATTTCCAAGATATGGTGACGGCAAGCTAGGTATAACAATTCTTTTCCTAACATTTGCTCCAATATGACGCATGCTCCTTTGAGTCTTTCCGTGTTGGATGCTGTAGTGTCGAAGCAAATCGCCTTGACGGTGTTGAGAAGACCCCATTCATGTAGGCATTCATATACGGCTACGGCTTGCTCTTCTCCAGAGCTGTTTGCTGTTACAGGAACTCCCAGCAGCTGTTCCTTTTCGCCATATGAAATAGCTATAGCTATTCGCTCACATTGTTCATTTTTTAAAACACCCGGTAAAAGTTTACCGTCCCAATGGACAACCACGGGCTCTTTTTCAGGAATGTTTACTTTATCAAAAATTTTTTTATTATATTGTTCTCTGAACATTTGCCTTCTATCATGTAATAAGGTTTTCGAGACTTTGTACTCAAGAGGGTCAAGGTTTAGTGCTTCTAGAGTAGCTATTAAAATTCTCGTGGCATTTCTGTCGGATACCTTACATCGATCCAATAAAATGGACAATTTCATGTTTAAAATCTCTTTAACGCCCCTTGCAAATGAAACTTTCATCCTCTTGCTCTCAGATGGTCCTGGATCTTCTGCAGCTTCTTCAGGGATGTCCATTTCCTCCAAACTCTCAAGTTCCTGGTAGATTCTGTCCTCTTCAGTGTCTTCTTCTCCTTCTTCGAACATGGCTTCATCATCCGTCTCTAAGAAGCAACAAAAGAAAGAGAAAAAAAAAAGACTATAAAAACTTGTCGTTTTAGCAGAATAGTAATAATACATAGGTACTAAATTACCTACTTCTAATTATCAAAAGGTAATATTTAAAAAAATATAAACTCAATCATAAAGATGCCAAATCATGCTCTCATGTACAATTTTCTTTCAATTATAATGAAACTATTTACTTATTTGTTTATCTATTTTTTAGAATACTAATAATAAAAAAAAACTCACCAATATCAAAAGTTGCTTCTTGGATTTGTCGGTTCATTTTTGCAAGTTCCTTTTGCACCTTGATTTCTTCAGCTCGAGACAACTTGAGATCCACTCCAGTCATGGAACCTGGGCGGCCCTTCTGCCTCTGTTTCACGAGAAACGCCTTATCTTCTTCCGATTTCATCAGAGCCAAGGCATCTTGTTGAGCAATATCAAAGAGATCATCCAACTTTTCAACAAACTGTTTAAATTTGTTCTTGGCCGTTTTCGATGTTTTCTTCCGGTCTTTTTGAAGAGTTCTCCACTCGGCGTGAAGTTTTTCCAGCTTAGTAATTGCATCTTGCTCATGTTTAGTCGGGATTCGAGCTTTCTCCCAAAAAATGAACACTTCTCGTATTGTAAGTTTTGCTGATTCTCTTACAGTTAATTTCACAGTACGTAAATTATAAAATAAAGCACACAAAACTTGACGATTTGAGGGTAGTTTACAACCGGTGATCTGGTGAATGGGATAGCCCACAAGAAATATTTTATCCTTGGTCCGGCTTTGTACACCTGATGTGGATGCCATTTCAGAGGCCAATAGGTAAATAACAGTTAACTTGGAAAATGAAACAAAATATGTTGCAAACTTTAATTTCAATAAAATGTTTTTCAAATGTCTTTTAAAATAATACTATAATAGTTATAAAAACAATAACACACACACTTGGAAAATTAAAAAAAAAAACGTTAACATATCTTCACTAGATAATTGTTCGATCTAACCAGCTCAAAGGCACTTTAGAAACTAAACTGAATAAATAAAAGGTCGGTTGTACGCTGAAGTAAAATCACCATGCCTAAAATAGAAATTAGATTCACCCTCCTTCTTTGGTAAACTAGTCAGGTAATCCCCATATAATAAAAGATTAAATTTGAACAAAAGGCTCTTTATGTTTGAAAATTGAGTTCCAAAATACTTTTTAACAAAAAAATGTTAATTCCGAGACACATTATGTAAAAACCCGTAAAATTCTTAGAATACTCCCAAACTGGCTCCTACTGGTACCAGGTCACGTTTTTGGGGCTAAAGGCTGTTGTAACTCGGTTTGACTTAAAATAACAACAATTATGTATAGAATATAAATTTTGAAGAACAACATTAGCTTTCTTTTGAGATATTAAGCGTGTTTTCTATTATTTACCATTCTGGAGTTATGGCTCCATATGTCAGCTTTTTGGCCAAAAATTTGGATTTTTTCAAACTTTGAGCGACGAGCGGCACGGGTTAACGTCGTTTAATCGAGCTCAAATTTCGGCTATCTCAATATCTGGAAAGGGGAATCGTTTTGTGGGGTCCAGACGAACAAAATTCCGACATCGATTTTTTGCGGTCACCTTAAAATATATATATATTTTATATATATATATATATATATATATATATATATATATATATATATATACATATATATATATATATATATATATATATAATATATATATATATATATATATATATATATATATATATATATATATATATATATATATATATATATATATATATATATATATACATATATATACATATATATATATATATATATATATATATATATATATATATATATATATATATAATGATAATAATATAAATAAAAATTGTCTACTTTGTTTTGACAGAGTCATATTTTACATCTTAATCAGCTTATGATAATAACTAAAATTATAGTAAAAGTAATATTAAATTAACTTTGAAAACTGAAGAAAAATTCACAACAAAATTTATTTATCGATCTGAAGAATAATTTATTATCATATTCTAATACTTTTTGGATTTTTTCACTGTTACGTCAAAGGAACGAACAAAAAACGACGAAATCATTTTTAATTTGAAACAATTCAAGAATTCAGCCGGAAAGAATTATAACAAAAACTCAATTTTGAATTCTATTGAAATTGTAATACCCTATAAATATTACAACGCATTTTTAAATGAAGATATATTGTCCTAATTTGTGTTAATCAGTTCTTTCTTCCAAAAAAGTAAATTCAAGAACTGAAATGAATAGTAGACAAAAAATTAAATAATGACGGTAACATATTAATCGCACATGTGAGTATTAGATCATTAAAATCATATTTTTATGAAGTTAAAAAAATATTCTAGATATTGATCTAGATATTTTAACTATTATCGAACATTGGCTGTCTGATCTCTATTGATGAGATCATTTTGAAATTTCTAGTAACAATTTACGAGCATTTAGATTAGTCAGGGACAGTTAGGTTGGTGGAATTGGCGTCTATATAAAAAAACGTCTACGGTTCAGAATAATTTCAGTTGTAGATACTAAACCTATAAAATAATTTTGGTTGGATATTCTAATTATTAAAAGTAAACTAAGACTTGGAATTATTAGTAAACCACCTAATATAAATTAAGGGGTCAGAAGTAAAGGGATGTGTGAAAATTCAATTATGTGCTTTAAGAGGTTCCTTTAACCAACATCTGACTCTTAGCAGATGGACAGACCCTTTCTAGTTACTATTGTTGCTGTGTAGTAGCCACTACTTTAAATAGATTTTTGATTTTGCTTAGTGGCAAAGGGATGCAAGTGATCTAACATCTGTTTGCTGCCAAACGAAGTCAGTGTTCCTTTGATTTGGCTGTAAAAGAATTAAGTGCAAAAAGATGTTTGGTGCCTCATATTACTTCAATATTAGCTGAAAGATTATGTTTTCATTTTATTCTATTTGTGCTGTGTGTTGCAAGCTGTGTTGTGTTCCTAGTGTATTTTATTTTATGAGTATTTACGGTTTTTTTTTTTTTAAGTCAATTTTCTATTTACCAGTTAAAATTTAATAATACCTCAAAGTTAATATGGATGATGACAATGTCCAGAGTGGCGGTTATTAATAAAAGTGTTATTTCCTAGGACTTGGGAACGATGATAACGTTCAGGATCCTGATTTTATTATACATCAACCACCTTCAAGTTCAACAACAGATGTTGAAGAAATCCAGGAAAATAGAACAAGAAAACGATTGAGAAAAGTGAGGCGTGGCAAAACGGCTGCAAAATTTAGTAGAGGCATATGTCAGCTCAAAAAGTATTGCATACGGTGGCAGGGTCGTCCAAGTTCTTCACGATCATTAGTGGAGGTATGAATGCACCACTTTTACTGAGGAAGAAAGGCAACTAATTTTTTTCAAAGTACTGGGAGTTAAGATCGTGGGACTTGCAAACTGCCTTTCTAATTTCCTGCATGGAAGTGTTCCACCTCAAAAGACGGGCTACTTTTAATCTGTTAATTGCCAAACAACCTGGGATGGATGAATTTTCTTGGAAGCAGAGAGTGTAACGAGCTCCCATAAGTTCAACCAAGCGTTAGTTATTAGCAGAAAATAAACTTTGAAGAGTTGCAGTGACAATATATGAAAAAGCCGGACAGGGGTGCCCTAACAATATGTTTTTGTTCAAGAGTTCAGATGTTATTTAAATTTTTAAAGTTACAGTAACTTTGAAGATGATTTTCTCAAAACTTAAGTATTGTTACACTCTTTGCTTCTACCCCCCCCCCCCCCCCCCCCCATTTATAATTGTATGGAGCCTTTTAAAGCTAACCGGAACTAACTAAGCACCAATTAGGGAGTTCTGCAGAGATCGAAAGCAATGGTAATCTGACGGTGCAAGCTCCGGGCTATGTAGTGGATATATTAAAACTTCCCAGTGGGATTGTCATGGTGAAAGACAACACTGTTGACTAGTTCCGTCCGATTTTTTTCAATCGCGATCTTTTTTCGCACATCACTGTCGCACGTGGTACACTTCTCATCGTCATGAACTGTTTTAGAAATGGCTCAATTTTGTTAGATTTCTACAGAGATTAACAGATGGAAATTCGATATAATAATTTTTTAGCGTCCAATCATTGGCAGCTTCTTTTTGTAACTAGCTTTCTCCAATTGGGTTAAAACTTTGGTGATGGATGTTTAGTTCCTTGGCGATGTTACTGCTATTCACATGCCGGTCTTGCTCAACTTTTGCCAAAATAATATCTTCAACTTTTTCTATCATTGGTCCACCAGGGCGAGAGCATCTTTGATTGACATTGAAGTTTCCAAAACGAGAGCAATTGAACCATCTTTAGGGTGCAGCTTTTGATAACGTATCTTGATCATAAACAGCATATATTTTTTTCATAGACCTGCTCAGCATTTGTGCTTTATAGAAATAAAATTTTAAAATTTAGCGGTAATTTAACTTGTCCTCAAGGTGCTCTAAATTAAGTCTAGACAAATCAATTCCAACAGTGTTTGCACGTCTACAAATGTCAGCTTGCAACTAATGCTAAGTTTGACTCGATGCGACTTGTGTTACCTGAAATCTGTGACATTAAAGCTATCTAACTAGAAAAAGACTTTGTGTGTGATTTTAAAGTAGGTGCTAACTAAGGTATCGATGAATACTATACTTATTATCCTCTGTTGGTTTAAAACAAATTATTTTCTAGCCAACAAGAAATATGTAATTAACACATTGACCATTTATGTAACGAAGAAAATCTGGAATATTTTAAACTCCAAATCTACAAAATTCTAATGATCACTATCTAACTGACCATCTATGGTATTAGTAAATAAAATATATAATTTAATGTAATATACTATAATAGAAAATAAAATTTCTAGTCGACTAAAATTTTTGGACACTTTTATGATATTAATTTAGTTATTTAATCAAAATTTACAAAATATTCACTGAAAAAATCGAAACTATAAACAATTTCAAAAATATAGTGGAAACATTTAACCATAATATAAACAAATTTATTTAATAAATATACACCACTTTAAATTATGAAAGACAAAATGGCAATCCTCGGATTACTTTTGGTATAAAAGACTCAATTAAAAAAAAAAACTGGTCCAGTGTAAGTTGGACTTGCGCAATTAGTGTTCCGTACTGTAATGGCCTTTAAAATAATAATAAAAAAGAATATATTACGGAGGTATCAAATGATCAGTGACTGCACAAAACACACCCCAAATGAGTTTTCCCAGATTATAAACATGTCTAGTCAGATACTGACTCAGCAGGCTAATCAGATCAATCAAAATAAGACAGGAAGTTCCTGACATTATATCTTAAGATCCAATATGTATTTTCACGTTTTTTCTTAGTCAATAATATAGAATAGTTATAGCTCTTTAGCTACCTAATAGCCAGTAAATCAATCTAGCTCAATCTAGAATTAAAAGTGTAAAACAAATATTTACTACCTAAATATTTGTTTAATTATAAACAAATAAAATAAAATTATTTTGTCACCGTACCTAATGCGTAAAGCAGTATCTATTAGTCCTGGTTCAATTCGCAACTTTCGACCAAATAAACCTCCACCATTTTGACGGTCAAGTAGTTTTTTTTAAACGAGATAAATTATCAAACGTAATGCACTCGTGATAATTTTCGCTTAATCTACACTTTATGGAGACTATTGCAGAATTTTTTCAAAATTTTTTTGATCAGTACTTTTCGAGATAGAGACGGACCGGAGTTTTAGACAGTTTTTTTTTAAATAATACAAAGAAAAGTGTGCGCAAATATTACATCATATAAATTTTTGAACTCGTCTTTTTAACAAGCTTTCATTTAATACCCCACTCGATGACCTGGTAATTTTTTTTATTTCCGATTTCACACCCCAAACTTAACCCCTTAAGTCAAATTTAACTTTCGTAACTACACGGCTCTGATTGGGCCATCTATTCCTATATTTGTGACAAATTTCAACTTTCTATGTCAAATAGTTTTGGGGAAAATTGGGTGTAACAGACAGACGGGCAGACACCGAAGTGATCCCATAGGTGTTCCGAACGGAACCCTAAAAATAACTTTTTGGTAATATTGTAGAAATCAATTTCAATCCTGTTGGAATTAGTACTCGAACATTAAGAATCGTTTATGTAAAATAAATACATTACACTTTCTCGGTCGAAAATTTTAATAATTTTTATGGGATTGATAAATTAATAAAAAAACATTTTTTGAGTCCGTAATTTTTCTGACATATATTTTAAGTCTTTAAATACAAGAAAAAAAAATTCCACAATTTTTGAATGATTTTTTATAGGGGTTTTTTGCAGCCTCGTGAAAGCCATTTTGAAAATTTTAATCTTCTGGCGTGCACGATTGCGTCTGAAAAAAAATATCCTTAGAAAAAGTATGACTATGGCCCCAGTATATACTACGATTATTTTGTTTGAGCAAAAATTTACAAAATGGTAGACCTCCAGAGTTGACAGTCTCAAAAATAGCATTTTTTTTCGTAAAAAAAATTGAGGAAAAAAATTAACTAATCTTTTTTATTCTAGTTTATACTGGGGCTATTGTTGTGTAGAATAACATATTAAAATTTCAGACCAATCGGTTAAATGGTTTTTAAGTTATCGTGCACGCCGATTACAAAAACGTTGTCTTGAGAAAAACGCGATTAAAGTTTTGACAAACGAATTTTCATATATAAAATCTACTTACGTTGAATCATGTATGCTGCATACAAAATTCCTTTCGACTTCTCATACGTCTGATTCTCAAGTGTTTTTTCTCCAAAACCTTTGTAAATGGCCGAAAGGTAAGTTGGCACGCCGCGCGGTCGCTTTGACCTGCCTTACACTTGGCGCTATAATCGTCTATAAGTTAGTATATTTGAACTTTTTCCTCTGAAATCTTCAGAGAATATTATTGAAATATAATACTTTCCAATAGGATACTTTTTAAAAAGTCGATTTTTCCGACCCAAGAATGTTCCCTTAAATTAAATCAACTTTAAATTGTTCAGGAGATATTTTTAAAAATTTTGTATCAATTTAAAAGAATTTAATATGACGTATGTCTAAATTGTCTATTTTAAACTTATATTGTAAATTTTCTATCTAGAATTAAAACAACTGTACGAAGAATGTTAAACTTTTGCATTAACAATTATTTAAAAACCCTAAAACATAATAGATTATTCAATTTTAAAAAAAATACCCTCCGCTAATATTATTTATACCTACGTGTCGTAGTCTTAAAGATTTTATTTTTCGACCTCAGATGCATTTGGTTGTCTCTGTGTTATTATGATGATTGCTCGCTCTATACCATGTTAATGGCTTCCAAACTCTAAAGGTTTCTGTGGACCCTTATCGATTTTTTTGTACCAAAACAACGCATAATGGATAGTATGGACATTTTGAAGATTTTGGTTTATTATTATTTTCAAGATGTGGATTAGCTTTCCAAATGCAACCGACGACTGTCTATCTTACTGCTCTTGAATTTCTATTGATTCTACAGTTTTTAGCCTAATTTTTGGACCTAAATAAACAGATTCTTCAACTTTTTGTGTAGAGCATTTGTTTTAGCAAATTTAACAAAGTCTGAAATTTTTAAATTTCGATATTCAGAAAAAGATGCGACTGCATCTCGCGTTTTAAGATATAAATTTTGTACTATATGTTTATATCAGATTATATTATTTTTGACGTCCTTAGGTAATACTGACACTGGTGTTACGTTTATGCCTTGAGTTGCTTCCTAACATTTATCGTAATATACCGCAATAGTACGAGTCATTTTTGTAATTAGTTTAATTTATTATGGTTGCTCACACTACTTTGCTGCAGTCAGCAGTTTTTTCTGAAATCAATCTGCCTAAAGTCTGTTTTCATATTCGAAGTCGAGGTTACATTTTTGTGAGAACGGATTCTTAACATGTCACGTATATCAAAAGTCCCCAAATATTTCATATTGGCAAATGTTAAAATTTGGTTTTGTTAGTCAATGCTACTATACCAAAACTTTTATTTTGTCAAAAAAAACAGCTTCAAAACAACTTAAATAAAAAAATATGGAAGATATAAAAAAGGGGATTATATTGTAAATCTAAGGAGAAACATACTCGTAACATGGACGATACTTAGTGAAGCTAGAAGTTATTCAAAACTAAAATGTATCATGAATTCTAAGTAAATATTTTGTGTAGGTATAAACTTAACAATTTATTAGAAATCTGTTTCAAAGTGAGAACGTAAATAAAATATAGTATTACTAGTAGTACCTTTTTAAAGTCCTGCTTATTGCTTATTTTTATTCCTATTATTTCCAATTTTTTAGTTAACTTTTTTTAAATTGAAAATAGAAAATATTACAACTTTACCAATATTGGCAAAAATTTGGAAATGATATGAAAAAAAACGAATTTTATAGTTTTCTTTTTTTTATCTTCCTTGCTGAATTTTTCTACTATTGGCAACATTGTTAAGCCTTTTTTAATTTAGAGGTTAACTAAAAACTTGCGTTAGATAAAAAAAAAGATAAATAGAGATAAAAATAAGCAATAATTATTAATAAGCAGAGTTTTAAAAAATTAGTAATACTGCATTTTACTTACGTTTTCGTGCAGATTTGTTTCAAACCTAGAAATGTTTTACCTACAGAAAATGTCTAGTTCACATTTTTAATAATTTTGCTTTTGGTTGGCTCTACCTTCACAAAATATTGTGAATGTTTATGATATTACGTTAGAGTGACCATCTTTTTTACAATTCCTTTCATATTTTTTGAATTTAAGCTGTTTCAATATTGTTTCTTAATGAAATAATAGTTTTGATATAATGACATTGACTGATAAAGTCAAATTTTTCATATGTATCAATATAATTTTTTTAAATTTTTAATAGGATTGACAGGGAAACAGTTTTAACATGGATTGTTATTTTTTTAGGTATGCTCGTCTGGAATGAAATCCATTATGCTTGGGGCACAAGCCTTGCAAACTGGAGCACAAGATGTAGTATTGGCAGGTGGGATGGAATCCATGTCAAATGTACCCTATTATCTAAGAAGAGGACAAACGCCATATGGTGGGGTAAACTTGGTGGATGGAGTAGTATTTGATGGTCTTACAGATGTCTATAATAAGTTTCATATGGGTAACTGTGCAGAGAATACAGCGAAAAAGTTAGGTATTACTAGACAACAACAAGACGAATTTGCTATTAATTCTTATAAGAGAAGCAGTGAAGCATGGAAAAACAAAATATTTGACCCCGAAATAGTTTCTGTAAATGTGCCCCAGAAAAAAGGTCAACCGGATTTGGTATTTGCTGAAGATGAAGAATACAAGAGAGTCAATTTTGACAAATTCGGAAGACTTGCCACCGTATTTCAAAGGGAAAATGGTACTGTTACGGCTGGAAACGCTTCAACTTTAAACGATGGTGGGGCAGCTCTAATTTTAACAACCCAATCTGTAGCAGACAAACTTAACTTACATCCTCTTGCAAGAATAGTTGGTTTTGCCGACGGCGAGATTGATCCAATTGATTTCCCTATTGCCCCAGCGACAGCTATCCCTAAATTACTAAAACAGACTGGTGTAAACAAAAATGATATTTCCCTTTGGGAAATCAACGAAGCATTCAGTGTCGTAGTTTTAGCAAATCAAAAATTGTTGGAACTCGATCCAAACACAGTTAACATTCATGGAGGAGCGGTTAGTTTAGGTCATCCAATTGGAATGTCTGGTGCTAGAATTGTAGTTCATTTGGTTCATACATTGAAACCGGGACAAAAGGGGGTAGCAGCAATTTGTAATGGAGGAGGCGGAGCATCTTCTATTATGATTGAAAGACTGTAAGTTTAGGAATCAAAAGAGAGTCTGATTATTATATGTTTTTATTTGTTTAGGAATATATATGAAGTAGTGCAAAAATAAGCTAAATAATATATTTTACACTATATTTTTAAGTGGTTGAAAAAATTTATTTTAAAAAATTTGTATTAAAAGGAAATGTTCTTTCTTCTGTTTTCTTTGTAGGAAATAAATAATTATGGTCATTAACATGTTTCTTTTTTGGTAGGACGGAGCCACCTTTGGCAAATAAGTTGCCAACATTGACTCTTTACACTAGACATCCTTGCCCCTTATGCGACGACTAAAATGCTGAGTTATCGCCTTATATGCGTTTAATAAATTTTGAAAGTGTAGATATTTCTTTAAAAGAAAAATTTAAAATGGTTGAGATTGTATAGATATGAAATCCCTGTAGTGTTTTTAAATGGAGAGTTTTTATGCAAACATAGGTTAAATAAAGATTTGTTAGAACGTAGACTAAGTGAAATAAAATACTTCAATAAGTAAGAAACAATAATGTTTTCTTGGGTATTTTGAGCCATTTTATAATCTGGCTAAGTAATCTTGAGTAAACATCCTTTTTGTTATCGCAGTCTGTGTAATTATCTTCAATCGGTTATTTCCTGTTATAGCCTGGCAAGTTTAATAATTAGTTTTTCAGTTCCTCTCTGGTTTTAGTTGGTTCTTATTTAATTTTTTTTTTTAATATTTTTTAAAGCACATGGATTTATTACTTAATACAAGTTACGTTCACACAATCTAATATATTTTGTAAACTTATGATAGCTGCAACAAACAACTGCGCGTTGCATCTGTTTGAAACTCTGAACACAACCGTTATAAGAATCACGCTTACCAATAGTTATGCTGCTTAACAAAATTTCCCGCCATTTAGAAATTTATCAGATTTATGAATCCACCATCGTACATAAATTTATTTTTCGACCTAGGTCCATAAAACGCTTTTTTTCCTAAATAAAATTTCTTACAAACTGATAATTATTTGGACGAAAGAAAAAAATGGAAGCATCTAACAAAGTATAATAATTTCTCAAAAGCTGTATCGTACTAGAAAGCTGTATACTCCACTATAGCCTTTAATCCTTTATATAACTCAAATTCGACTATCACTGAAAAACTCTGTACTTTTATTCGCTTCGACTCTGCTTCAGCTCTGTATTTATTGATTATATTCAGAAGAAAGCTGTTTGGATTGGAGATCCGAAACTCTGTAGGAACCGTGGTTTTTCGAGCCATCGAAGAAAAGTTGATAACATGAATCTATTTTATTAATCCTTACATCTGAATTGTTCGATGGATGTAGCACGGCTGATGAGTTGTGCTATGCCGAAACTCATTGCGAGATATTTAGATAGAGAGAACAGGAAATAGTTGCTGATATATGGACTTTGTTGAACTTTGGCAATTAATATTGCCTGCCTTTAGAGATTGCCCTGTCTCGCGGTGATTGTTGGGAAACTGAAGGCAAGATCAACTTTGGGCTCACATCACTTGAAGATACTAATTATCGTGCTGTTATATTGTACTAATATGGCGATGTGTTCTTTCCTCGATCTTTGTTCGGCCGATCGGTCAGAATGCGATGAAAAATACTCCAAAGTAGTTCGATAGAAGTAAGACCAGTCTTGAAAGGTCATTGACAGAGGGCCGGTATGCTTTTAAAAATAATCTAGTGTATAGTTTTCTTTTAAAATTCAAATTGACTGTTAATTCTGAATTCGACCAAAAGGCATCCGTAATTGGACGCTTAATCCTAGGGTTCAGTCTCAAATGTTACCTTTAAAATCATGCTTTAAGATAAAGATTGGCAAAGGTGATATTGGAATATAAGAAATTCGATTAAGCATTTGTAAATTATTAGATATATGGTACAATGACAGTTATATAGAGATTGGAGTTGTAGCGTATAGACTATTTTCACTGATATATTAGCGTTGTCGTTAATATATAAATATCTCATACACAACTATAAGATATTGTATTAAAATATTTTAACGCAAAAAAAAATTGTTTTTGCTGTCACTTCTTTGTCTAAATAAAAAATTATGAGTTAGTGAAAGTGCAAGACACGATTAGGTTTTTTTTTAACTTAACGTTGATGAAACCTAGGCTTTGAGTAAAAGAAAGAAATAAACTGAATTGATTTTAGAGCATTAAGATTTAATGTTTTGTTAATATAAAAAATAAACCAATATTCTATATATCCTAATAATATTTTACTTAATATAAGTAATAAAATAAACCTATTAAAAAAAGATAATAAATAATTTTTTAAACGTAATACTTAATTATGCACTAACATTATTTATGTATGTACAAATAAATAAGTGCAAAATACTTAAATTGATTTGATAGTTTGTTCAAATATTTGTCTTCTGGGTCTATGATCTTTAGTGGCGTGAACTTCAACGGTAGCAGGTGTAGGCTGTTGTAAACTCTTAATTTTGGCGTCAAGGTGTTCTTTATATCTAACTTCTTTAAGAACACGATCTAATGTTGATAAAACTTCATCAGCATTTTCTTTAGTGAACACCATGGGAGGCTTTAGTTTAATGACGTTACATTCAGGACCATCAGCACTTAACAATATGTGTTCTTCACGCATTCTAGCGTGTTTTTTTTTAATCCATACATATATTCTCTAGCCAGGTTATAGGATATATTTTATTAGGTTAGGTAACATAAGGAATAATCAGTGACGATAATAGTGAATCAAGTCGGAAAAAAAGTTTGCCGCTAGCGGACTCTCTTGCAATACGCTGCCTAAACCGTTAAATATGAAACAATATTATGTAGCGAAGAATATAACATATATAAAATACAACGTCCGTTAGTGCGTATGTGACTCGAGAACCACTTATCCGATTTACGTATTTTTTTTTTTTAAATTCATACATATGTTCTCTGGCCAGGTTATATAATAATACTAATAATATATATAAAACGCAACATCTGTCTGTCCGTTAGTGCGCTTATCACTCGAGAACCACTTATCCGATTTACGTTTTTTTTTTATTCATACATATGTTCTCTGGCTAGGTTATATGATATATCTTATTACGTTAGGTAACGTAAGGAATAAGCAGTGACGATAATAGTGAATCAAGTCCACGCGAGCAGAGTTGCGGGCACGGCTAGTTTATAATAAATATGGTAAATATTATAAAATATGTGTCAGTTGTCCAATAATCCATACATATATTCTCTGGCCAGGTTATAGGATGCTATGCTTTTTACGACCACAGCTGCCAGGGCTATTCGGAGGTTATAGGATATATTTTATTAGGTTAGGTAACATAAGGAATAATCAGTGACGATAATAGTGAATCAAGTCGGAAAAAAAATATGCCGCTAGCGCACTCTCTTGCAATACGCTGCCTAAACCGTTAAATATGAAACAATATCATGTAGTGAAGAATATAACATATATAAAATACAACGTCCGTTAGTGCGTATATGACTCGAGAACCACTTATCCGATTTACGTATTTTTGTTTTTTAATTCATACATATGTTCTCTGGTCAGGTTATATAATAATACTAATAATATATATAAAACGCAACATCTATCTGTCTGTCCGTTAGTGCGCTTATCACTCGAGAACCACTTATCCAATTTACGTGTTTTTTTTTGTCTGAAACTTGTTAGTAAAGATAATTAAGGACAATAGAAATTCGAGAATAAACTTTTATTTAAAAAACTTTTAATGCTGCAAGAACTGCAAAATTACGTATTTGCTAAGAAGTTTCACTTCAATAAGGAGTGTAGAAAGACTAGCTTTTTATTGAATTTTTGTTTCGTAATTAAATCAAATAATTTTACCTCATCAGCGATGCACACTCCACCAGCTTTTCTAACATGCTCGTAAACATCTTCAAAATAGTTCTTTGGTGGTATCACTTGTCCTCCGCAACTTAAAAAACTTTCTGCAATAAAAGCACAAACTCCCTTTCCTTTATTCGTGATATTTTCGCACATTTCTTTTACTTCATTGGCATATAAGTGTCCAACTTGTTCTGAAGGATAGTCTCTGTCGTTAAATTTTCCACGGTAGCTGTCTGGGCAAGATGCCTAAAAAATGCTGATATTAATGTATAAAGTACATACACCGCAGTTTTCTTTAAATTTGGATTTTGCAAATGTTATTAATTTGTATCTTCATGGCCGTGGCAACATATCGACGATATTAAAACTTGGTCGAATGTAAACTAAAACTTTGCATATTTTTTTGGATAAATTAAAACTAATATAGAGCCATTGGCTCAAAGTTGTAATATTTTGAAGCGTTTTAACATTTAAACGATTGTGTTATTTAAAATTTTGGGTAGAATTAAAGAATAGTATAAGATATGAAGTATCTATAGTGTGAAGCAGTTAGATATTGTAAATATTAGGTTAAATCGACATTCAAAAAAAAAATGTTAGGAGTAGTCAATTTTGAGACTGGACCATATGTATCAGAAGCAAACTTACCACATGAACATGATCCTTTTGTCCAACTCCTCCGGGGAGATTAAATTTGTAATGAGAAATATCAATCAAAGATGTCAAGTGGCCATGGTAAGCACTAAAAAAATAGGAAAATCGAATCTACCTGATATACCTAAACCCCAACATTTTCCTACACTGTAAAAATTTACTATATTTTTAAAATTGGTGCTATTTTTTTTAAAATTAGTTCAATTTTATCGAAATTAAACTTTTAGTCGAAATAAGAATTTTTTGAGATATTTGTATTAAAAACTAACACCAATCTTAACAAAATAATATTAACCACTAGTCCACTGATATAGTGCGACTGTGTACAAAATGAGGATATAGTAAAATTTCTGATTGAATTTAAAATGGTTACATAATGTCCCTCGTCAACGTTGTTCTTTTTTTTTCAATTTTTGAGTATAATAAAGTTATCAATAATTTATAGTTGATAGTCGACTCAGTAAATGCCGAGCTTTTAAATCTTCTCGATATTTTACAAGTGTAGGCAATTTAGAATCAAAAAATAAAAAAAAAATAGCTCTTTTAATTATCCACTTTTCTAGCAGTCGCAAATATATCGGCTTCAAATATGATGCTTATCTTTGTCAGTTCCTGTAAATTTTATAAGGAAAAGATGATATTTTTTTCACATAGCCCCTAACAATTTTGAAGTTTAAAAAATATTTCTTTTCAACTTGAACATTTGTGAAAGTTTCATCAATAAACCCAAATAATTATTTTTAAAATAATTTTAGTTTATGTAATTTTCAAATACATTTATATGAAAGTTTATTTAGGTCAGAACTAATGCTATTTAAATTAAGAGCAGAATTTGATTCAATCTAAGTTAAACGATTAGATATTTTAAATATTTGATAGTAAATGTCAGACTTTTGAAGGAAAGATTAAATACATATCAGAAGTGTTAATTTTTTTCTTTTAGGCATACATGAACATTTACATAAGTGTTTCAGAACCAAGATTTAAAAAGTTAGCATTAAGAAACAACCCATCTATTGGAATTCATGTGGAAGTAAAGAAAGATTGCTAATAATTTGGGTTACAAAAATAGCCATATAACGGTGCCATGAAACTTTTAGCTAATAGTTTAGTCATCTTTTCCTTGATAAACTTGTAATGTCAACCCATACATAATACAAATTTTGTAAACTAGTGGAAAAAAGATCCAAATTAAACAATATTCTTGAATAAGTGCAGATTAGTATGGCAGGCAGGCTAGCATGTTCAAAGGCCTGCTGTCTTGAAATATCACTGAAGAACATAACCCGTTGTGGATCTTCATCTGTAATTTAGTATTAAGCTGGAAGAGAAAAATAAAAACAAAGAAATTAGAAGGGTTTCTCTACTTGTTGCTAGAGCTACAATCTAAAAAGAGACCAATTAGGTATTTATTAAAAACTATTGAGTAACAGCTTCATATTTAACTTCTAAATGAAGTCATATAATTTTATATATAGTACTTTCTTTTTTACACTGAAATCTTTGTCGCGACATGAACTGAGTTCACATTTCATTATAGGATCGAGTCGAACCTAATCGAATTTTTTATATGGTTGACATAACAAACTCATTTCAATTTCGACTTTCTATAATGGCGTGGATCCTTGTTTTATCATTAATCAAACCAAATTTTTAACACTGCATATACCTTTGGTAAGCACGAAGAACATAATCAAGTATTAAAAACACTTGCAGGATATGGCAAACAAATTACTGGATGCAAAAACATTTTAAATTAAAATTTGGTACTTTTATATTTTTTATTGAAGATGATTATATTTGTTTTATTATGCCAACTCTACGTTCACATGATGCTAAAAGTTGGTAAATATAAAAAAAAAACGGGATATTTAAATTTTGACTACTTTGTTTTCACGTCAAGATTATTCTTAATTTTCTTATTAATATGACACACTGTTGTCAAACTGCTCAATACTTTTTAAAAGCCACATGGTAACGAATTAAGGGTTGGTATATAAAAAGAAATGTTCATTTTTGACAGAAATGCAAGGTGGAAAAATATATTTAAAGATCTTTTGTTCAAAAATTCAATAAGATTCGTGCCATGTTCTACATAAAAATGATAACATATTTGCGGAGCGGAGTTGCCTGGCAGTCTATTAAATCCACTGTTAGGTTTAGGTTATCGGTTTAAAAAATTCATATGGTATAAAACAATTTGAGAACAATGATCCGACTATAATAAATAACACAGTTTTGTCGTTACTTTGCGATAGAGGCATGTGACTGAACGTCATAACGATATATTTTTCTATAAATTTTATTAGGTTTTATTTTGGAAAAAAGAATTAAATGTGAAGACGACTGTCAACATGTTTCATTATTATCGAAACAGGATTCAAGTGTTAAAAAAGTAGTTTAATAAGTAACCGTTATTTATTTTGAAGTTATTTTAAAATAATCGTAGTTTTTTAAAGCTATTACCCAAAATTTTTTTGTATAAGGAAAAGGGATAATACTTTCTAAAATAAATAATTGTTTCTAAGTAGCTACCAAATTAAATAATGAAAAATTACAAATTAAACCATCGCAGTTTCATCAAAAGATCGTCTTCGATGGTCTTCTGATGGTGGCCTAAATAGCTGAAATATTTTCCGAAATTAATCTTGCAACCTTGTTAGGATACTTACTGTTCGAGAGCTATGATGTCTTTATTTCCGGTATGGATCTGAGCTAATCTCAGAGCCAAGTCATTGGCCTCTGAGCCGGAGTTAACGAAGAAGCAGACTTCTAAATTGTCAGGAAGAGTGTTTATAATCCTTTCAGCGCAAAGGACAATGTTGTCGTGTAGGAAAACGATTGTTGGTGTTAAGAGTTGCCATTTGGTCGCATCCAGCTTTTACTACTGCTGGGTGACTGTGACCAACTGGAAAAAAAAATCAAATTATTTAAGTTAATTAAAAATTTAATATTTGGTTAATTAAAGATCTGATTTTCTTTACAGTTAGTACCTCGAGAATGTGTTTATTCGGACTTTTGAGGGTTAAGTCAGCCACAGAAATTTTGATTCCATCAAGTATCCGGTCAGTCAATAAGTTTTGAAAGTGACACCTATAGAGCATCACTTGAACCAAATATTGAACACCATTTTGAAACTTCATCTGTCATATTATATATATAAATTTCAAGTCGACCTGTCAAGTCATTCATTGCTTATCAGCTGGTTAAAGTAGACGCGTTTGAGTATTTTTTAAAAATGGAAAAATCGAATATCGTGCAGCGATAAAATTCTTTATTTTGGAAGGTTTATCGGCAACTGAAATCCATGTAAAGTTAGTGAAAATGTTAAAGGAGTCTGCTCCTTTATTTCCAACTGTTCATAGATAGACTTTAGAGTGTAAACGTGGTCGTACAAGCGTTAATGATGATCTACGCTCAGGAAGGAAACTGTTGTGCCAGTACAAGATATGGTAATGGAAGACCCTCGATTAACCGTGGATGATTTAGCTGAGGCTATAGGCATCTCATATGGAGCTGAGAAAACTATTCACGAGATGGGTACCGTATTTGCTAACATCGGAACAAAAATGAATTTGAGAGAAAACTTTCTAAACAACATTTGGCTCGTTTCACAAAGAATAAAACTTATTTTGTGCGTCGATTTGTAACTATGGTTGAGATTGGGGTTTACTAGTATGATCCTGAACTGCGACAACCAACCGCACAGTGGACTGAGCCCGGTTAGTCACTTCCAAAGCAGCCAAAGTGGTCAAAGTTGTCCAAAAAATTATGCCATCAGTTTTCTGGGATGTAAAAGAAATTTTGTTAATTGATTACCTTCAACCCGGTAAAACAATCCCAGGAGAGTATTATTGCAATCTTTTGGACCAGCTAGATGAAAAAATTCGTCAGAAAAGGCCTGGTTTACAGAAGAGAAAAAATCATCTTTTATCATGACAAGGCACCTGCTCACAGAGGTGCTTTGGCAACGGCAAAACTGGTCGGATTAAAGTACGAATTGTTGGAACATCCACCCTATTCGCCAGATCTGCCTCCGTCTGATTTATACTTGTTCCCAAACCTCAGAAGCTTTCTACGTGGTCGCGTTTTTCAAAAAATGATAGCATCTGTAGATGGGTATTTTGAAGATATTCCACTTCGGAGATGGGGTAAATGAATTGGAAAATCGCTGGAGCTTAAGGAAGATTATACTGAAGAATAAATGTATTTCGACTTATTAATTCATCTTGTTTCATTTTCGTTTTCAAAACTTATTGACTAACCTGTATTTTATAGAAAGGCGTTTTGAGCTTTTTTAAAAATATTCTAATTTAACAATTTAGTTCAATAGTGTAAAAAGGTATTTTTAAAATTGCGGATTGAAAATCTGAAAAAAATGTCAACACGTAATATGTAGATTAGCGGAAACATTTTACTTTCAATTCTTTTATTCATTTAACTTTCTTTTATAATTAATCCTACCCTGAACTGAAATAGTGATGTTAGAAATATGAAATAATTAAAATATGGTTTTATGTTTTAATTTTTTCAAATAATAAAAAACAATTAAGAAATTTAGTTAAGGTTGTTTGTACTAATGCTAATATTAAAAAAATATATATTAAATCTTAGTAATAAAAAACTTATTATTGCTTAAAGAAAATTTAGATTTTTTATTGTATTAAGTAGATATTGTAATAATTAAATTTGTAGTGTTTTTACTTTAAAATACTGATATTATCTTTAAATTAAGATTACAGACAAAGTTCAAAAACTGTCTTGAAATATTACTAATTTATTATTGTGAATAATAGGTCTAAAAATCTTTAATCGTCACTATTTCCAGGATATATTTCACGCATTATTTGCGTGTGAACAATTGTTTGTGAAATATATAATTGCTGACGTATATTATTAGTGTGCGAATTTGTATTGTACGTAGGTATATTTATAAGTTTATTTTTTGGTTATATAAAAAGAGAGGTATTCTAATTAATATATGTTTTCTCACTATTAAGTTTTTTATTTGAAAATCATTTAGGAGATTTGTCGAGATTTTTATTAGTTTTGAAATATGTTCTTTTCTAAATCCGAAGTCCGAAAAATATCTATATTTTTGTCAGATTTTCAAATCTGAACTTTCAATTGTTCTTTCTTCAATATATTTTTGTGGAAACTTTTATTTGTCTGTTTTGTTCATATTCTGAAAAATTAAGATCTGACATCAATTCTGTTCATAGTATTGCATTCCTTACGTAATTTCGAATACGTTTTGATCCTATCAATATCATCATTCGATAATAAATTTTAGTTTGGCAAACTTTTGGTTCACTTGTTTATTATTATTATGATGAACTTAAGAAAATGTTACACTGCAACTATGGTCGAATAACTTGAAAAATAATATGTAGTAAAAGTATATATTTTAAAAATTACAGAATCACACTACAAATCGTCATTCATGTATATTTAGCATTTAAAATGGGGAAGCTTTTCACGATTTGGGGTCCTTAGTTCACGAAAGGCAGTTTCTAAACTTTTTTATTAGCCCGGCACACACACTGTTGAGAAATCATTAAATCAGGCGCGCATGTGCACAAGTAGTGGCTTACGCTGATCGTCATTCCTAAGAGATCAGGTTCTCGATATAAAAGAGTTCTTGAAAGATTTCCGTTGGTCTGTCTGTCTGTCTGTTGGCTGTATAACTCTCAAACGAAATGGGTTATTGATTTTAAATTTGGTACACATATATATTAGTAGTAGTATGAGCGATATCGATTTAGGGAAAGGGAGTAAAAGGGGAGGGTCTATAAATTTTGTCCAGTTTCCACAGTATTATGAGAATTACTTATTGGTTTTAGCCGTTATAATAAATACGTTATAAACATAATTATTTACAGTCAAAGAGGTTAGGTAAGTGATGGAGAAGGGTTTACATGTTCTTTTCAGAGTTCTTGGGATTAAAGCCTCTGTGAATGATGTTAATTTCTTTTATTATTTTCATTTTTAAAATAAATCGTATGTAAAGGAACTGACAGGTTTCTAAAACCCCTCCTCTGCTCAACTTGTTTGTAATTAATGTCTCACCATAAGTATCTATCATTAAAAATAGCGAAATATGAGAATGTCAAATTCGATATTGATTTTAAAACTGTGTGTTTGCAAGAGAAGTACTTTACTACTTTTTAAAAACTCATTTACGAATGAGTTTGTTTAAAAAACTATAAGACGAATAGAACTAACGCGACACCAATTCATATAGTGTTTGTTTTAATCCTTCTCTTCCCAACAAAAACAATACTAGCATAGTCAAGATCTCTAAATATGCCTCGTGCAATCATTGGCAGACCGTCAATCATTCCAATTTAATACAGTTTAATCTTAACAATTGTGATTTCTTAACATGTTTCATAGTTTAGTTTTGCCATCACGAGTACGATAAAATTTTCTGATATTGTTAATAAGACAATTAATTTACTTATCAAACAATTGCCTAGTAAATTAAGTTAGGATTAATAACCTTTTCTAAATATAGCAGTCTCATGTAGCATGTGATTGTTAAAATAGAATTATTCTTTTAATCTTTTGAAAATATTTCCATTAAAGTATTTTTAAAAGTCAACAGATAACGTCACACGAACTAGTTTAAACCAAGCACAAGAATTATTGTTGATGTCTGTAAATGGAAACATACTAAAATTATTTAAAAAACTTTTTAATTACCAGCCTGTTTGTACATAGTGATAATTAAAAAAATACAAATAACGATTAAGTGCTTTATTAGTTTACATTGAATTCAAAATTGCGTTTTAATGAGTACGGTTAATTAAGTAATATACTTGTATCTGTTAGTCCGGCTTAATCTGATTATTAAATGATCCTTAATAAATAATAGCTTCAGTGTTTATTACCTTTAATTTTATATGTCCTATCAAAAGTAATTTCATTATGAAAAGTAGAACTACTATATTCTAAATATAATTATCCCTAATGAAAATATTTTAGTTCTGATAAAGTTGTTTTTAAATGTCTAGTTACTATAGCAACAATTATTGATAAAACTGACAATTCTGTGCTTATTTCTAAAAGTCATCTACAGTGATGTTACGAATTTTTCTGTTCTTTAAATTTTATTTATATCGTAAGTTAAATCGGATGATACGCCTATGCTATCGAACATGCGGTCATTAAAGCATCTTTTTCATGTTATAAGTTGTTTATTTTAGTATGTTGCGACTAGATATTCTTACTATGTGCGATTTTTTGCTTACTTTCACTTACAGATCCCTAAAGGTATTGGTTCCTATAATAAAATGGTATATAGAAAGGTTTTTTGCTTTTTTTTTGGCCTTTTGTGGGCGAACAGGGGTGAGATCTATTAAAGTTCGAAGACCACAAATTATCATCTATATAAATAAATAGACCTGCCTTTTCTCTTTGTTCCACGTAAATTATCACTATGACGTAAAACACAGACAACTATTACAAAAAGCGTGTACGAGTGTTATACATATCATAGTGTGGCCTTAGATGGCCCCTAGATTTACCCAATAAGGAATGTTACATAATGTTTTAGCTAAGTCTGGGCTCACTTACGAGGCCTTTTCAACGGTCACGTTCTAGACTATTACTGAATATTTAGTAAATTACAAGAATATATGACCAATCGGACTTAAATTATTTTGTCAAATCCTAACTTACATTATACAGTTTTAAGTTCAGCATTACATCTGAGTGATTTTTTGCAAAAATTAATTTTTAGAATGTGAGATCATCTTGAAGTTTAAAAATATATACTTTTAGTACCCGGTGATCCGTTGTCAGAATATCAAAAATGTGTTAGCGTCGAATGTAAAATTTTAAATATATTTCAAACAAGTATCACATATGACCCGTGCCTAATTATTGTTTTTTTTTTTTAATTTATGGTACTTTTATATGATTCTGTACTCAGGAGTGCTATAACAACAAAAACCAATTAAATTCTCGATTCAACACTCTTCTCCCAGGAATGATTAGAAAATCAGTCGACATTTAAAAACACCTTCATAATACTAGTAAAAATATGAATAAAGATACAGGTTACAGTTAGCGCGAAAAAACGATTTTTTACTGGATCACGGTCAGGCTGTTATAATTATTTAGCTTTTTGGGGCCATTTAGGGATGTAAACTCTTGAAAAGGTCTTGAGCAACTGTAGGCAAAATATTAAAGAGTCAGTCGAATTTAAAACGGTTTAACATCAAGATTTTTTTTCATATGCGCATCTTAATTTGAATTGTAGAATAACCTATTACAATCGAAGATGGTTATTAAAGCAGTTTATATATATATATATTTATATATATATATATATATATATATATATATATATATATATATATATATATATTATATATATATATATATATATATATATATATATATATATATATATATATATATATATATATGTATATATATATATATATATATATATATATATATATATATATATATATATATATATATATATATATTTACATCATACATCATACATCGGTTAATACATTTGAATCGGTAGCAAATGGGATTGTGTGTGATTCGTAAATATACGTCCCCGATAATTCCATATAATTTTTACTCAGAAGAGACTTAAACTTTTTTCCAAAATCATCGCCGCCACTATCTGACCCCAAATTCAGAACGCCAAACCTATACCAAAGAGAAATTATTGATAGTACCGTATACATATTATACTTTATCAGAGGAATCAGCTAACTATTCAAAATGTACATAACAAACAAGATTTTTCTGAGCAATCAAAAATGTGATAGCAAGAAATATATTAGACATATTGATCGATCGACCCTACGCACAACAAAAAAACACCAATATGTTTAATTAAGTGAATTGAATTAGAAAATAATTGTAACTAAACTTTGGTAATATCAATAAAGCACTTAAAACAATTTTTGAATTACCAATTTATGGTATTTCACGAAAAGAAAAGTTAATTTTCTTAGCACATTTCAATAGATAAATAAGTATTTGGTTCTTTAACATTTGATGACAGCTCGGTCAGCTGAAACACTTCCTATCTCTCTCACATAGGGAACAGCGAACAGGAAGTCAATGATGGCGCAATACTTTTTTAAATTACATTGTCCAGTGATTTTTTAAATTTTCAACTATATTCAAATTTATTAAAAATAAGTATCTTCCAATTAACTCCCATTTTGACTTACCGTGAGCAACATTGTTGATACAATCGAGGTATGCGTCACCTCTTTCATCGTACATATACTGGTCTTTGGCTTTCACAATTTTTAAAGGATCTTTTCGGAAAAATAGTTGGCAAGAGGGACTAGAAAAATAAAAAATTAAGATCTAGGATTAAATAATTTAATTAAATATTCGGCATTTTTCCATATATTTTTTTTTTCTATCAGGTGTAAAATTAGAATTTACTAGTCGTCTCGTCTATAGAAAACTGATAATTACAAGTATTAAAAAACTACTAAGGGAAGTAAAAGAAAGTTAATAACTTAACTCTATTTCACTTAGCAAACGTTTTCAAATTTTTTAAAATTTTTCAAATCGTTCCCAAAATTAATAATTCTGATTTGGATATTACTTTTTCTACTTGTGCACCCTAAAAACGTTTTTATAGCTTTTTCGCTATACAGAAATGATATTAAGCATACTATAATATATACTATAAAATTATGTAGAGAGAGAATTTACATACAGTCAATTCAGTATCGTGATAAGGCAGAACAAAAAAAATTGTAGTAATTACATAATTTTTTAACAGTACGCAATAAATTTAATAGAATTCTACGAAATTCATTTTGACCTTGTCTGGTGTCGATTTTTTTTTTAAACAATTTTCGAAAATCGTGTTTTTTTTTTCACCCCTCAAAAGACAATTAAATCATATTTTATAATTGGAAAATAACCACTAAAAGAATGTATTAAGCATATGGTGTCACCTATAAGGAGAGAAAAAATTAATTCAAATCAACTCAATTTGACGGATGGTTAAGTATTTGATCGCCTGTACCTCTAATTTTTGATGCTCAACTACATTTTTCTTTGAACAAAGGCTCATTATAAGCCTTCATTTAAACACAAACAAAAAATAACCGGTCAAGTGCAAGTCGAATTTGAGCAACTAGTGTTCCGTACGTTGATTGCTTTTAAAATAAAAACATTTTGTTACGGAGGAAAGTGACTTCACAAAACACACCCCAAATGAGTACTGAAAACTGATGTTCTTGAATTTTTTTTTTATATACCAGATAAATTAAGGGTAGCACTCATGATAATTTTCGTTCAATCTACACCCTGTGGAGAATAGTCCAGAATTTTTTCAAAATTTTTTGATCAGTACTTTTCGAGATAAGTGGAGGTCAGCGATTTTTCGCGATTTTTTAAAAATAATACTAAGAAAAGTGCGCGCAAGTATTACATTATATATATTTTTGAACTCATGTTTTTACAAGCTTTCATTTGACACCCCATTCGATGACCAAGTAAAAAATTTTATTTTTCACTTCCGATTTCACCCCCTAAAATTAACTAACTCCTTTAGTCAAAATTTAGCTTTCAAAACTACATGGCTCTGATGAGGCCATCAATTCCTATATTAGTACTAAATTTCAACTTTCTATCACAAATAGTTTCGGAGAAAATCTGGTGTGATAGACGAACAGACGGACAGATAGACAGACGGACAGACGGACAGACGGACAGACGAACAGACGGACAGACGGACGGACGGACAGACTATGTCAAATAGTTGCGGAGAGAATCGGGTGTGACAGACAGACAGACGGACTTATGCCGAAGTGATCTCATAAGTGTTCCGTACGGAACACTAATAATACCGCTTTTGCTTTCGTGTTTCGTACGGAACACTTATAAGATGACTTCGGTGACCGATTTTTTCCGAAACGAAAATTATCACCAGTGCATTACCTTTAATAACTTATCTGGTATATAAAAAAACAAAAATTTCAAGGTCATCAGTTTTCAGTAAAGATTGGAAACAAACTTTGTTGGCTTGTTTTGTGAAGTCACTGATCATTTTATACCACCGTAACAAAATTTTTATTTTGCAGAGGGCCATATATTAAATTTAGAATGTGTAGGCGGGCCAGATTCAAATAAAAAAAATGTACTGAATTATTATAACATTTTATTTATTTAATTATATAGTATATAATATACGGTTGTTAAAAAATTATGATTCTTCATTGCGATCGCGGGCCTTATTGATACGTCCCGGGGGCCGGATGCGGCCCGCGGGCCGTATCTTTGACATCCCTGTTTTAAAAGCAATCAACGTACGGAACACTAATTGTACAAATTCAACTTGTACTTGACCGGTTTTTAGAAATTAAATGCAGTTTATTTTGAAATAAAACTAAGTTTAAAATAAAAAAAAGTTTAAAAATTAAAAAAAAAGTGGTATTCTATACAGCTTAATATCGCATTGCTAATATATTTACAAATTTTCATCATTTTAATGTTTTCGGTAATAGTTCTGTTTACGAAAAAAAGCCATAAAACTAATTGAAGATGATTAAAACTAAAAAACTAAACTATCCATTTCTGTTTGCAATGCATATTTTATATTTATATCTCTTAGACGTTTTATTCACTGAATTTATATATATTTAAAGTAAAATTTTAAAGTAAATTAATCTACATGTCTATATTCCGAAAAAAAAGAGTAATTCTAACCATTCACTGGTAAAGTGAAAATAAAAAAGAAATATCTTTATATTAGACTAACCTTGTGAAATATATCGAGTAATATAAAAATTAATCAATATGCAAACAATCTGTTTTAAAATAAAATAAATTTTCTAAAAATAATTATACAATAGATGCACGTAAATGTAAATACTGTATAAAATTTTCTCACCCAATCAGCTTCTCTCTCATTGCTATAGTTTGATTTTTGGGAAGTTGTTCCATTTTTAAAAATTTATGAATTAAAATTTATAAATAATAGTACAACTGAATTAAAAAATAATTACGTCAGAGACAGTAAGTGCCTAAGAAGTTACTTATGAAGGAGTAAAACTTCAAGCTAGGTTTAATTGTTAAATATATTTATATTACTTAAAGGCAATGCGCGCGCAAATATTTGATCACGGCACTTTCTTAATGTTGATGTGTAATTATGATAAAATATGAAACAAGCTTACTGTAATACACTGGCAAACAAAAACAAATTGTCATAATATTATTAAGACATAAGGCATAATGGGCAACATTTTTGACACTTGTGGTACCTATTTTCCTACATAACGGATGATGGAAAACGATGAAAGGTGTAAATAAAATATTATATATCACGTTCGGAGTGCCAAACTTCATTAGAAAATATTGAACAAGCACCTAAATCGTAATCACATACATGTTTTCAACCACAGGGATATGCAGCCTTTTAATTTACATTTATTATTTATATATTTATTTCGAACTAGAAAGCTTTACACTCCACAACAACTGTTAATTGTGTACGAAGCTCAAATTCGACCATGTTTGGGGCTCTGCTCCCAAATATACACTGCATTTATTAGATTCTAATCAGAGGAGAGCTGTTTGCCTGATTGGAGACCCGGAACTGGCTAGTAGCCTTCATTCGAAGAACGGTGGGCGAGTTGAGTCTATTCTACAAATATTTTCATGGAAAGTGTTCGATGTATATAGCCCGCCTAATTCCTTCCAGAGTGGTGCATGCTAGAAATACACCTTGCGCTAATACTTCACATCTGTATGAGGTTCAGCTTGTTACTCCTCGTACACGCCTTTTCAAGCAGTCTTTTATATGGAGCACCTCAACCCTTTGGAATAATTTGCCTAATTTACAGCGATTCAAGATAAACATGAATCGCTTTTTCCGCACACGGGTCGCTCCTGTAGCACTTTGGGCATTTCCCTGCAGTACGTGTGTTAGGCCCATAAAAAAAAAAAATAAAAAAACAAGTAAATTCGTGATTATGTTGGGTATCACTAAATTGAGTGGCAACCTTAGCTTCAGGGTATAGTTCCAATATACAGTGTGCGGGACCCAGGGGGGGACATATTTTAAGTCGGATTTGAATGCACTGAAGGTTGATAAAAACTGGCGGTCTGACAATAAAGACGGTGTTCTTATCGTTGTCATGTGGGTTGCATATCTGAACTCCTACTAAAGAACATCAAACACTGTCAGTCATTCGGTTAGAATTCTTAGTTAAACTATATTTACAGCCTAGCTAACATTATCCAGACGACACAACATTACTAAAATGAAAGAAGCTTTATTATTTTTTCTTAACTTTTATTATATCCTTGTGGTGACCAGGCCCGTAGGGAGAGGATCAAGGTACGTGGAATTAAATTTACAGGCCTTTGTCAAAAAACCTTCTTTTATATTGAAACTTAGAAAGTTTGACCCGGGCAGAGCCTCTATTATAACTGACCGGTTTTAACTTCAAACATCGATGGCCGAGTGGCGGAGATTTCCAAAAACAGCTTTTCCCTGTACTAAAATTTTATTACCTTCCGTGATAGTCGGAATGGGATAGGAGTTTCTACAAAAAAGAAACATCTTTTATAAAAAAACCTATCTTATAAATGACCTTTTGCTTCAAAAATTGATGACAGAGGGGTGGAGATTTCCAAAAAATGGCTCTTTTTTTTTATCAAAAAGTAACCTTTCCTTACACTAAAATTTCACTATTTTCTAGGGGTAGAATTTCCAAAAAAGAACCTTTTTTTACAACAAAATTTTATCACTAATAAAAATTTCTCACCCTTAGATAGGCACTGAGGCCTCGTGGAATGACCAAACCCAGGAAGAGTCATTCGGTTCCCCTCCCTTTTGAGAACAATGAACAAAATCCAAATAAAGGAAAGAACTTTTTACAAGTAACCGAAAACATTACATTAGACAAATGCTAAGTACTAGGCAACAAATAATAATTCATAACGGTCACCAAAGAACACTAGTTGCAAACCATTTTCGCCTTAAACAGAAAATAACACTTTTCACACAAGAAAAGAATTATGGAATTCACAGACCCTTTAGGTTCAGAAGTCGTTATTTTGGTCTCGAAGAAGTTAATCTTGCTTGAATCTAAGCTGTTTTTTACAGACAGTGATGAAAAATTTCTAAAGTACAATGTGTCTATTACGACTGAACAAAGTGCATGTATTTTGATATATATTTTTAGTGTTCCGTATGGAACACTTATAAGATCACTTCTGTGTCTGTCTGTCGCATCCGAAATTATTTGACATAGAAAGTTGAAATTTTGTACTAATATAGGAATTGAAGGTCTCATTAGAGCCGTGTAGTTTTGAAAGTTAAATTTTGACTTAAGGGGTTAGTTTTTGGGGGTGTAATCGGAAGTAAAAAAAAAAATCACCAGCTGATCAAGTGGGGTGTCAAATGAAAGCCAGCACACCATTCTTTGTATTATTTTTTAAAAATCGCTGCCCCCCTTATCTCGAAAAGTACTGACCAAAAAATTTAGAAAAAATTCTGGAATATTCTTCACAGGGTGCAGATTGAACGAAAATTATCACAATTGCATTACCTTTAATAATTTATCTGGTATGTAAAAAAAACAAAAATTTCAATGTCAACAGTTTTCAGTAAAAGACCGGAAGAAAACTTTGTTCCCCCTCACCCACCCAACCCCCCCCAGAACACTCATTTGGGGTGTGTTTTGTGAAGTCATTGTTCATTTTATACCTCAGTAACAAAAATTTTTATTTTAAAAGCAATCAACGTACGGAACACTAATTTCGCAAGCCCAACTTGCACTTGACCGGTTAATAATGTTAAGGTACTGTTAAGTATAACAATAATTATTACTTTACACTGATAATTAATTTTTCTTTTTTTTCTGCCTCGTTTATAAAAAATATTATTTTGGCCATTTGATAAAATTGCTGTATAATATTTATACAGCAATTTTAATAAAATAATTATTTGTTTTTATATTTTTTACTACATAGGATGTCTGTTAATGTCATTTACAAAAGTACGGTCGCCTAATACATATTGTTTAAGCTTTAAAATGAGCTAAATAGGATTTTATCTTTGTTATAGAATTAATAAAATTTGAACACACTACAATCCCTTAATATCTGTGGGAATATTATTTAGAATATATTTATCCTTGATACGTAGTAAGAAAAAAGCCACATTGTACTAAAAATAATAATATCATTATTAACTTAAAATCCTCAAAGAACAAATAGGCCTGAAACGTTTGCTTTTTACTTTATTACCATGTACACTAGAGTCATCGAAATTTTAAATTTAAGTGTTACGTTTTGAAGGTTTGTGATTGTGAAAAGTATATTCTTGGAAAGATGCATATACTCGTACAGGAATATTATGTATGGGTTCTAACTGAACTGAAAAAATGTAGATTTAGTGCTGGAGAAAAATACTTTCAATAAAAACCAAACGTTAATAGTAATATTGTTAAGAATAACAGTTGTTTTTAAGCATGTCTATTACCGTATCGGGTTAGTTTTGGTGGGGGAGGGGGCGCTGTGTCCCTTTGGCTTTCGTAGGAATCGGCAATGATTTTTGAAAATATTTTAGATGTAATAAAATTTTTTTTATTTTTTATAGTTGATTCTAATATATTTTATACGAATACGTATCTATTTTTTTTGCTGTAATTGTTTTTATTTTCCTCGATATTATTTTATACATTTCAAAGAATCAACAGAGAAAATTATTGGGTGAAAATTTGAAATGTGTAAAAAAAATCAACATAAAGTCCGATGTGCAGCGAGGTTGCGGATAACTCTCGCACAGATTTAAAACCGTATGAACTAAAACACAAATGCAAATAAATGTAACACGTGCGGTTTTTATCCACAATATGATAACCTAGTTATATCTACCCTTAATAGAAAAATTCGTATAGGGATCGCAGCACAGCGCCCGATTGAAGACCAGGAACACAACAGAAATCTTGAACATCAAAAAAAGGCTGGTGACCTGAGCCCTTTCTATGAAAGCTTTTATGTGTTTAACTTATTTAGTTTGTTTGATTTTATAGCGGTGCATGCTAGAATTATACCCAGAAAAATAAGCAAGGAAAAAAAAAACAAGATGTGCAGTAGACCTAACAGCATTTGGGAAACTAAATTATTAAAAAAAAAATACTTGTTGAGACACTTAGATCCAAATAATTGTGATAGATTTATATTTCTGATACGCTTTCATCTTAAACCAAAACTCTGGAAACGTTACGTTGATGACATTTTCGTAATTCGGCCAGACGGTCAAGATTCTCTTCAAAGTTTTTTCCATCATCTTAACTCTTTACGTCCAAATATCCACTTCCCTTTTGATATTGAAAACAATAACTCTTTCCATTTGTTGAATATTTTTATTAATCGAAAACCAGATATTACTTTGGGTCACTCAGTATATAGAAAGCTCACTCACACTGATAGATATTTAAATGTTTCCTCACATCACCATCGCGCCCAGAAATACTCAGTCATTAACTTCCTTGTTCATAGAACTGTGTCACTCTCTCAGCCACAATTTCTTTAATCAAAACTAAAACATCTTGCTTCCGTTCTTCAATTAAACAATTTCCAGTACTGAGATATAAGACATTCTTGCAACAAATTGATTTTTCTATGCTAGGAAAATTCGGGAATCTATCAAAATATCTAAACATCTCCACAACCTTTATGGTGACACTGGTCTTTATGTTGCACTAATCTGGGAACAAATTGTCCATGTGGCCCTTCCTTTTAGAAAAGGCAGTTTCGTGCTACATTCTGAAGAAGTCACTTCTCGGAACAAGCTCTGAAGAAGCCAGCAGGATGATTGGCGAAATGTCTGCATCACTTATTCAAGAGACACAGGAGAAATCCAGAAGAATTAAACCTCTAAGCTGCTGTGAAAAATCATTGAGTTACTCCACCACTTGATTCGCATATAAGTCTCATGTGGATATTTATTTCCTAATAAAACGGTTGTCAATTTAGTATTGCTTAATGTCTCTAATAGAAGTCTTTAGATTTAAAATCTAATAATAAAACGAAATTGTTATTGCAAATGTAGTTTGTTTTGCAAAGCAAACATTTTCATTTGTTGCCTACGCATATACATATCGTATAAAAGTGTACTGCAATAGTGGAAAAATACCAATACGTAATATAAACCTAATACGAGGGCTACCTTTTAAGTTTTTACCAAAAAAAATGAAAGACTTTTTTTTTGCTACAAGTGGTTTTATTGTTTAGCCTGTAAGATTTATACACTTTTGTATGCGTTTGAACCAATTCTCGAAACATTTTTTCCACTCTGAAGTTGAAAACATGGTTTTGGAAGGATTCAACACCCTCTTGAGGTCATGAAAATCGCTGTCCACGCATTTTTTTTGGCATATGGGAATAAATAGAAGTCGTTAGGCGATAAATCAGGTGCAATGAGATATTAATTCGATGTTTTTCTCCGTCAAATAATCAGTTGTGCTGTGTGAGAGCTGACATTGTCATGATGAAGAATGATACGACGATGACTTCTGGCGATCAAAGTGTTGTATATCATTCAGCATTAACTGTTCTTCGTTCCTCTAAAGCAATGGTTGCAACATGTCCAGTATAACCAAAGAAACGAGCGATAATTTTCTTGAAAGTGCTTCGCAAACGAACCACTTTTATTGGATTCAGTTGATCTTGTAACTTCAAATAGTTGATTGTTGTTTAGTTTTCGGCTCATACGAATATATCCAAGTTTTGCCTCCTGTTACGATGTTGTATACGGATTTTGCAACCAATTGACACGAGCCCGTTTTTGAGTTTCTGTCAAATTATGCGGAATCCATCGTGATCAGATGTTTTTCACAGCTAAATGTTCATGCAAAATCGAATGTGCTGCAGTCTTAGATATGTCTAAGGATGCTTCTATCTTAGGTTTTTGGAACAACTACTGATTTTGGTCCACCTTCACGAAATTCATCGCTGACGGAAGCACGACCATGACGAAATTCTGCAAACCAACTGCTGCTTTTCTGATGGTGATTTCATTACCAAAAGTTTGGTAATGGTAGTTAGGACTTTACTAAAATCGTAAAAAATCCTCCAACGAAAATCTTCACGTGAAATTTCCATTTGTTCACAAAACTGTTTTTTTAAACTCTCACTGTAAACAAAACTACTTGGACAATTTCTGAGCTTTCATTGTTTTAACAATAACAAATGTTACAACAATGATGTCACATCTCAGTAGCGCCATCTAGTGGTTAAATTTAAAGTCAATTTTATTATTAGATATAAAATATATGTTATGGACAGTACCGTAATTTCCGTACTATAATGTTATTGGTTAGCAATTGTAGACAAATATCCATCAAGTACAAATTAGTTCATTTCATTTCATGTATACTAATATCAAGCAATGCCCGGTCAATAACCTAGTGTTCCAACACTCGTTTTTGCTGGTAACAAATAAATTTTATTTGAAAGAAGCTATACATTGATATTTATTAAAAAGTGGGTTTACGAATCTGCCAGATGAAAGCAGACTAGAAGAGATTTTAATCAAGTTAAAAAAATATTATCTTTTTATTTTTCAGGTTTTTGTAGATATAAATTCACATTCAATAAAAAACTAGTATAAAATTGACGTTCTTGATTAGAAATGATGGTTTTTGATACTAGACATGCCAAATTGGAGTGACTATCCGTCGCCTAGCCTATAATTGCACGTAAATATGAACAAAACACACGGATTCAGTGTTCTAATCTCAAAGAGTAAATATTGCCTCGTGCAATGGTATGTAAAGCGGCGCAAATCCACTCCAACGTTCCAGTTCCAAAAACTAGGATCTCTTAAATAATCAAACCCTAAAAGTTACTCTCTAATGTACTTCAAAGGATAAAAGTAATATTCAAGACATTGCATTGATGAAGTCTAAATTTTTTATCATTTTTGCCTTTCCCGCCACAAAGTTCGGAAAGATTGGCACAGTCATGAAACAAGACGGTAAGAGCGACAGTCGATGCGATAGTATCACACTGAGCGATGACGTATGTGATTTGGGCACCTACCATCTGATCTATTCCTTTAGTTGCGGTTTACGTCAAACACAACATACCTAGTGCTGGATTCTATCCTAAAGAAAGCTGCTCCTCTTCTGAGTTTACTAGACATTTGATGGTTTAGAGCATTGAACAAGTGAAGATAATTTAAGTTTGTTATACTCATTTATGGAAGTATTCATCTGATAAAATCTCAATAATTCCTTCAAATAGCATGATAGAAATATACCTCTTATTACTTATTAAGTCCATATTAAGTTCAACCTAATACTCCCTGTAATACGTTCAAGAATCCATTCAAGAACTCTTTTAACTGGAGAGCATCAGTTCTAATCATCTGTTTTGCAATTACTTTTAAAAGCATATAATGGAAAATTACTAGTTGCTAGTAATTTGACAAAAGTAGTTCAGTTACTAGTCACTGCTATGAGGTAATTTATTTTCATAATCAATTACTATGATTGAATTACTATCCATTATGAAAGTATCGGACACATTCAACAATTATCCATTGGTTATTACTTTATTGAAAATAATACAAAACCAAACTGCTTAGATATTTAAAGTAATGGAAACACAGAAACTTAACTCAGTTACTAGACCGATTGGTGTAAGTTTGTTAAAGTGTAAGAAGTGAAGTAATATTAAGGAAACTACACGAAAAACTAATAAATTTTAATTTATTTATAATAGAATTTAAAAATAGACCAGTGCGTTATGTAAAAAAGTATTATTTATATTGTAGTATATTTCTGAAACACCATGTATATGATCACCTAATATAAAAAGTTATTAGTTAGGGAAATATTTCCACTATTCCATAAACCTAATCGGCTCATTAATTTTATTATTTTGTAACGGTCTATTCCGGACAAATTATAAAACGTACAAAAGTCATTAAAAATACATAAAAAAGAAAACGTTAAATTGATAACAAAATAAATTTATTGCCAATAATTGATAATTTTTGAAATAATATTATATTTTTTTTGACTTTATCAAACAAGGAAATTTATTTGAGTAAGATGGAAATATAACTATGAAAGTATAATATTTATTTAAGAAATTAGTAATACATAAATCACTCAATTTCCTTTACCTTCACTTTTTTTAACGTTGGTCAAATAAATGGTTTTCAGTAAAAAAAACTAATCATTTTAAACATATTACCTTTGGTCAAGCTAAAAATTCAAGGCTGTTTTACACGGATGACTTTTTACTCAATTTAGTAATAAATACATTGAGGAAGTTTCCTTAAAAAGTAATGGTGTTTCAAAGAAACTGAAATAACAACAATTATTGTAGTGATTTTATACTGTTTTATATATTTATAGTGTTTACGGAACAACCTTTATAAGATCACTTCGGTTCTGTCTGTCGGTCCGTCCTGTAAGTGTCAATCTGTCTGTCACACACACCGATTTTCTTCCGAAATTATTTGTCCCATAGAAAGTTGAAATTTGGCTAATAAGGAAATGGATGGCCACATCATACCATGTACTTTTGAAAAGTTACATTTTGACTTAAGGGGTAGTTTTGGGAGGATGAAATCGGAAGTGAAAAAAAAAAAATTTTACTAGGCGAATCGAGTATGGTATGAAAGCTTGTAAAAACCACGAGTAAAAAATATATAATATGAATGTAATACTTGCGCGCACTTTCTTTGTATTATTTTTAAAAATTAACGCGAAAAATGTGAAGGTGACCTGCCTTATTCCGTTAAAGTACTGTTCAAAAAATTTCTAAGGAAAACATCGCTAATAGCTACTGAAGGGATGCAATTAATCATCCTGAAGGAAATTAAGTTTCTGAGAAGCTCGTTCAGTTTTGCTGAATGAAAATTGAATTTAGGAGGTGCATTTTTTACTAATTTTAAAAATGGCAGGGGAAGAGCACCTCTTGCGCTCAATTGGCTGAAAATGTGACACAACACATATCCCTTTTGTTGATAGCTTGTTTATCCGTGGCAAAAGTGTCTATATATATAACTATATATATATATATATATATATATATATCTATATATATATATATATATATATATACAGGGTACAGGGAAAGTCGTCCTAGATAATTAAGGACTTAAAGTTTAGGTCGTTTCTGACCGATTTGGGGGGGGACTCTATGACATGATGTCCTAAACTTAACCGTTTTCAAGATATTGAATGTTTAAAATTTTTCTAAAAAAAAACATTTTTTTTTTTTGCTTTAGTATCGATTTTTTTTTTATTAGAGGTTCTCGAGTGCGAGTTTTTGGTTATTTTTAGTTAGTCTGTATGTCAAGTATCAAAAATCATCAAAAAAATTTGAACTAGTTACTAACATTTCAAATGGCGGCTTGTTAATGTTTCTAAATTACGAATTTTTAACCAAGTGTTTCCCTACTTTAAATCAATAAAGAGAAAAAAAAATGTATGGAAGTTATTCTGCAAATAATTTTTAAAAACTTTATACGTCTTTTTAGCTATCAAAAAAGGTATAATACTAGGAGTTTAAAATAGGAAAACTGTACACAGAATGACACCTAAAGCGGACTCGGGTAGCAAAAGGTAAATTTTTAGTTCTAGGTGAAAATACGAAAAAAATACACAAATTAAAACAAAAAACCTTGCAATGTAATATTTTTTATTAATTAATAACTTCATGTTTCATATATGGTCGCCCCTATTTCTAATCATCTAATTCCTCATTCGTTTTTCTTAATTAACTTTTCACAACGCTGGTTGTGAGTGCCACCTCATTTCGTCAGCCGCATCAATTATTTTTTGGTCTTAGGACATCAACAATTTCGATAGGAGTCATCTGTTCGTATAAGACTTTTCATGTGACCCCACACATAAAAATCCATCGGTGTTAGGTCTGGGCTTCTCGCCGGCCATGGAGTATGGGGATCCGCCTCTTCCATCCATTTGTTGGGATAATTGTCATTGAGCCATGCACGAACACTTCCATCTGTAGCGAGCTGGGCAGCCATCGTGTTGAAATACATGAGGGGAGAGGTGTCTCAAACGCAATAGGTAGGTCTTCCATCAAATTAGATAAATCTTTTCCGCAAGAAATTGTCGTATTCCTCGCCATTCAAATTATCTGGCAGGAAGAATGACCCAACCAAAATAATTTGAAATCTAATAATACCCATCCACACATTTAAGCTGAATCTTGTTTGTGATCCTTTCGTTCTTCTTTTTTGTTTGGGTTGCCTTCCATCTTTAGAAGCCCAATAGTGGGCATTGTGGATAGTTTGTAAGACCGTCGGGGAGGGGATTGTCCGAATTTCGACTCGTCAGTCCATAGTACTTTCTTAAAAAAAGATGTATCTTCGACATCGGTATTGAGCATAAATCTGCAGAATTCTAATCGTCGCAACGGATCCCCTTCTTCAATGACTTGCACGGGCGTATAGTGGTAAGGGTGTTACCCAACAAAATGCCTTACAAACCATACCTTCCAACTGCGAAATACCAAGCTGTTGTGCGACAACAGATGTGGTTGGGTCCACCTCAAAGAGACGTCGTATTTCGAATTCTTCTTCGTCTTCGTCAAAGATACGTGGTTGTCCCATGTCAGTCCGCCGTCTTGTACGGAACCAGTGATCTCGTAGTCTTCGATAAGTTTCCATCAAATACGCTAACTCAAGTACACCACGAGTAGGATATCGCAGTATGTATTCATCACGTGCACGCGGTGACACACCTTCGCAAAATCCGTAACACATAGGATGTCAGCATATTCCTCGTTGTATAACGTTGCCATATTCACAAGCAGAGATCAAAATCCAGTTACGAGCCAATTCCACACAGTCAGAAGATGAAACACAGATATTTTTGAAAAGCAACGGTATAGCTCATACTACCACGGACAAATCGCATGAGCAGACTAAAAAAATCATTCAATAATGTTTAGTGAACAGAAAATGTCAATCGCACATAGAGTACCCCCGACCGGAAAAAGATGCTTACCCAACCCATCACCTTTTATAGTTTTGAAGGTGCAGTAGTACACCGGTAATTGGTAGTATCTAAATTTCTATTATTATGTTTACTCTACATTTTGGGATCAATTGAAATCTCATTTTCGGTAGAATTTTTCAATAGATCCCGTAGATATTATTCCGTTTTAGATAGCTAAAAAGACGTAAAAGTTATTTAAAATGAATATGCAGAATAACGTTTGCGCCATACAAGAACAAGCCGCCATTTGAAAACTGTTTAGTAACTAGTTCAAATTTTTTTGATGATGTTTGATACTTGACATCACAGACTAACTTAAAAATAACCAAAAAAAAACGCACTCGAAAACCTCTACTAAAAAAAAAAATCGATATCAAAGCAAAAAAACAACATGTTTTTTTTTAGAAAAACCTTAAAACTTTCAATATACTCGAAAACAGTAAGTTTAGGACATCATGTCCTACAATCAAATCGGGTCAGAAACGACCTAAACGTATAACGTCCTTTAATTAATCTAGGACGGGACTTTCCGCTGTAACCCTGTATATATATATATATATATATATATATATATATATATAAAATATATATATATATAAAATATATAATATATATATATACGTGTATATCTAGGGTGCCCCATTCATATATGGAATAATGATTCCACAGCATTTATTAATCAGCGTATCAAAAAAATCTTTAAATAAAAGTTAGGTTTTGAACTGTTAGTTCGAAGAAATTACGCCATCTTGATTTTTTTTTTAAATGGAAAGTTCCTATATATTATTTTATTTTTGAGTTCTACTCTAAAAATTCTAGATATTTTGTCTAACATATCTATAATGTCTCAAATTTAACTATTTTGGAATTATTGTCATTTGAAATTTAAAATAAAAAAAAGACAAAAAAAAACATTAATAAACACTCTAGGTCTATTTTTAAGGTAACAATTGGTCAAAATGTCTATCGTTAACAGCGAGGGCAATGACCCAATCTGTCATAAACAGCCTGAACCGACTTTTATAGAGAATCCGGGGTGATCTGTGCTACTTTATAATGAATTCTTTCAGGTCGTCGACTTCGGTAAACTTTGGTTTTCAAATGACCCCATAAAAAAAATCGAGTGGGCGTAAGGTCGGGACTCCTTGCAGGCCATTCTACAGCACCTCTTCTGCCTATCCATTGATTAGGAAACCAATCGCATTCAATATATCTACGAACATTGATTTCATAGTGAGGAGGTGCTCCGTCCTGTTGATACTACAGATTCCTGTTAGGGATATCCAAATTATTTTCATCGGAAAAAAGACCTGCACAAGTTGAAATAACTTGCTCTTGGAGTTAGTCACTGTAAATACCGCTGTCCTGTAAGATTTCTATCGACAAAAAAGGGACCCATGATATGACGTTCTACAAATCCCTGCCACACGTTTGTCATTGTGGTCTTTGAGAATGACTTGTCGATTATTCAGCGGGGATTCTCACTAGACCTAGTACCGGCAGTTATGTCTGTTAACTCTTCCGTTAAGACAAAATGTGGCCTCGTCAGTAAAAAACAATATAATGAATTAGGTTAGGATTAATATTGATCCGTTCTATTATGACCTCGTAAAATTCAACGCACCTATCGTAGTCATCTTCAGATAATTGTTGCCAATAGAATGGGTTTGTATGGATGCAATTTTTCTTCATTCAGTATACGACTGAAGGTACCTTTACTTATGTTGTGGTCTAGGCAAAACTGACGAGTGCTGTATGGAGATTTTTCTGTAATTTTCAATAAAACATCTAACTTTTTATCGTCGCTTGTTTTAACTTTTAGAAGGTCCAATTTTAGAACGATCCTTAACATGACCTGATTGTCTAAAAACGTTTTAATGATTTGCTAACTACGGAATTGGGTAAATAGGTTCTCGATTCGGATATTCTCCGTTAAAAGATCACACACCAATCCTGTTGTGTTCTCCTACGGTCTCCGTAACCAACCATCATTAACAAAAGATTCTTTCAGTTTCTGTTAAATGTACCATTATGATATTACGCTCCAAATTGCAGTTTCACAAAAAATGCATTCAATAAAGGTTTTTCGTTAATAAATTATTTTGTGACGCGTCAAGTCGTTACCTGACAGTGAATGTTTGACATAGGCCAGCTTATTTTTTTTTTTTTTTAATTTGATCTCCTTAATTTCAAAATATTAATAACTTCCAAAACAGTTCAATTTAGTCATATGGTATGTTAGAGAAATAATATATTAGAATTTTTAGTGAACTCAAAATTAAAATAAATATACAGGTGCTTTCCATTTAAAAAAAATTTAATTTCTTCTAACTGACAGTTTAAAAAAAACATTTTGTTGTCAACGTCAGTCAACGTCAGCATGTGCGCTGTATAACACCCTATAACTTTTATTTAAATACTTTTTTGATATATTGATTAATAGATGCTGTGGAATCATTATTCCATATACATGGGGCACCCTGTATATATAACAGGGCTTTAATGCAAAAAAGTCGGTAGTACCACACAGAACGACTAAATATAGAATATAAACTTGGAAAAGTATGATATAGGCGAGAGAAATGACACAGGAAATCGCCTAATCGAGTTGCAAACAATCAATATTCCATATGAACACTAAAACAAAATACAATACACCCACCATACTGCAGACTCGCTATACTTGGAAGAGTCCTAGAGACAAATCACGGAACAAATGGGTTATAGTTTTAATAAACATTCGCTGGAGAATCTCTGTCCGAATAGTTAGAACTATCCAGGAGCGTGTGCGATCTAACCTACAATCTCTTTAGCAGCCAAATACGACTCAAATTTAAAGTACCGTCTGTTGTGTCGTTCCAAAGAAACTAATACAGAGAGAAAGTAGATATAGGTATTCTGAAAGAGGCAGAAAGGGCCATTCCTTCCGTGTTAGTCAGCGTCAAGAGACATGAGAAATTATAGCAGTATCAATGAAAACTACTCCAACAAGGAATCCATCAATAAAGCGAAAACACTGGATATCCAAGACTAGATATTCTAGATCACGGAGAATAGAAGAGGTTGCTCGTATATATCAAAACGGTATGCACACGGAGGAGAGCCCAGGAAAGAAAAAAAAATGGACGATTTCTAATAAAGAAATTAAACAGAGATGTAAGTCAGACAAACAACAATTCTACTGAGTCCGATATATGCAAGGAAATCAAGAATCATAAATCAAAACAATCAGCTAGCAGATCTCTTCAGAAACATAAAATACATAACAAAGGACTATTAAGGTTAAGAATTGGGTTATTTGAAGATCACACAGGAACTTTAAAAACAAATCACAGAAGAAATAGCAGAAGCTTGGAGATCAATATTGTCAGGAATGCTATAAAAGAAATAATCGAATCCCTTGTACCTGAAACAACCCGATTAAACTTTGATACTTGGGGGGGGGAGAGTGAAAGTTAGATCAGCGCTCAACAAACTTAAGTAAATGATAAAGCACCAGGCCCAGATCTTATAACAGAACAAACAATACAGGATTTAAAAGAAACTGGAGTAAAAATGCTTCACCTCCTCTGTATCCAAAATATGGCAAACTAGATAATGGCCTACTGACTGGACCAAATCTATTGTCATTCCTATCTACATAAATGTGACAACTATCGAACCATTTCTCTCATCTCACTCGCCAGCAAAATAATGTTATATATTATCAATGAGAAAACTTTCCTATAAAGAGAAATACCAGTGGAAACAAGCTGGTTTTGCCATAGAAAGAGGTACTTGCGAACACTTATTAAATATACGACAGATAACAGAGAAATCAAGGGAATGGAACACCCCGCCGTACATCTATTTCATAGACTACAAAAAAGCCTTTGATAAGAGTCAAATGGCATCACTTATGGGATTTATATTGAAATAAATGGGCGTATACTCAATACCTAATTTCTCTTATACGTAAACTATATCGCCCACACCACAGGATCAGTTAGAGTTACTTTGAACACTCTCTCAAATGAATTCCAACCCGAACAAGGCATCAGGCACGAATGTAATACTGTCTCCACAACTTTTTAACAGACATGGAGAAAATATTATGAGAAGATCGCTGGATTGGATGGGAGGAAGGGTATCTTGTATTTCAATAAACGGGCTTGGGATGATACCAGCCCTATTTGCAAGCAGAAAAGAAGAGCTAATCGAGTTGGTGCGAACAGTGGGAAAACGAAAGCCAAATTCTTTGGTCTAGAATTAAATATATCGAAAACAAAAATTTTGATAGTAGATAAACAGCCAATAATATATCCCAATATAGCCAGAATTGAACGCTTTGAAGTTATAAAATCCTATATGTATCTTGGACCACGGATAACAAGCACTGGAACAACACAAGAAGAAATACAGCGAAGATGCGACATGGCGCAGGTGGCCATGGTTAAAAGTCTCCAAAATCTGGAGAGAGGCGGCCAAATTTCAAAACCTCTAAAAATGCGATTGGTCAATTGATTAGTTTTCCTAATATTGACGTATGGCTGCGAGTCGTGGATGATGAGACAACCGGAACGGAAAAAGATTGACGCTAACGAGTTGTTTTGTAAGAGAAGAATGCTACGAGTTTCGTGGATTTCCCATCAAATAACTCAATTATGCAAGAACTAAGAATTACCAGGAGACTCTCGAGAGCAGAATTTCAACTTTAGCAACTAAAATACTTGGACATATAATGAGAAGAAATAGATGGCAATATGGAAAGACTTATCACCCAGGGTAAGGTAGAAGGTCGAAGATCAAGAGAGCCGGAACACGATGGATTGCACCAAATAACCAGAATATGCAACAGATCGATGCACGATCTCATTGAGATTGCAAGAGATAGAGACTTATGGAAGAGAGTTATACACGACGTCTCAAGGACCACTGAGCACTCCCTGTGGGTGTTTTCAGACTGAAGATATATATGAATTTATATATATATATATATATATATATTATATAATAATATATATATATATATAATATATATATAATATGTATATAACAGTATATCATATATATATATATATATATATATATATATATATATATATATATATATATATATACAATATATATAATATAAAGTAAATTATTATAATATTTATATATCATATATTACGAGCATATATTTAATATTCATATATATATATATATATATTATATATGATATATATATATAATATATAAATATATATATATATAAAAATATATAATCATAATATAATGTGATATATTATTATATTTGTAGTATTATATTATATATATAGATCATAAATGTATATATATATATTATTAAGTATATATATAGATATATATATATATATATATATGTTCATGATATATGAAGTTATATAGTATAGATATATATTAATGTAATTATATATATATATATATATTATATATATATATGTATATACTTAATATATAATGTATAATATATATAAAGGATTTATATTAATATAATAGAGATTACTATATATGTATCTGATAGCTAATATAGTAGTATAGATATATGTACACTCATATATATATATATATGAGAATAGTATTTTGTTTTAATATATTATATATATATAATAATGATATATATATATATAAATACCTATATCTATATAATACCAAATTGTGTGTAATGTGTATGTTTTCATTATATTAGATTGTTTACAGTCTATAGAATATAAAAGGAGTCAATGAGATAGTTAAAGGACAGATTGGAGATAATATATTTTATTTATATCCATGGATAGTATAATATCTTTTTAAAGTTCTTGAAGTCGACGAATCTGAAATTAATTATTGTTTTATTATATTCAAATTTTAGACGGAAATAGTAGTGTTATAATGAGAAATATTAATTTTCAGTTGAAATATTTCTAAAGCTAGAAGCTACCTAATTTTTTTATTATTAATATCTTATTTAATTTTTAAATGTGAATATGCTAATATGTGTATAAAAAACCCTTTTTAACATCGTTTTACTTTCATCGCTAATGGATATATTCGTTTGAAGTTCTTTAGATCATATCAAGAAAAACCTGATTATCAATTGAAGTTGTAGCGCTTATTCCCGAGACTCTAAAACGAACATATACGAATTTAAAATTTAATAACATCCATAGTTCTCTTAGTAAGGAATGGAAACCATGAGGGTTGTTTATGAGTAACGTCCCGCGACAGTGAGCTGGTAGATGAGTGCGATCTTAAAATTTCTGTCTGAGCCAATATAACAGCAGTTTGTAACGTAAGACGAGACTAGAACGATGGGGGAATATTTTTATTGAGTAATTCTTAAAAATAATCAAAATCATTAATTATCCCTGTTTTAATTTTGTATTTTTATTGAATAAAAAAAAACTTTTCATAACATAATAAAAGAAAAATATAATGATTTGGGACGATTGAGGGATTAGTGTATCAATGCTTTTGGTGTATGTAATATATCACCATTTTCCTTCCTTTAATATAATAGTGCTAGTAAGGAATTGATACAGGTTATTCTTTTACCTGTTTTGAGCAAAGTGGCCAAATTCCAGTGTTTATTACAGTAACGTTCTTATTCTTGCAAGGGAGAGTAGCCTGGTTAAAATTAACGAATATATTCTATAGAGATACTTTTTTAGACGTGATAAATCTGTAATACATAATAAGATGGGTATTTATAAGTGCGCTATTTTCATCAGTTGGTATTAGCATATTACCTTTATGAATATTTTTTTTAGAAGCTTACAATCAAAAGTGCAAAATACAGGACAATATTGTCACAAATACATATGCTTTTTAATTGTAAAAAGACCGTCGCGTACTGTTTTCGTGGTATGGAATAGTATTTTAAGGACTGTCATAAAAAAAGTAATTTTGACTAATTTCACGTATACAGGAATTACATAATAAAAAAACAAATTCAATATTATTCATAGTTTTAATTGGACAATCTAATCTATAACCTTACAGAGTATATTTCAAATATCTAATACGAGTGTAATCCATTTGGCACGGCCTCATATGCGACAATTTATATTTTTACACTTATATTCATCAAAAAAGAAGCACGAGAAAAGTGTCTACGAGAACGAGCAGAACATTTATATGTAGAAAAATCTGACTTAATTTTTGGGAGTTTTTACCCTAATACATGCATCCAATTATTAATGATACCTGATACATACTAAAGATTACTGAGAATCTAGATGGTGCAAGCGATCAAATTTATTTATAAAACATGAACCAAGATGAATCGTGAGAGACTGAATTAAAGACAAATTAAGTGATAGCGACACAGTTTTATTCTTCCACGCCGTATATCATATCATTAATCAACTTTATTAATGATTCACTGACTATGCGAGTTATGACTGAGTAGATCTAAATAAAGTCACAAAATGTTTATATCAATCTCTTTACCTTACCACTTAGGCTAAAGGGAAGTATTCTAATTCATAAGAAAAAATCATCCCTCAACTGGCGCATTATAATTTTTTTTTTTACAGTTTTGAATGATCAAGGTTCCGTTCGGCCATTTTGTGTGTCCTAAAGGCTAATAAACTCACGAAGAAATGAAATATTGATTTCAAATTTTGATACCACACACAATACGTGAAGTAAGCATGCAACCAATAGTTCTTGGGAGCGATATATGTTTCAAAACAAGGGGGGGCCGTGAAAATGAGTCACGGTGTCGGATAAATTTGTATATATTTTTGTTGGTGTTCTTTGGCTGAGAAAATGATCACAGGTTTGAAGTGTTAGATATGTATATTTAAACGTAATAAACAGAGGGGGGGGGGGGGGGGCAATAAAGGGGTGGAGGGGAGGGCGTTCGAATGGTCTGCCATTATAATATGATCGTATAATTACGTTCCTTTTCGGCGTTCTTAGAAGTCGAAGTATTTGAAAATTGAGTTATTTGTCGTTGTTTTTAATTATTTATGCTTCAAACATGTAACGAATTTAATACCGTGTAAGGTTAAGAGGGCTTTGCTTCAATCGTGTATAGATGTCCTTTATAGATTTTCATCCCTTGAAGTCACAAAATTTGAAACATTGTATTTCTGTATTATTTTCCATTTTTATAACCGCAATAATATGTGGAGATTAACTGTCAGATTTAATTTGTTAATTGTATCTGAAAACCCTTTCTTTCTGCGTTCAACTTTTTTTTGTGTATTCATATCTTAGCAAGATGTTGCATGGACTCCATTGTATTCTGTTGCACATCTAAAGTTACTGTGTTTGTGGTGTACGGTATCCCCTGCTTTTTAGACTGTGAGGCATAAGAGGATTCCACTTATGCAAAATTCCGTGTTGCGTTTTATTGGCGGTATTCGAAGTCCGTGCGAGAGGTGTTCAGTGGCAAAAATTGCGTTGACATAAATTGGTTAAGAATGGAATGAAAGACGGGTGCTACACCAGTTTGGTACTATATATAATTAGGACTATTTGTAATGAAATGTCCTCGCTACTTATTTAGCCATAATAAAATTTAGATACAGATGTACATAACCTGGAATTCTGAGGCATAATTCACCTTGACTCCGCCCATGCACATGACATCAATGTATGAGCGTTCTTTCAGTTTCCAAATAGCTTAAATTGTACAATAAATTGCCTATTGAGCTGAGGGAATGCGTAAAGTCATACAGGGTTTTAAAAGAGCAAGTAAAAAACATTATTCATAAGCTTCTGCTGACTCCTTCCTGCGGCAGAGCTTCGGACAATAGTCACCTCAATAGACCTCACCTAATGTTACATATATAGCAGTAGCCATACCTTTAGTCCCCACAGTATTAACTATTCTCATTCTTTCATGGTTGTCACATTGTGTATTGATATTTTGTATTTTATATGCACTCGACCTCTCTAATGTTACATATATACTAGTAGCTATACCCTTAGCCACACCACAGTATATAAAATTATAATTTCTGTCAAGGTAGTACATGTGTATTGATTAATATATGTTGGTTATTTTATCTGCAAAACTAGTTCTAAATGTTGGTGTATACAATATGGTATTCGCATTTCAGGGTTGAGATATGAATTGTAACTTCTTCAACCTCCGCCTAATTGTAATTTTACAAATCATAATTTCATTAAAGACATTTTATTATTATGATTGTTTTTGTGTTTTTCTTTCTCACATTTGAATCAAGTGTGGTTCCTATTTTGGCTGACGGGCCCAAAACCAAGTCACACAAACGCTATTTGACCATTATGTATTTAAGGAATGACCTGACAATGTTACATGTTTTCAAAATCACACTGACTTCTGAATGTTCTTTTGTGTATGTTTGTGTTTGAGTCCTAATTGTTACGTAAATGTGGTGTGAATGTTATTGGTGTAAGCCTGTGGGCTGATAATAGATGAGGGGGGACAATGATGACTTTTTTTCTTGTTTCCATAGCCTTTTTATTTCCGTTGCAAAGGTCTGTGTATTTGGAAATTTTTTCTGTGGATTTCGTTTTGGAGATGTTTGTGTCGTTGGGACAAGCTATGTCAATTAGATAGTGAACTTTTCGCTTTTTTTGCACTGAAAAGTAATATCGGGTCTATTGGCGGAGACTGTTTTATCTGTATGGATACTGATGTCCCAGTAGAGCTTGTAATCTTTATTTTCAAGTATGGATGTTGGCAGTGTATTTGTAGTAGGGATCTGTGTTTCTCTATGAGTTTATATGTTGTGGCTAGTGCTTGGTGAACTAGCTTTGGCAGCTGAATCATGCCTGGCTTGTGTACTCTGTTCCGGCTAATATTTTACATCCGTCGTTATGTGTTCGATTCGTTTCTTTCAGTGCTGGTGGAGGCATTCCATACATCTGTCCTCTGCAATAGTTCGGGTCTTTGATGATTGCTTTTGGTAGTTTCTGGTTAATATAACTTTATTCTGGATGGCAAGTAAGAAGCCTTTATTATTATTATTATTATATTATACCTCACCATAAAATATCTATTATCTGAACTGTGCCTTGTGCTTAAAATCAGAGTTATAGTTGATAAAAAACAAAGACGACGACGCGAACATTTCTTGTATTCGATTCAGTTCAATTCATATGTTTCTACATGTTATTACAGAAGGTGTTTATAGTGGTCACAATGAATAAATATCGGTAAAAAAATAAAAATAAAATAATTAATTACAAAATGATTAATCAATCTTCGGTCTTAACCTATATGATAAACATACATATCATATTTAACATACTATATTTAGGAGAAAAATCCAATGTAACAACATAAATTCCCTAGTGACACCTCCGAGATATGAGGTAGGTATCACAGAACATTAACATAAGTTAACGTGTTTAAGGATGCCCATAGTGCTACTGAGAAACTTTTTTCCCACCGCTGTTAAACCGCTAGCGCACAGAAATGCCACAATCTTTTTAACGGTAATGATTTTCTTCTTTAAGTTTTTACTGCTACACAAAATAATGTCTTTGTACGGTTGTGCTTGAGTAAAAGTTTATATGATGGTCATACGCAAAAAAGTAGACATTTATAGTATAAAGGGTGATTCATTTAGAGGTACTTTTTTTAAAATAAAAAAAAAATGAATAAAAACAATTTTATTTTATAATCTTTATTATCATATAAAAGAACCATTCTTTACAATTATTTCTTGAAGATAATTTCTTTCAAATGTTGTCCGCGACTACGGTTAACAATGTCCATTCTGAAGTTCCAATTTTCAATGACGCGTGTGAGTATTTCGAGTGGTATTTGGCCAATGATTCGAGTAATATTGGCCTCCAATACCTCAATTGTAGCTGGCTTATCCATGTAGACTTTGGACTTTACATAGCCCCAAAGGAAAAAGTCAAGAGGTGTGATGTCACATGATCTAGCCGGCCAATTCACTGGTCCAAAGCGTGAAATGATCTGTTCGCCGAATTGCTCTCGCAGTAAAGCCATGGTTTCACGGGCTGTATGGCAAGTGGCGCCATCTCGTTGGAACCAAATTTCGTCGAAACCACGGGCTTCAATTTCTGGCATCAAATAGTCTATTATCATGGCGCGATAATGGTCACCATTCACAGTAACATTCCGGCCGGCCTCTGTTTTGAAGAAATATGGACCGATTATTCCACCGGCCCATAAACCACACCAAACAGTTGTTTTTTCTGGATTTAATGGCAGCTCTTGAACCTCTTCAGGTTGTTCA
>CM032454.1:93511963-93721625 GCA_019049505.1 Pachyrhynchus sulphureomaculatus | reverse complement strand
TATATTTGATATATACAAGATAATAATGAATTGAGTCAGTAACTTCCCTTGACCAGTCATGTAGAGTATTGTCTTAATGTATGGAATATGTACTAAAATGACCACTATATTTAGACTATTTTACACTAAAACATAACTTATAGTGATATGTTAATAAAAAAAAATTGGAAATTAATAAAATAAAGTAATTCCTCAGCTACAAGAATCCTTGAATAGGATATATAACACATATGTACGAAGGTTGCCCTGTAATCTCCCCCTTCCCCACCTCTTTTTAACCCCATATATATTTTACTACAAATAATAAGCTTAAACTTTGTTTACCACCTTTACCAATAAAACCCTGGACAAATGCTCATAATACTATTGAGGCTATACAATGTTTAACCTCGCCCCCACCACCATAATCCCCCCTACCCTCCTGATAAAATTAAAAACAATAAAAAAATAACTTAATTTTTCGGATTTCGCCATTCCAAGAACCCTGAAAAGGACATAAAACACAATATATACAAAACCTGTATTATAAATAATTATGCATGACATTAATTTATTATATCAACAAGAAACAAAGGCAAAATAACCCATTCCTATTAAAACCATGAAAAAATTTATCGACATTTACACTCTTCCCCTTGAAACGATATAGCATCTACTTCTATGTAGTTATTGCATATGTAACAAATATTTAATTGATATCTCATCTTAGTTCGAGAGTTATTGTGCTACCAGACCTAGAAACAGAAAGGTTGACGGAAATGAGTATTTATGTTTTTCGTGATTTGGGGACCTTTAAAATGTGGATAAAAAGCAAAATCTGGGAGAGCGATCCTTTCAAGTTTTCATGCTTTTTAATTTTGCGTCTCATAACATACGCTTTCTTAGTCTCAAATTAAATTTGTGTTATGAGATATTGTTAGCTTACGAGTTTTTTTCCAGCACAATTTTCCGTACATTTTACTAAAATGTTAAGGTGTTTGTTCTAGAAATAAAATTAAATGTAGCCGCCTCTGATTAAAATGTCCAGCCATGTAATGTGGTGTGATGTGGAATTTCTACCAAAAAATTCCCCATACTGATGACAAGTCTGTATACTTAATAAGCTTGGTTGACTGCTAATAAAAATAAGCTTCGATTGACCATTGATGAATTTTGGGTTTGAGGAGAAAAAAACCGGTTAAGTTTAAGCGGGTATTCCAGTTAAGAAACCCCAATTTTTTGTCTTTTTGTCAGAAAAATTTGTAATAAATTATTTCTTAACTTTTCAAAGCCTCGAGTTTTCACTAGAAATTGATGCATGAACAATAATACACGTTAATATAAAATATAGAACTGCCCGAAATTTACTTTTTTTACATTATTTTCAGCGGTTTTACATTGAACCATGACAAAGATTTCTAAATTATCATAAAATGATGTAGAACAATAACCAGAACTCTAGGTAACAGAACTAGAAAAAATAAAATTTTACAAGATAAGGTTTAACTTCCAGTAACGGCAACTCCGTTTATTGACGTGTCCGTTAAAATGGAATGTACCTCGTCAGAAATGATGTACATTTCCATCTTAACGGGTGATAAATGTTGAAAAGTGTAACAAACACTTGACTGACGAAGTTTGGGCCTCTGAGCAATAGTCAACTGACTTTAATTTTACTCAAATTGAAGATTTCAAAAGTATTTTTCCAATTCTTCATTTTGGTAGTTTTTTCCTCTTCGTTCAGCCCGTTTCCTTCGTTTAATAGTTGTTTTAGATAAGTTGGGACTAAATATTATTGAAAATGTATTTAAGCTAGGATTCTTCTTCACATTTTATAAAGTCTTATATATTCCCGTTGGGCTTGCCTCTTATTATAAACCATTTTAATAAATATTTCACACGTATCCGTTTTTCACTCTCTTAGTTTTAACTTACTATTATCAGAATTGACATTTTCAACGCAGTAGAAGTTAAGGCCCTAAAAATGTAAATAAGTCAATTCTCTACAGTTTATGAAAAATTTAATTCTGAATATGAAAAAAAAATCATAATTTTACATTTTAGACCCTAGTATTATAATACTTTTTATGGCCGTTAATTCCACATTCTCAAAAATGTTAATTTCACATGCCTGGAATTTGTCAGATAAAAATTCTTTGTAAATCTCGTAAGTCTTTTCTGGTTAAGAGTTTTTTTTTAAAGCACTAAATCTTAAACGAATATCAGAGTTACCATTCGGGGACAGTTTTAGGGGAGAGAAATGAAATTTGGTATAATACGAGGGAGTTTAGCCTTTTTGGTCATGAAAATGACGTCATACAAAAATGCTTGGTTGTCAAATTACTGTCACTGTTCTAAGTAAGCAACTAAAATTTGTAAGAGGTTTTTTTTTCTTTGGAAACATGAGTGAAAGTAAGCACTGCGCAGTGATAAAGTTTCTCACTAACAAAGGAAATGAACAAAAAGTTATTCATGAAAGAATGTTCCGGAATGAAGGCTCATCTTATGTTGAAGTAAAAATCTTGGTATAAACAGTTTCCATGGGAGCCGAGATTTAATTCAGGATGATCCTAGATTAAGAAGACTGCTTGAGGCAAGAACTGAAGAAAACATTAGGCTTGTTAAAAATTTGTGCTATCACATCGACAAATGCAGATCCCAATGCTTACTGAAGAAGCAGGAGGATACGAAACGTTAGTTTTCACGATTGTGCACGAATGATGAAAAAAGTTTCCACAAAGCAGGTGTCGATATAATGGGTTCGTAAGGGAGGCGAAAAACAGTCGTTTTCGCGAAAGTTGACCGTTTTTTCGGACTGGGAGAGAAATTGTGATTGTTGAATATATGCAAAGTGGCTTATGAAAGGAAGATCCAAAAACCTGAAGCAGTCATTTAAAAAAAATGTCGGAATTCATGGGAAATCAAAATTCTGCTGTTGCTCGATAATTGTAGGGCCTACAAGGCTCACACAGTTAAAGCCATTACCGAAAGCTGTAGATTCGCCGAGTAATAACAATTACACTATAGCTCTAATTAAGCGACCTGAGAGTTCTTTTGGTTCAAAGAAAAATTTCAGGGCAGAAAGTTTTCCTAAGATAATGACTTAAAAGCCACTGGGACGTTGTTTGTTGATGGAAAGCAATTTTTTTTTTACGGAATAAAACAACTAGACACGCTGGACTTAGTGTAAGTGTATGCAGTAGTTGTGTAGGAAATATTTTTTTAAGATCTGCAACTTTTAATTCATAGCTCGGTAGATAACTCCCCCGTAATACAGATAAAGTCGATGTTCATTTTAGATAAAAAAAAAACTATAACCATTTTTTTATTTTCAAAATAACCGATCAAGTGCAAGTTTGACTTGCGTAATTAGTGTTCCGTACGTTGATTGCTTTTAAGATAAATTTTTTTGTTATGGATGTATAAAATGACCAATGACTTCACAAAACACACCCCAAATGAGTTTTTAACAAAGTTTGTTTCCGACCTTAGTTGAAAACCGAAGACCTTACGGTATTTGTTTTTTTATATACCAGATAAATTATTAAAAGTAATGCACTCGTGATAACTTTCCTTCAATCTACACCCCGTGGAGAATATTCCAGAAATTTTTTAAAATTTTTTGATCAGTACTTTTCGAAATAAGGGGGAGGCAGCGATTTTTCGCGATTTTTTTAAATAATACAAAGAAAAGTGCGCGCAAGAATTACATTATATATATATATTTTTGAACTCACGTGTTCACAAACTTTCATTTGACACCCCGCTCGATGACCTGGTAAATTTTTTTTTTCACTTCCGATTTCACCCCCAAAACTAACCTTTTAAGTCAAAATTTAACTTTTAAAACTACATGGCTCTGATAGAGTCATCAATTCCTATATCAGTGCCAAATTTCAACTTTCTATGTCAAACAGTTTCGGAGAAAATCGGGTGTGACAGACGGACAGGCAGATACCGAAATGATTTAATAAGTGTTCCGTATAGAACACTAGATATGCGCTATACATTGTTAAATTATATAGAAAATTCTAGGAATGGCCCATAAAAAAATTAATCAATTTTTACTTACCATTTCTTTTTATAATATGCTGTAGAAGAAATAATCAAAATAATTTTTAAAATTTATTTTTAATTGCTCGAATTCTAAACTTTGATTAACTTTTACTTCACAACAGTGGAATTTGAAAGTCGATAATGCCACTATCCATAGGCAGTTTTATTTGTCATCTAACTAATGTTGAAAAGATCAACCTTGAAAATATCGCTAAGGTAAAAATTAATTCTTACTCGAAGTTTAAATTATATTTATATATATATATATGATATATATATATATATATATATATATATATATATATATATATATATATATATATATATATACATTTTCCTTTCTCCTTAAATATACTTCAAATACTCCTATTACAGGTCTATCTAGGCCTTTCTCGCTTCTGTTTTCCCTGTATTTGGGTTTCATAGACTTGTTTCACTTGTATATCATCCTTCATTCTCTGTTACATGTCCCCACCATCCCAGCTGTCTTTGCTTGTACTCTCAGCCTTTCCGTGTAACTCCTTGTTCTGCTCTCAGGTATTTCATTTCGACGGCTTGTATCTTGTTTTTCTGCCTGTCTGTTATGGTCCATGATTGGCATCCATATGTTAGGAATGTCCTATAAAGTGCTTTGAACACATTTATTTTGTTTGTTTTGTCACTTCTTTCTTCCTAATCAATTTATTATTTATTGCATAGTAAACGTTGTTCGTTTTTTCGATTCTTTTCATTAATTTCTTTGTCTTGTTTTTCAGTTTCGTCCATTAAAACTCCCAAATACTTATACTGTTCACTTGTATTTTATTCCCTTCTATGTAAATATTCGTTTTTTTGGTTTTCCATTATCATTACTTTTGTTTTATCTATATTAATTTTCATACCTTTTTTTCTTTAAACGCTTCATTCCAAATATCGAGGTTTCCTTGTAATTGTCTTTCATTTTCCGCCACTAGTGCAATATCATCAGCAAAAGCCGTTTCAGATATTTCTATTCTTTTTAGCTTCCAGTATCCAATTGTCATTTTTTTCACTTTTGTATTGCATTTCTTGATTATTTCATCCATGTATACAGTAAACAATGTTGGGCTCAAGCTTCCTCCCTGCCTCGAACCTTCCTGTCTTGTAACTCCCTCCGACTTCATGTTGTTTTTTTATTACATACTGCAGAATTGGAAAAATGCCATTCGACATGTTATAGAAGAAGAAAATAAAATGTGGAAACTTGACGAATACATTGAAGAAACTGTGGAAATAGAACCCATAATTATCATTTTAAGAGAAGTCAAGTCTTCAGATTTTGAAGATGATGATTGTTTTTGATTGTAATTGAAGTACTCGTGAACTGTGAATTTGTATATATACATAGATCTATAGATTAAAAAATTTTGGTAATAAATCCTTATATTTCTATAACTTTATTTTAAGATAATTTTATTTATCAAACACTAACAGCAGGTTACGCTCGGACATCTATGCTACCGATGAACCCTCATTTACATTTTATGACTCTGTCGTATAGCAGAGGTTTTCTGCCTAAAATAGGGTGAATCCTAAAAAATAATTCAAAATAGATAGCAAAATCCAGTAAAATGGATAAGAAATATATATTTTTTTGGGCGCACCCCAACATGTATTTGCATCTATAATAAGAGAATTCCTGCTATCAACTCGAAACAAATCCACTTTAGTTACTAAATATTTAAATCAAATATATATCATATACCCTATAATGAACATACACAGGTTAACTGAAAAAGTTTAATACGAGGGCTACCTTTTTAAGTTTTTACAAAAACAATGAAAGAAAAAAAAAATTTGGTACAAACCGTTTTATTGTTTCTCAAAATATTTGCCTTTAAAATTAATACACACACGAAATATTTTTTCCACTTTAAAGTTGGTACCTCAAAAGCTTGGTTTTGAAAGGATTCAACAGCTTCTTGAGGTGATGAATCGCTGTCCATGCATTTTTTTTTTGACAATCGCGAACAAAAAGAAGTCGTTAGGCGATCAATCATGTGAATGCGGATAATGAGACATTATTCGATATTTTTCTCCGTCAAATAAACAATTGCTGGGTGCTGTGCGAGAGCTGACATTGTCAGCTGTCAAATTGCTGTATACCATTCAGCATTAACTGTTCTTCGATCGTCTAAGGCAATGGTTGCAATAAGTCCAATATAATCAAAGAAACAAGCGATGATTTTCTTGGAAGTGCTTCGCGAACGAACCACTTGCTGGATTCGGTTCATCTTGGAACACTCAAACAGTTGATTGTTGCTTAGTTTCCGGCCAGTACGAATATATCCAAGTTTTGCCTCCTGTTACGATGTTGTATACGGATTTTGCATGTCGATTGAATTTTTAGTACATTTCCTTCCACCAATTGAGCCCGTTTTTGACTTTCGGTCAAATTATGTGGAATCCATTGAGAACAAATCTTTTTTTACAGCAAAATCGAATGTACCGCATTCTTCGATATGCCCAAGAATGCCTCTGTCTCACGTCAGTCACATGCCAATCATCTTCAATAATGGGACAACAATCGATTTTGGTCGAGCTTTACGAAATTCATCGTTGACAGAAGCACGACCATGACGAAATTCTGCAAACCAATTATAAACAGTCCTTTCTGATGGTGATTCATTACCAAACGTTGAACGAAGCGATTCGAGGCATTGTTGTTGAGTTAGGCCTTTACTAAAATTGTAAAAAATCATCCAAAAAAAACTTTCACGTGAAATTTCCATGTGTCCATAAAACTGTTTTTTTTTAAATGCTCACTATAAACAAAGCCTCTGAGCTGCCACTGTTTTAACAATAACAAATGTCAAATTTTCCAACAATGGTAATGTCACATCTCAATAGCGCCATCTAGTGATCGTTTGTAAAAATTTAAAAGGCGGCCCTCGTATATTGTTTTCGAACCTCTGTATTTTAATAAATTCTATATTGTTTAAATCTTGATATGATGACGACTCCACCTGGGGAGGATTACACGATTGCATAATTCCATTAATTAAAAAACACAGAAAAAAGTCGCAGAATTCGCATTACCCACCAACCTACTACTAAACTAACCTCTCGGCGGTACATACTTATTTGCAATAAGAGTTACACAAGCAATTTTCTACATCCGTGTCGAAAATGTTGAGTACAATAATAATTAATACACTTGATGTTCCGCCTTCTACATAATGCTTGACTAATTGTGTGTGAGATGCTTATAAATTCTCAAAATAGCTTCACAGATGTCACAATGTAATTAGATTTTTTCTGCATTCCTGTTTATTAATTTTGCAATAGATTCATAGATGTTCCATTGTGAAAAGAGGTTTTAATAACTTTGAAACAAAATTCCTTCCATAATATTGTTGCAATATTTCCTTTATCTCCAAACTAATTTTACTTAAATATAGTGGAACAGCCGGTCAGATGATACAATTACACATAAAAGAAGACTACATGACAATTTAATTATTTTCCGGGTATACCGGGACATACATAGATACATACACACATGCAGAAAGAGGTACAGTTCTATTTGTATAGAGATTAAACCAAAAATCGGAAAAGCAGATTCATTCTATCACAATTCGAAATTTATTATTAAATATACTACAAGTAATTTTGTAAAAAATTGTTGAATTTATGGCTACACTGTAAAAAATGTTGTACAAATACACCGAATACAATGGGAAAGATGTCTTATTTTTTCACGAAATCTTTCATTAATATTTATCTTCACCGAGAAAACTGAAAAAATTTGTATGTAAAGTTACATATATCTATGCATTATCATAAATTTCCATAATGGAGTATAATATTTAAGTTATAAAATGTATAAATCAGTCGGTAAGCTATGTAAGCGCAGTGCCCTTCGTATTCACCACTGTGCTATCTTACCAACTCCCTTGTGCTCTAGGAATATATATATATACTTGTACACACACATTTATATCTTAAAAACATTAGACTGTAATAACTATCTGTGAATAATATTTTAAGAATTCATTTTGATGTGATTGTTTTAATACTTTTCCTCGTTATTATGATTTAAAAATATAACCAACAACATCAAATTCCAATTTTTTTCCATATATAGGTTTATATTATCAAAAGAAAATGTGTTTGCTGATAGTAGGGCAAACGCATAATTATTTTTTTACACTGATAAAATTGTACAGCTGAAGTAGGAAAAAGTACCTTAACGAGTCAATATCCGTAAATACCAAAAAAGTACCTGTTTATTTCTATGTCAATATCTAAGATTAAATTGTTTATACAATAATGTAATTCATGCACTTTATTTAAGGCAGGAATGACTAAATAAAGTTATTATTTTACTTTATCTCTAAACTGAATAGTTGCCGAGATACTTGCCACACTGGGATGCAGAAAGTGGTTAAAATCGTTAAATATAAATTGGCATTAAGAATGACGTCATGGTACTGCACCAAATGTCTTGCAAACGGATTGCGTTGAATGTTATTAGTTTTTTTTTGTCATTTTATTAAAACATACAGGGATAAAATAAATGCAAATGAGATAAAATGTAAAAATCAAAAACATGAACTTCTAAGATTTTACATAATAACTGTGTTCAACTATCACCCATCCCAAAATACAAAGGCCAAAACCCTCCCTCCCGACTGTTGTGTCTTTGGTCGCTTCGGGCGGCGTTCACCACTCAGCTGACTGCCATTCCGGTGTGTACTCATGTTTCATCATTGTCACATATCGCATGAAAAAATCCTTTTTATTGCGCTTAAAAACGGTCCAAACAGCGCCCAGAATCATCAACACGTTGTTGTTTTTGGTCCACTGTGAGCAAACGCGGTGTCCATTTCGAACAGAACTTCCTCATGCCCAAATGTTCATGCAAAATATGACCAACATATTCTTTTGATATCTTTAGGGTATCAGCTATTTCTCGCAATTTCACTTTACGGTCATCCAAAACAATTTTGTGGATTTTTTTATTTTCCGGTGTAACCACCTCATTTGGGCGTCCAAAACGTTCAGCATCATTTGTGTCTGTACGACCGCGTTTTTAAATTCAGCATACCAGTAAATGATGAGTGATTTTCCAGGGGCAGAGTCCCCGTAATACTCATCAGGCCATTGCTTTGCTTGAACGGTATTTTCTCCCATCAAAAAACAGTGTTTAGTCAACACACGAAATTCGATTTTTTCCATTGTTTTGAAAATAGTAAAAGTAGCGTCACTAGAATCACTGTAGCTTCTAAACTAATCGTCGAAATGTCATAAAATTTTGACACGTATTTTTTGAGGGTTGGTACTTCCTAAAAATCATAAGGATTTTTTGAAAAGGGCGACATCTATGTATCAGACCAAAAACTTCTCAGCCAACGTGTTATATATATATATATATATATATATATATATATATATATATATATATATACATATTAAGCTCGATTGATTGAGTCGTGACACGGCGAAATGTGTCTCGAAATGGAATGATAAATGAGAGAACAGTGGGTAGAGTGCTGAAATATGGACTTCGTTTTTACATTGAACCATGACAAAGGTTTTTATTATCACAAAATGATGTGGAACAATAAACAGAACTCTAGGTAACAGAACTAGAAAAAATAAAATTTTGCAAGATAAGTTTTTAACTTCAGTAATAGCAACTCCGTTTATTGACGTGGCCGTTAAAATGGAAATGTACCTGATCAGAAATAATGTACATATCCATCTTAATGGGGTTAATAAATGTTGAAAAGCGTACAAGCACTTGACCGACGAAGTTGGGCCTTTGAGCAGTATCAACTGACTTTAACTTATTCATCTTGAACATTCAAAAGTAGTTCCAATTCTTCATTTTGGTAGTTTTTTCCTCTTCGTCCAGCCCGTTTCCTTCGTTCAATAGTTGTTTTAATTAAGATGTGACTAAATATTATTGGAGATGTATTTAAGCTAGGGATTCTTCTTCACTTTTCATAAAGTCTTATATATTTCCTTATGCTTGCCTCTTGTTATAACTATTTTAATAAATATTTCACACGTATCTCGTTTTTCACTCTCTTAATCTCTTAGTTTTAACTTACTATTATCAGAATTCGTAAAATAAAAATTTTCGTTATTGTTACATGAACATTAACAAATTAAGAATTTTAAAAACTGAAAAATTAATAAAACAAGGTGTTCCATTTAAAAAATATATTTTAGGTCATAAGTGAAAAACGTGATGTGCGGTTGTTTCTGTTTTAAGTCCATGTATTTTTTTTTAAAAAAACGCCACAACTTCCGTATTTAAGAGTATTGCCTAATTTTTCGAATAGATGATAAAAATGTCAACCTGTACCAGCGCTTCCTCAAATACTTATAAAAAGTACTTGAAGTAAAGTAAATCCCAAGATATAAGATCCAGACTTTTTGCTTTTTCAATGGGGACTAAACGACCCTATTAAGGTTTTGTGCATAGTTGCCAGGTATTACAATAAACGTATTTTATTTTACCTGCTTTCTATCCGCCCTCACTTGTACCTGCAATCATATTGGATCTATTTTTACCTATATATTTACTACATGTCAACCCGGTTTGGAGCCCTTTAAGTATTTGATAATATAAGCCTAATGACCACAGGTCCCCATTAAGATCCGAAAGATACTTTTTATTATTTTTATTTTTAGTTTTACTCACAACTTACAACGTAACGGTTCTATTTTAATTATGTGGCGTCCGTGGGAAAATTGCAATAGTGGCCATCGCAAGAGAAAACATTTATCACTCAACGCTAAACAAATAGCGAAAAATGTTTATGACAGTTTGGTAAAAAGAAATTTGAATAAACAAAGTGCTTTGCAAGAAATCAGTGCACTAACAAAAACCCCAATTTCTACGAATAAGGAAGTAGAAGGAAGGGAGTAGGAAAACCATCCCTCAGGAACAGGAAAAAACAGAAAGATTTTCAAATGCATCATGTAGACAATTGTGAAAAAGATGTCATCAGGAGAAAAATATATTCTATATATGAAGAGCAGTTGGTGCGACACTAGACAAAATAAAATTAAGGCTGGTGCAGGACGGGACCAATTTATACTATGTGGCCGATCAACCCTTCACAGAATTCTCTTAAGAATGGGATTCACGTTCCGAAAAATCAACAAAAGGCAAGTAGTGATGGAGTCACAAAGATTACGAATCTTGCGACATACTTATTTACAAGAAATTAAAAAGTATCGATCAGAGAATTGGCCAATAATTTACCTTAACGAAACATGGTTCGATACCCATAACACTGTGCAAAAAGGGTGGGTTGATAGCAGTACAAAATGTCAGACTAACGCACCTTTAAATAATAACTATTTTGAATGCTGGATCTGAAAAGGGCTGGGTTTCAAATTGTCTATTATTATCTGCGAAAAATAAAAGATTCTAGTTTGGACTATTACGAAGACACGACCGCAGAACTTTTTGAAAATTGGTTTCAAAATTCCCTTTTGCCAGATGTTCCCGAACAGAGTGTTATAGTTATGGACAATGCAAGTTACCATAGTCGCCTACTAAATAAGGATCCTAATGCAGCCAACATCAAATCGGAAATACAAGAATATATGTTAGAAAATGACATTTATATTGACTTTAGTTATAAAAAAAGTGATCTTTTGGAAGTTGTGAAAGACTATAAATTGAAAAAGAAATATGTTTATGATAGTATGGCTGAGAAAATGGGACACACTCTTTTGCGTCTTCCTCCGTATAATAATACGGAGGAAGCCGGAGGACGGAATAATATGTTCAATTGGATTAAACACACAATAGTGTGTTTAATCCAACTTAACATATCTGGCATCAAGTTAAATCAAAAATAGGAGCACAAAATGTTTCTCCTACTTTAACCGTGTCAGTGGTTGAATTAGTAAAAAAAGTTATAACCTTGTGAAAGCTGGAAGAATTTCATTCAGCACGTTGTTAAAGTTGAAGATTCATATTTTTATGTAAATAATATAAAACCACTGACAATTACGTCAGCTGATCACAGTGATAGTGAAACCGAATTAGGCTTAAGTTAAAATATATTTTTATTTATACAATATGGCCCCTCTTGTAAACCCCATTCATTGAAACTGTATATTTGAACTTCTTATCCATTTGTTTTTAGATGCATCTAGAAATAAACATCTCAAAAACACTTACAATTTTATTTATTTGCATTGCCCACTTAAAACGGCAAAAATTAGGATCATATATTTTGGGACAGGCTATACTAACAATCCCGCGTGCGTATCTCTGCAGCGCTTTTCCTGCAGCGTCTGTGATGTGACGTACAATAAAAGCCAAATATCATGTAACAAAAAAGTTGAAAAAACCAAAACCCTGTAACGAATGTCAAACAGGGAAAATCCCTTCTAATAATTTTACAGCATCTTGTGTATCACCTGTGGGGTAGCCAAGAGGGCATATACCCCCCACCCCCATGAATGTAATAATATTGCCCTAAAAACAGGATATTTTTTTTTCATTGGGTGTTCTTTTTATGATAAAAAAAATTTCCCGCCCCCGGGTAATCGATTTTTAAATTGGAAGCAAGTTTTTAAAGTTCCATTGTTTGAAAGACGTCTTTTTTTTATGAAAAATATCCACTCTGTGGTCATCGATTTTTATTATACTGTGCTGTAAAAGGTCTAAGCTTTTACGAGTTCCAGAGCAAGAGGCTTTATTCACCAAAGTGCTTCTGCCCTTATCGTTTGGCGCTCCCCTTTCTATAATCAGTCCGTCTTTAGCGTTAACTTTTTTCCTTAAAAAGTCGCCCTTTGTATACATATGCCCCTCTTACCCGTCGTTGACCCTGGTTACGCCGCTGTGTACCACTACGGTCATTCTATTTTTTTTTTTTAATTGTATGACTGCTCATTTCACAGAGTAGTAGAGAGCTACGGATTGTTTATTAAGTTTTATATCGCTGGTAAGAAAAAATATATATATTGTGTAAAATTTTGTTTAACATGGGAAAAATTAAAACAATTTTTTAGTTGTTGGTATGCTTTTAAATTTTTCGACTGTACTTGCTTACTATACTGGTAATAATTGGCTCACAGTTTTTAGGCGGATGGTTATAAACCGCAATAAGTACAAATAGTTGATTGTAAGGGAAATATATTACTATAATTACTCAAAAATAATTAAAGTATTTTAATTATTAACATATCAACTAGTACTCGTATACTCTGCAACTCAATAAACAAATGGGTTTATTGAAATTTTGTTTGAAACGTATATTATTTTAGTCATACAGTATTTCCTTTGCTAATTAAGAGAAAGACCATTTTATAACACTGTAAAACGATAGAGCCCAGAGAAAATGTTTTTAGCAACCATAATTTGGCGGGATTAACAATACAGAAAATTAATTTCCTCAAAGTCTGGTTGAAATAAACACTTTCTATGTGATTTTTTTACAGTGTAGTAAAATGATGTTCCCCATAATTACAAGCAGGAATAGTGACTCATGAGGTTAAATGGTTGATAATTTTACAAAAACATCTGACCGACTTTGTTAACGATACCAAGTATGCTAAAAATGACTTTTTCTGAAAAGTTATTTGTAGTTATGTAAAAAAGTGCATCAAATGTGTGCTTTGCTACATTAAGAATCTCAGTAACGATTACTTCTAATTTTGGTGTAATTAATTAATAAAAATAGTAATATTACTTGTGTGGTAATCAACAATAAATAATTGAGTAAAAAAACTTTAAAGAATAAGATATAGCTTTTAACTTGTTTTGATTAAAATATATAATAAAAAATCATTTAGTTGATTGCTCAAAACGTTTAACTATTTTAAGGTAATTCACTCGTGACAATCGGAGCCAAAAGTATAGTCCGATAATAAATACAGAAAGTTTAAAATACTCAGTGGCAGAGTATTTTATTTTTGTCGGAGACTGTATTCGATACATGGAAACTTTCATATGCGGACACACACTTTTAATGAAAATAAATGTGGCAACGCGGCCAATGCGTATACCAAATGCTTTATAGAATGACGTTTTATATGGTATTTATTATACTTTGTGTATGTTTACTGTTTAGACCGTATTACTTCTATTTAAAATTAAAAAAAATATAATTTAAATAAAAAAATGCCTTTTCATTATAGTCAGTTGCGACATAAAGGCAAATTTGCAAAGGAAAGCTCATCAATAAACACCCTGGGCAACATACAAGATCTTATATGGCAAGAAAAGATGAAATAAGATAGCAAGGAGCATTAAGAGCTAATTTGCCTGCAACGAAAAAAGGTAGAAATTTATTGGTTAGAAATAATGAGGTCACGAGAAAAAAAATAAAGAAAAACATGAAGTGGTATATTATCAATCAAATTGTGGAGAGCAGATGGACGTTTATCATACTGGTGACATTATTAATCCTCAAGCGTTAACTAACATATTGAATAATGTTTCAATTATATCCGACGGCTGTGGCTTAGTGTATTTCGATTTAGAAACATCGAGATTTTCAAGTACAGCAGTTATTTTGCAAATAGCGGCGAATTATCGGGATAAAAGATTCAATGTTTATATTAGGCCTACGCAACCGATTAATTACCATGCTTTCAAAGTTACGGGCTTAGAACATATTAATGGCGACCTGTATTTATATGGTAAACCTATCAAAACAATCACTCTAAAGGACGCATTAATTTCATTCCAACAGTTTTTAAATTTTTCTACCAAACCTTGCGTACTTGTTGCCCATAGTGCACGTTTTGATTCGTCCCATTCAATTCAAGGTACAATTAATTTTGCAATGATCGAGGATTTTAAAGATATTGCTAGTTTTTTGGACCCAGTAAGTCTTTTTAAAAAACGCTTTCCTGACCGAAAAGGTTCAGAAATGTTGAGGTTCGGAAAGTTAGCGTATGATTTATTGCAAATAGCACCAAACGAAAAATTCCATGGGGCGATAAATGACGTTAAAATCCTTGAGAATTTGGTAAATGAGTTTTAAAGCGAGAAGCTTTAATTACAAATTACATATCGTATAAAGAGTGCGTCATGGAAAAACTAATATTGATATCGTTAATGCCTTTAAAAAATGTAATTTCAGATCTTATGATTAAAAGATTTGTATCTGAATGCATAGCTTTTAAAGATTTTATTTATCATTAGTATCATTAATTATTTATTTAGTTTTACGAAGAAAATTTATAAAACAGTTTTTTTAAATATATATTTAATATTGCTATCAATTGATATGTAACAGTGTTGATAAATAAATATAATAGTAACTTAAAATATTGAAAACTTATTGAACCTACAAACATATTTTTGTTAAATATAACCTGTTTAAAGGTTAACCATTTTAAATGCCGTTTGAATGTTGGCGCGTAAAATATGACGACATACAGCGTTGTCAAATTGTGATATTTGTCCCTCACTACGCGGTTATTCTTTTAAACAAATATCAACTTTAAATATTTATATCTCTTTAACAAATTTTGAAATTAAAAAAAAAAAAAAATTTCAAAATTTTTCTAATTTTTTTCTTACTAAATATTAGTTTTTTAAAAAATTCGTAAGAAAAGTTCTTAAGATATACACGAAACTATACCTTTTTTATACTTCATTGACCTATTGCATGTTAATTATGTGCACTTTAATTATGAATATCACGTTAAATGAAAAACATTTAGATTAACATCATATTCAGTTTCATCAAATTCTAAAGAAAAGTGGATTTACGAGTGAACCACCTTAAATATATTATGCTGAGTGACGGTGGTAGCTATGCTTCCAATATTTGAGGGATTTACTATTTGTATATAATGAAAATTGTATGGTCTGATAAAACTCATATTATGAAATCCAGTACTGTTTTATTAAAATTACTTTTCAAAGCTCTGTTCACTTTTGGAGAAAACCAATCGTACGCAACTGAACCATACTGTCAACAAAACAAACAATGCTAATATAATACAGTTACTCACTAGCAGAGATTAAAGATCAAATTTACCAAAATAATCTGACTAATGATCTCCGCGAAGAACGGCGATTCCATGGATGGTCTGTTTTAAAAACATGTTGTAATTATCCAAAATAGAATAATTTGTAATACGAATGAAACATAAACATTACAAAAACTTTAACACAATAATATATCTATATACGTAGCGTTTTGTAATTTGGGACATTATTTTTACCCGATTACAGTATTGAATAAAGATAAAGTCGTTTAGCCGTATATAGTCTACGTCTTCAAAAAAAAAACTATTCTGCAATATATATAGCCTTATTTATTTATTTACTATATTCATCTTAATTGGTACAGCAAATAAAGAAACTAAAACAATAAATCCTATTGAAAAAACAAAAGAACAAATTCTTAAAAGTCAACATTGGCTAACCTGCTTTATTCTTGTAATTAGTTTAGTTTACTTTAAGTCTCATGTACACGTCGTTAATAATCTGTTAATTTTTCCATTAAACGTTAAGTGTTACATAAAAATGCCAAATAAATGTAAACTGGGTTTGGAAAAACGCATGAAAATACTGTTTCATTTTGAAAGTGGATAAAAAAAATCATACACTGTAAAAATAATGATACGTCCACAGACTACGGTGAGATAGAGGTGTAGTATAATCGTTTTAAAAAGGCAAAAACGCATAAAAAGTTAAATAAAAGTGGTCGAAAATGAGAGAAAGGAAAGCATAAACTTGAAATATGCTTTTTTGAAAAATCGCAAAAAAACGTCTTCTGAGCTATGTGCTGATTATTCTAAAGACATTGGAAAGAAAATGTCTGCTCGAACAATGAGAAGAAGGCTCAAACACGGTAAAGCCAGAAAAAAACTTAACGGAGAAGAATAAAAATATGCGTTTGGCACCGACAATAAATTTTTCAACGACAACGAAGAGGTCTAATAGCACGTAGTCGGGCTTCAAGGATTTTTAAAGTTTTCTCTGTGTATTGTTTCTCTTGTTTTCGGTGCTCCTGGTACCATCTACATAAGGCGCCGGATAGGAGATAACTCCACTGTAAAACATGGTGGGCGGCAGTACTATGGTGTGAGGGTGCACGTCAGTGGCGTGGGTGAAATAGTAGTAGGTAGTAAGGGTACAATGAATTCACAAAAGTATATAGAAGTTCTAAATACTGCACTAGAACCATCATTTTCTAAATTTTATGGTGATACAAAATTGGAAAATGTGCAAGATAAAGTCCCGTATCACAAAGCGGCAGGGATAATAAAGTGGTTCCGGAAGAATAGGGCATAGGTTCTAGATCACCATCTCTATCACCAGAATTCAACCCTATATAGTCCAGGAAAATTAGACATGAATTTCTCCAAAAATAGAAAAAATTAAATACAGGCTGAACATTTAGAGGCAGGTTAGTTTCAGTGTTACAAATATTATGTGAAAGTTCCCCAACGATCCAAGTGTCGCGCGATTAATTACACGGGATCAAAGGTCGCGAAATACGGTTTTTTAGCGGATATCTCGAGAATGGTGGACTTTTCGACAATAGAGGTTTAGTAATAAATTGTAGCCGAGTCAATTTTCTACAAAAAAGGTCCTGAGATACTTTTCAGTAAAAGAGATTATTCGTGAGATAAAGCGCTCTAAAGGATTGTGAGAATTGCGCTATTCATTGTATGTACTCTTTTCCGCCTCACCTACGAGGTTGAGTACAAGATGCGTTTTTTTTTTTAACTACGTGGTATCTCCAGTAGGCCTAATCCACGGTCATTGATGTTGATATTTAGTGTGATGGTCCTGAACTCTTATCTTCATCTTCTAAATCCGACTCCATAGTCCTTAAATATTGTTCTAATAAGGATGATGGATCTACATCGTTTTTCAAATCTGACCCTTCAGTTTCTAAAACTTGTTCTAGAACAGATGATGGATCCACATCATCGTTCATTTCCTCTTCATTATCGTTTTTAGAAGCAGTATTTAAGCATGCTTGATCATGACAGTGGCTACAAATTATCGAGCAATTTAATCCTGCTTTACGACATCCACATTTAGAACCACGTCCATTTCATTTTTTTTTTTCTATTTCTATAATATACAATATTCAAACTCTATAAAATTACGAACGCGTCCGTATACTACGAATATTCGTTCAAAACTGACGTAATTTTTGACAAGGACCGTTTCGTTACCACAAAGAGAGAGAAGTCAACGCAGGTATACTTGTTCATGCCCAAACAAAAGAACGAACGAGAGCTGCATGTCAAGGTCACATTCCTTACAGAAAAGGGCCTAAATTTCTAACGGGATACTTATGACATCTCAGTGGTACTCAACCTCTTAGGTGATGCGGAAGAGAGTACATACAATGAGTAGCGTAATACTCGCGATCCTTTAGAGCGCTTTATCTCACGAATAATCACTCTTGCGGAAAAGTACCTTAGCTACAATTTATTACTAAACCTTTATTGTTGAAACCGTTCTCGAGATATTCACGAAAAACCGAATTTCGCGACCTATGACCCCGCGTAATAAATCGCGCGACACTCGGATCGATGGGGAACTTTCACACAACATTTATAACACTGAAACTAAGCTGCCTTAAATTTTCAGTCTGTATCTAACTTTTTCCAAGATGAATGTCTAATTTTCCTGGACTAATAGAACACGTGTGGTCGATCCTCAAGCGGAAAATTCAAGGAACACTCTATTACATCAAAAGAGACCCCCAAACGCGTCTTATTCAACGAGTGCAAAGCTATTTCCAAAGAAGAATGCAAACAGTTAATTTCTTCATTATCAAAGGAACAGCAGCGGTAATAAAAGCCAAAGGAAATTATACGAAATATTTATTTTTATAGTAAATATACCAGTTTAATTTAATATCTCTTCCATTTTGTTCTATTCAGCAGAGACAGCTTTAAGTTTTTGTTAGGTGATAAATATATTTGGCCACTGCTATATATATATATATATATATATATATATATATATATATATATATATATATATATATATATATATATATATATATATTAGGGTGACCGCAAAAAATCGATGTCGGAATTTTGTTCGTCTGGACCCCACAAAACGATTCCCCTTTCCAGATATTGAGATAGCCGAAATTTGAGCTCGATTAAACGACGTTAACCCGTGCCGCTCGTCGCTCAAAGTTTGAAAAAATCCAAATTTTTGGCCAAAAAGCTGACATGTGGAGCCATAACTCCAGAACGGTAAATAATAGAAACACGCTTAATATCTCAAAAGAAAGCTAATGTTCTTCAAAATTTATATTCTATACATAATTGTTGGTTATTTTAAGTCAAACCGAGTTACAACAGCCTTTAGCCCCAAAAACGTGACCTGGTACCAGTAGGAGCCAGTTTGGGAGTATTTTAAGAATTTTACGGGTTTTTACATAATGTGTCTCGGAATTAACATTTTTTTTGTTAAAAAGTATTTTGGAACAACAACAAACATAAAGAGCCTTTTGCTCAAATTTAATCTTTTATTATATGGGGATTACCTGACTAGTTTACCAAAGAAAGACCCGTTTGACAGGTAAAAAGGAGGGTGAATCTAATTTCTATTTTAGGGATGGTGATTTTACTTCAGCGTACAACCGACCTTTTATTTATTCAGTTTAGTTTCTAAAGTGCCTTTGAGCTGGTTAGATCGAACAATTATCTAGTGAAGATATTTTAAGACACTGAAGAGGACAGCATCTACCAGGAACTTGAGAGCTTGGAGGAAATGGACATCCTGAAGAAGCTGCAGAAGATCCAGGACCATCTGAGAGCAAGAGGATGAAAGTTTCATTTGCAAGGGGCGTTAAAGAGATTTTAAACATGAAATTGTCCATTTTATTAGATCGATGTAAGGTATCCGACAGAAATGCCACGAGAATTTTAATAGCTACTCTAGAAGCACTAAACCTTGACCCTCTTGAATACAAAGTCTCGAAAACTTTATTACATGATAGAAGGCAAATGTTCAGAGACCAATATAATAAAAAAATTTTTGATAAAGTAAACATTCCTGAAAAAGAGCCCGTGGTTGTCCATTGGGACGGTAAACTTTTACCGGGTGTTTTAAAAAATGAACAATGTGAGCGAATAGCTATAGCTATTTCATATGGCGAAAAGGAACAGCTGCTGGGAGTTCCTGTAACAGCAAACAGCTCTGGAGAGGAGCAAGCCGTACCCGTATATGAATGCCTACATGAATGGGGTCTTCTCAACACCGTCAAGGCGATGTGTTTCGACACTACAGCATCCAACACGGGAAGACTCAAAGGAGCATGCGTCATATTGGAGCAAATGTTAGGAAGAGAATTGTTATACCTAGCTTGCCGTCACCATATCTTGGAAATTATGTTAAGAGGCGTATTCGACACAAAAATGGGATCAACCACTGGACCTCATCCAGACATTTTCAAGAGATTCCTCACTGCGTGGCCCAAGATAGACAAAGGAAAATACGACACAGGTATCAGTGACAATCTAATACAAAAGCAGCTAACTCCAGAAGTAATTGCAAATGTTACTGCTGAATTCGAGACCAAATTAACTGAGAGCCGCCCCAGAGATGACTACAAGGAGCTATTGCAGTTGGTTCTCGTATTTGTTGGATCACTAGACGGCAATGTTGTGGGTTTTAGAACTCCAGGAGCCATTCATCACGCTAGGTGGATGGCAAAGGCTATTTACTGCTTAAAAATGTTCATTTTTCGTCATCAATTTAAGATGTCTAAAGAAGAAGAAAGTTCTGTTTTCCTAGTTAAAATTTATTGTGAAGCTTGGTTCAATGCTCCAAAAGCTCATCTTGCACCAAAGCAAGATTTAGGTATTTTGCATAGTCTATTAGACTATAAAGAATGTGACAACGACATTGCAGAAATAGCCCTGACCAAATTTTCGAACCATTTGTGGTATTTGAATGCAAAGTTGGTGGGATTATCGCTTTTTGATCCACCATTACAGACGATGAAAAGTTGTTAATGGCTAATAAATTGCTCAGTAGCACAGAGGTGAACCATCACAGCACGCTAGGGTTGTAAATCTAAAAGTTAGGAAAGAAAACTTAAAAGAGGTAGTTGATGGAGGATTGGTAAATTTACTTACCAAAGAAACGTTTACATTCTTTGACCAATTTAATATAAAAACAGATTTCCTAAGACAACATCCAAACACCTGGCCTCAAAATAATGACTTCCAAAAGGATTGAAAATTGTCAAAACATTAAAAGTAGTTAATGATATGGCTGAGAGTGGTGTTAAATTAATAACCGACTTTAACGACCTTCTGACAAAAGATGAAGACCAAAAGCAAGTTGTAAGTAAATGCCGAGCATTATATCCTGACATTTCAAAAACTACTTTAACAAAAGCTCTAGAATAGATTAGATAACTATGTAAAATTATCAACTCATGTAGGTACTACGTCTGTATCTTTTCTGTGTCTGTTTTGTATGTATTATATACCTAATTTTTATATTTTAAAATAAAAAATGTCATTAGACTTATCAGTATTACTTGTTTTTTTTATTATATTTCTACTTTAAACTCAAAAATATACCAAAAAAAAGCAAAATTTATCACTTAATAACAAAATATACGAAGTATGCTCCTAGTGGTACCAGGTCACGTTTTTGGGGCTAAAGGCTGTTGTAACTCGGTTTGACTTAAAATAACAACAATTATGTATAGAATATAAATTTTGAAGAACAACATTAGCTTTCTTTTGAGATATTAAGCGTGTTTCTATTATTTACCGTTCTGGAGTTATGGCTCCATATGTCAGCTTTTTGGCCAAAAATTTGGATTTTTCAAACTTTGAGCGACGAGCGGCACGGGTTAACGTCGTTTAATCGAACTCAAATTTCGGCTATCTCAATATCTGGAAAGGGGAATCGTTTTGTGGGGTCCAGACGAACAAGATTCCGACATTTTTTTTCCCCCTCTATGAGATCCGGTCACTCTAATATATATATATATATATATATATATATATATATATATATATATATATATATATATATATATATATATATATATATATATATATATATATATATACACACATATATATATATATATATATATATATATATATATATATACATATATATATATATATATAGGGATATATATATATATATATATAATATATAAATATATATATATATAATGCATTATCGTCCTAAAGGTAAACGCACTAGGGAATTTTTAGTTAAAACTAACGACACAAGGTGTCGTAAAAAAACTTTCATAATAAGATGTCGGCATTACATTTACATGTAATCTTACCCTTATTGATATGACCATCTTTATTTTCAATTATTATTTTATTTAAAAAGATATTTAAAAGACAACGATTTTAACCTTCCGATTTAACCCGTTTCACGCAATAATCGGCCATAAAACAGTAAACGCACAGATTAAAAATAACATTCTAACTTTGAAATTACTCTTTCCGATTATTTTACAGTATATTAAATCTTGGTGTAATTTTTTACAAATACTTTAATGGTGACATATAAAAACACAGTAAAAATAAATAATTACTAAAAAATATATTACAAAAATTATCTTTTACAAATAAATATTTAACGGTTAGTGGATAATTATATATAAAACATATAAGCTATAAACCCAAATACCTTGCGATTCAGAAAGTTAATTTTGAAAGTATTATGCTTAAATTTTTAGATTACATGCTAAACTATTATAAATTATTGGACAAGCTAAAATGAAGATTTGTATTACTTAGTTTAAGGCATACGCATTTTAAAATTATTTTGATTTCTTGTCTTACATAAAATCCTTAAAGTATGTATTTTTATTGTGTTTTTTATATGTCATCATTTAGATATTTACCAAAAATTACACCCAAATTTAATGTACTGTAAAATTACCATAAGAAGTAATTTCAAAGTCAGAATATTGCTTTAATTTTGGCGTTTAATACCAGTATTTTATAACTGATTAAAAGGAATTAGTTTTTGTTTTATTAATTTTAAAGAAATGTTCATTTTTAAAAATATTAAGCAGATCTTCATTAATCAAGAATGCAAAATTAGTTAGTTCATTATAGTGCGCTGGATGATAAATTTGAGTAACATCAGCAAATACTAAAATACTTCCATATTTGACAGAGATAAAAAAAAGTTAAAAGTACATAAGACTAACTAGATCCTTGAGAAAAATATTTTGATATTGGTAGCGAATTTAAAATATTTAGTACATGCAGTCTCACAAGTAAGAACGTGTCCGCGATAATTCACTTTTGGTAGATGAGATTCTAGCGATGCAACAAAAAATCAGTAGAGGGAACCTTTGTCTATGACGCATTTTAGTAAAAGTATCAGTCGATTCCGAACTTTTGTTGAAATCACGTAAAAACCAAAATGAGTCACTTGTTTGTGCATCGGTTCGAGGCAGTCTTTCTTTGTTCTCATCCAAAGGGGCCTAAAATTACACATTCCGCGGCCGCTAAGTATATTAAAAAGTCGGCATCATTTGTGAAGAAGTGGGTAAATCATTTTAACGAGACGAAAAATGTCGACGACTTGTCGAAATGTGGCTCGGCTGGTAAAGTCACTCCGAAAGTCGAAAAACGAATCGTGTCTTTGTTTTCACGGGACCCGAAATTGATGCTGCATCAAGAAGCAGAAAAATTAAGGAAATCGGGTTTGAATGTGCCCCATGAGACTATTTGACATCTTTGTGTCCATGATGGCATATTCCGAAGCACGTTGAAGAATCGTTTGCCAACGAGTTTATGGTCTTCCGACAGGTCTTCTGTGTCTTCGCGGTCTCCATTCCATAACCCTCTTGGTCCATCGATTGTCTGTCATGCGGGCCACATGTCCTGCCCAGTTCCATCTTAGTTTGCAAACCCGCTCGATTCTTATTTTTTCATTTCTTATGCGATCTTTTAGTTTTAATCCCAACATTCGGCTTTCCATGGCTCTTTGTGCAATCTGCAACCTTTCTTTTATGCTGTTATTCACGGCCCACGTTGCTGTACCATATACTAGAACTGGCAGTATTTGCTGATCGAACACTTTAGCCTTGATGGTGTTAGGTAGATGTGAGTTAAATACTTTTTGCAATTTGCCGAAACTAGACCAAGCTAATAAAATCTTTCTTTTCTGCTCTCAAATTATTCTTGTCAATTTCAATTTGCTGTCCTAGATACACATAACATACGATGTGATTTTTTCTATTGTTTGTTGCTCGAATCTCAAATTGGGGTTTAGGTTATTTCCTGTGACGTTGGTCATATATGGTTTTGGCAATGTTGATCTTCATACCAATTTGTTTTGATTTATCATTCACTTCGTTCAGCATTTGTTGCAGCTCTTCGGTGGTTTCGCTGATCAATATGATATCATCTGCAAAACGCAGATGATGTAGTTGTTCTCCGTCTATTCTCCCAATCATGTTGTTTGAGCATTTCCTCTAAAATCAATGTAAACAGCTTAGGTGATATTTAGTCGCCTTGTTGCACTGCTCTTTTTGTTTTAGTTGTGTTTTTTCTTCCAGCAATATCTGAAATGTAGCGTTCTCATAGATGTTATCAATTAATTATGTGTATCGGTGGTCTATTTGGCAATTGCTCAATGCATTTAGAACTGCCCATGTTTCGACTGAGTCGAAACCCTACCTAACAAAGTTTTACTACGTGCAGTTAATGACCCCCAATTATTGTGGCGTTCTTCTTCTTAAAGTGCCATATCGGTTACGAACGTAAGCGACCCTCTAGCCTTTGCCTGTCTTTGGTGCCTTTTAAGTGTTCCACAGACAAAGGAGACCTACAGTTTAATGCCGCCTAAAATATGCCAGCCCATAAATTGTAGAAAAATGTTATTGAAAAGTTGATATTACATCGGTAATTAAAATTGATCTATTGAAGTTTTTCTTCATATTATTTTGTTGTAAAACTTCATTGTAAAATCTGATTTTATAGTATCATTTTAGAAAAAAAAAACTTAGCAAAATAGGTCAAATAAAATGCCAATGTGTCGTATTCGCCTAAAAAACATTCAATCTTGGACCTTCATTATTATTTATTGAGAATACATGTGTCCTTTGCTGAAATAAAAATTTCTAGAAATACCATTTTTTTAAATTTTTATACGGGCTATATTGGGCCTAGTGACTTCCTTTAGTGAAAACTATAAACTGTTAAAAAAAACGCCACAACTTAGGAAACACCTTACATAACGTGTTAAGTTTAACAGCTTACTCTACTGGTTGTTGTTAACAGTAAGTACGCAATCAATATAGGTTTAAACGAGTGGGCTTCAAAGCAATAATAAACCAATATACATGAACATAGTCGTGGTAACTCTGGCACAATGGTAGAACTCTAGTTCTCCATTTGCTTTTCAGATTTGATCAAGATATATTTCAGTATACGAGTATATAGTTCGGTAACATACCGACGGCATCCTGTTACACGAAAAGTGATATTGTTCCCACCTCTCGAGTACACCTGATGTTGAATTGAACAGATTTAGAGTAAATCCCTACGATGATTATTTCACCGTAATGTTATGGAGATATTTTATACATAGTAGGTCGTGGTAAGAATTGAGAAGTGCCAGAACAAAGATTGTAAAAGGGCTTCTATTTTTCTGCATTTTAACACTGAGTTTTGAAGTGCAATCCTTCCTTCAATTTCTTCAAAACCATGTTCTTAAATATCCCAATTACTTTAATATTTGCTTAATTTTTTCCTGTTACAATTATATTTTTTGATTATAACTTTTTAATATATCGCCAATTTTTTTAATTAACTTCTGATATTTTTTCAAAAATTGGAAGAATTTTAAGATTTACTTTATTGTTACGTTAGAGTAGTCAGTAATTTCCAAGTTATACTATGGACTGGCAGAGGGGCGGACAAGAGTTGCGCTATTTACATTTATTTTCGGAAGAAACTCTAAAAATAAGTTAGAACTCAAGACTGTACATCTCGTGTGATGAATATGTCTATTAAAAGTAAAATAAAAATTATTAAAATTTTTAAACGTTTTTATTAAAATATTGAAAATTTTGCAGAACTGCGATACATGGGAATTAAGCCGTGGAAGATATTTATAAAATAACACATGACTGCTGCTTGGACCATCTCAAATCAACCTTCGCCTTTTTATCCTAAAACGTAAAGTTTTGGTATAGTGCTATTCTTCATTTTCCCTTGAGACCGTGAATTTATACTAGAATAAAAGGACCCGAGTTGATAATGGCATTTTTTCCTATTATATGATGGAAAACTGAAATTTATGATACGTTCTTAGTTAGATGTAATCTACGGTTAGATGAAGTTAGATATTTTTGCTTTTTCATTCTCCTTGCCATGTTTATGATAAACAGGGCGTAAGGGCGAGAGCTGCAAGGTCGTAAAATAAACTGTACTTTCGGATCCTGGGAATTCTGTATGGAGGGTTTTACCGGAGCGAAACGTGCCTTTTGTATGCCACAGTTTTTCAAAAACAATAATTCTGCGAATATTCGGCGATGAAAATTTACGTTCGATACAACTTGTATAGCGTAAATGATGCAGTAAATGTTTAATTTATTAAAAGATAGATGAGAAAGTTAAAGAAACTGGTTCGGATTTAAATAAACTTCGGACAGGGTGAACAAGATCAACAATCATGCAAGCGTGGAGTATCAGTTCGTGGAATGTCAGACCGCTCAATACGCAAAGGATCAAGTGCTGTAAGTGTTCCCGGAATTCGCTACAATACAGCATTTGTTAAGTTTTATGTCTACACTCCTACAAGAGAGAACTGGTGCATAAATTAGAATTAGTCGATACTGTTCAAAGGCCCAACTACGTTAAGCAAATATTTGAATGCTTCTTAACAATTACCAACATCTTATTTTCGGATGAAATACATTTCCACCTTAACGGAAACGGAAACGTTCATAAACAGAACTACCGTAATTTAAATTCGATAAATCTAAAATTAAAGTGTTGAAAGTCTTTATATTCCTCTAAAATGATAGCTTGGGTCTCAACGTCGTCCCTTTGAAGAATCAGCCCGTAGTTCTTTAAGATCTTAATTCGGAGCCATATCTGGAATTAATTGAGAATTTTCGTTACACCTACACATAAAAAAAGCACAGGATTGGACATCACAAACTTGAAACAAATTGCCGTTATTGGAGTTTATTAAATACAAAACTAAGGCGTCAAAAGCCCTAAAACTGGAAGTTTCATGAGCAATACCGGCAAGTAGATTAACTGGCCCATGCTTCTCTGCGCTTATTTATAGAGTTGTATAATGGAGGTCTTCCTTACTTACAAACGGATGTAGGTCGACCTCACACACTTTAAACACATCTTTGGGAGTCATTCGTGAAATATTCCAGAAATTTCTCCAAGATTGCCACAAGAGGTGATATGTTGCCTCTACGGTGGCCCGATTTTACGCTGATGAAGAAGTTTGTTTGGTAGGGACATGCCAAAAATTAAACTTCAGAGTAATAATCCCATCTCACTGAAACAATTAAAACGAAAATATCCGGCAAGAAACAGCACACACGACGTGTCGAGTAGAATCAATAATTTCACTTTTTCAATTTCGATTAGAACAGTGTCAGGAACGTAACGTTTCAGGTTTAAGAAATAATTTTTCAAGAATTGTATTTTGATATACAATAAAGCCTTTTTTTACCGATTTGTTTTTTGTTATAAATATTTTAAAATTTTAATTTCTTCTTTAATTAGTAATTAATTTCTTGTATTTCCTGCAACTTTACTTAGTGGCGCAAAATAGATCACTCTAATTGACTGCGCCTGTAACAAGTTAAAATACATAAATTTAGACTAGTTTTGCGCTTTTACAAGCAAAAGTATATAATGTTTGGTGATACGTGTAATCTTGTCTACATGTACGGTGGATGTAAACAACGACAGCAATGGCCGAAGTATTTTTTCGGGTCATCAAAAGATAACTGACAGTCCGGAAGCTCTTGGATAATGTTTACCACACTTGAAGACGAAACGTTAAGCAGAAACTCTTCGGATCACGGCTTACAAACCCGGAAACAGCAAAATCACTATCAGACTCAGGCTGTGAAAGCTACTTTTAGAGTAAAACTATCCAACTTTATCATGTCTCAGACTACCTATAATTTAATATTTATACAATAAAAAAAACAAAAAAGAAAAGAGTTCATCTTAAACATTAACGCTTGGAGAGCTTCATACCAAGAACTTCATGTTTCGACCATACAATAAATAAAAAATGAGACTTATCCAAGTCCTTCAAAGCGTATTGGCGAACTACTGACATTCTTGCCATTTCACGATTGACATGATATGACGATGACATTTCGTGAAGATTTGTTCAGCAATTGGTATGTGATTTTGTAATGAATATACTAACAGGGAAAACTAATTTCGAATATACCCTGATCTCTTTAGCTGGCATTACTTTTACCTGGTGATACATAGTATGGATTAATGGCAAATGTAGCATATATAAAAGCTGATAAAAATATTTTAAAATAGTTTCCATAAAATTGTATAAAATAGTACTTAGTCAGGACAGGATAAACAATTTGAAAATGGGCACTACGATATTGCAATATTCGATTGTCAAAGGTCTAAAAATTAGAAGTATACCTGCCCTCTACCGGAAGTCGTTTACACCCAGTATAAGACCACCAAGGGAATTACCAGCAAAGATACATAAGCAGTCACAATTGCTAAAATACCCTCCAGGCAACGCAATGTATCACAACATTTATACCCCGTACACATATGAAATAATATAACTGCCAAATGTGTGTTTCTGTCATACGGCCCGTAACATAGTAACTTGCTTGGGGTGCAAAAGGTCTTGGGTTCCAATCTCGGCTGGTCGGTATACTTTATTTATTAGTTTAAGTATATTTGGTCTGGCCACGTACATAGGTAGTAGTTGTTTGCAAAAATGCAATAACGTCCGTGGCTGCACTACCGTGTTGTCTAAAAGGTGGTGTGAAATACAAAAATATATGTTTCGGCACTTGGACAACGTTGACGGGTATTACGACATCCTCGCCGATATCCTGTAAGATATAAAAAAAGGTAAAAGCCCTACTCAGATTGGGAGGTGAACAATAAAAAAAAAAAGAAAAAAGGACATAATGTGTCTCAACGGCGTTCGACAGATAAAGATTTTTCATTGCCAAATTTTTGACTTGAATTTTTTTGTAGTTATATTATTTCATATGTGCCCTGGGTATAGATGAGGTGATATTCTGCGTGACCTGATGGTACTTTGGTAATTCTGACTGCTTGTGCGTGTTTATTGAAGTGGTTTCCTTTCTGGTCTTATGTTGCGTTTGAACAGCTTTCGGAAGAGGGCAGGTATGGTAATAATTTTTAGGTTTTCACCAGCCAAAGATACAATTTCTTGTATCTTACTACGATATTGCTCTTGTACGGCGATAAATATTTCAAACTGTGTTCTTCATCTTGTTCAATTTTTGGTAGTAATATTACTTCCAGCATTATTTTGTTTTGTTTTTTATTAGTGTCCCGTACGGAACAATTATAAGATCACTTCGGTGTCTGTCTGTCCGTCTGTCACACCCGATTTTCTCCGAAACTATTTGACGTAGAAAGTTGAAATTTGGTGCTAATATAGAAATCGATGGCCACATCAGAGCCGTGTAGTTTTGAAAATTAAATTTTGACTTAAGGGGTTAGTTTTGGGGGGTGAAATTGGAAGTGAAAGAAAAATTTGCTTGTAAGCTTGTAAGTTCAAAAATATATATAATGTCTTACATGTGCACACTTTTCTTTGTATCCCCCCACTATCTCGAAAAGTACTGATCCAAAAATTTTAAAAAAAATTCTGGAATATTCTCCACGGAGTGTAGATTGAACGAAAAACTAGTGCATTACTTTTAATAATTTATCTGGTATATAAAAAACAAAAATTTCAAGGTCATCAGTTTTCAGTAAAGATCGGAAACAAACTTTGTTGAAAACTCATTTGAGGTGTGTTTTGTGAAGTCATTTTATACCTCCGTAACAAAATTTTTTATTTCAGAAGCAATCAACGTACGGAACACTAATTGTGCAAGTTCAACTTGCATTTGACTGGTTATTTATTTATATTAGTGTTAACTCAAGAAAGATATTCCCAACAAGATAAGTGGTGGTGGTGGTGGTTGGACTGCATTTAAAGTTTTAATAAGGTCTTACTTCCTTTATTATCCAAAATTCATTTATGCCATGTTTGACAAAGTCACTTACTAGAACTTGTTACAAAAATGCCTCAACTTAGGTAACACCCTGTATATATATTTAATACGTTTCCAAACAACTCTATTAATAACAATTAGTAAAATATTGTCCGTGTACCGTTTCGACCTACATTAAAGTTTATATTTCTATTTTTGGTATGGTATGGGTAAATGGGAGCAGCTAAATTTTTTTATTGATTGACATATAAAAGAAAAGAATATTGATTACTAATATACGGATATCAGACCGTTTCGGTGCCTAAAAGGATAACTTATGCAAATCTGAAAATAAAACGGTTATTTTTTTAATCGAACCCGAATTCCGCGTAGTTGACCACAGCGATGTAACATGTACATGATCAGTAGTTAAAACGGTTACTTGTCAATCACACATTGTCCAAGTTAGATTAGTTCAGGTTTTTCCCTTTTATGTATTGATCCGTAGGGCTAACCCGATTTTTCGTGCAAATAAATTAAAGTGCACACATGCCACTCCTGGAGCGCTTTAAGGACTTCCCTGTAGCATGTGTGCTAGACCCATAAAAAAAAACCTTCTCACTTTATTAAGAACATCTATTCCCAACACTTACTTTTGCAAGTGCATTATCATTATTTCGAAAAAAAGGGTCTAACGAGATTTTATTAAAGTCTGTTGGGAAATACTTCCTTTTTATAAGAGATATGTGTTTTTCAGATGCTGATTTTAAATAAAATATTATCATAGTTACATGTTTCCGGTTAACATCGTTACACTCTGTATATTTATTGATTTTAATTTGATTTCCTAATAAGTAAGACCTATACATAAATTTATCGGTTGTCGAGATTATCAAACATAAAAAATAATCATTTTGCACAAATAAACATTTTGTTAAATCGGTAGTTCAAATTATGAATTGGCGATTATGGATTTTACCTATCGACTTTACAACCAATCTATCGATAATTTTAACTTACAAGATATATTGATAGTTATCGATATATATTGAAGATTATTATTCAAAAATTGATGACTAGGCCAGGCGAGTTCTCCAACGAACGAGCCCTGTCTAGTTAAAAAAAAATATCACCTTCTATAATTAATAATAATTATCGATAATTTTTTGATTTATCTATCGTTATTCAATATATTGATAACTATCAATATATGAAATCAAATTTTTATCCTAAGTTCTTAGATGAAGGAGAAAAACCAAAATAAGCATGTGGTCTAACACCTACTGTTTAGTGGTCGTAGAGTGCTAAAGTCTAAATGTCTATGCAAATATTTCAAAAATAGTTGAATTTAGTTAGGGGGTATTCTACTTGAAAAATATCTAGCTTTTAAGGAGAATGCCAGACATTCACAAATATACTAGGTGCCTCATTTAAAATAATAAAGTAAATATTAGTTACCATGGTAACTAGAAGTATAACGATAGTAGTGTTTTACCAAAAAGAAACACATGTTTTACAAAAAGCGGTCTATTTTCCCCCCTGTGTTACTTAAATATAACTTATTTATAACCCTTTAAAAGAGTTCAGTATTTAAATAATCTGCTAGGGGAAAAAAATTGTATTTTTTTATCCCGTAACACTTCCGCTACATTATGTGATAGCTATTTCAAGTTAGTGATGATTTCTTTTAACCATTCTGTTATCACCTCTAGCTCCTAAATATGTAGTCAAAAATGTGTTTTTTACAAAATTTTTATCTATCATGTGAATATTAGTAGCAAAAAAGCATTTTCCTTATGTTTTGATTGTCTCCCTACATATCAAATTGCATTAAAATTGATTATATGCAGTTCTCTCAGTCTCCTTGTTAGTTCAAAAACAGTGAAACCAGCAGAAAGTAAATTAACTGCATTCAGAATCAAACGATATAATTATTTATTCAATTTTGTTATTTCAAAAAATATATATAAGAAATTGTATTCCATTATTCCAACTTCTATAATAAAAAATTGTATTGCATCAGATTAAGTAAATCAATAACTTTAGAGGTGTAGTGTGTGAGTTGTCTTGTGAAAATCAATCCTCAAATACAATATTTTACATGAAAAATAATGGATTTAGAACCTTTACCTGTGAGTATTTAATACATAATATTTGTCAAATAATATTATTTTATCATGGTTCACTCAACTACTTCTCTAAATATAAAATGTTATATTTACAATTCAAAATATTAATTTTCAATCAATATTCTCATGAAAAAAATATTTTTAATTTGTTTGTTGCATTAAAACTTTTCAGAAATGCATGAGACTATTTTTGCTTTTACTCTTAACAGTTAGAGAAGCATAGTTTCATCAATTGTTTGTAGCTATTTTAATAAAGTATATTAAACCTATTTCTAATTATAAATTAAAAATCCCCTCATTTCACCATGGTTTAGATGTCTTAACTCATATTCCAAAGGCATACACCAACTCTTAAACTTTAAAAAGCTAGCATCATTTAAACTTTGACCAACTAAATATTGGAAAACAAAATAATTTTTACGACAAAATTAATTTTCCATAAAGTTTGTTACTGGTCGTTAAATGTTTTTGAAAAATGCCACATGACAGCTACATTTATATTTTCTCGAATCAATACCGAAAATGTTAAATTTGCTTATAAATACAGAACATTTAGAATCCTGCAAAAACTAGTACACTGAGCAATCTTGCTTGTTCCCCTCTTGTTAGCATAAATCTATTGCTTGCTATACATATTTTTCAGAATAACCTTATCGAAACAGAAAATTTTACTTCCACTACTACATTGTCCGACACATTTTACTTACAATTTACTTTTCTTTAACTGTAAAAGGAAATTAAGGAAAAACAGTACTAGTTCCTTCTTAAGCTATTATATATCAGTCCAGAAGATATTTCTGCTGTATGAAGATAAATACTAGCAGTATGAGCAAAAATTATGATTTCTTCTATTACTTTAATGAACAAGAAACTTTCCACAGATACATCTTGTTAACATTCTGAAATGTTTATTGGTTACCAAGATAATTCCTTTAATAAATGATAACCCATAAAAAATTCTAAAGCTACCAAGGGCAAAATTTATGTATAGTGAAGAATTAAAAAAAAAATTGTAATAGTCATTGGATACATTTAGCAGCTTAGGTGCTAAGGTATCAGATGTGGTTGAATGGACGTCATTGACTTACTGCTGTTTACTTTTTTACTAAGTGTCAAATGTTTCCACTGTTTGACACAGCAGTGAAAGAAGTTAGGTCTGTTAATTATTTGAGATCAAGAGTAAAAAAGTAGAATGTTAAACAAATTTATTGCCCAAATTCATGTTAGAGAAAAGACATTCAATAGTCTGATTTGTTATCACTCGATGCCTCATTTAGCAGATTCAAAAGGAACCAGAGAAGTACCCTTTAACGTATTGGCTGATATAACTAAATTGCTGAGAGTAACTCAATGTATTTAATATCATTGCATAATGTACAGCTTTTGCTATGAAAAAAACTAAAAAATAAAAAATTTACAGGTTTATATAAATAGATATATATTTATACTACTGTCATAAAAAAATACCCAGTCAACTCAATTTGAATGTTGTGCATACAAAGTACATACATAATATTTTTTTTCTTAGGTTGCAAAACTTGCTATGAACATTCCTTCTAAATTTAATCTTGATATTCAATCATATACATTACATCCACTGTTCTCTATTCTTTGATTTTTAATGTAGAAGAAATTATTGAATAACGAATTTGTGTTAGTAGACCGAAATGCACAATACATTATTTTGTCTAAATTTTTTCCTAAATGAAACATATAACAAGAAAAAATAACAGTTTTATGCATATTTTAAGTATTAAATTGTTCTCCTAAAGATCAAATTCTACACCAAATTTCAAGTTTATACGGGGAACATGAACAATTTGGGTACCAATCTGACTTTAAAGCTAATTTTCACTCAACCTAATTTACTTTGCTTGAAAACTCAGAAGTATAGGTACAGTAATACCCCGCTTAGCGCGACCCCGTTACGCGCGGTTTCACTATAACGCGAATTTCAAATTTCGCGCTCATGTAGTCATTAACTTCTCTATGGTCGCGGGGGATCCCCGCTTTCTCTGAATATTCTCTTTGAAGAATTGGGAATTCCCTGTCCTTCGACTTTGTTCTATGGGGATTTCCTCGTTCGTTTCGTGTGTTCATTTGTTCCGTAATGTTAGTTCGGTCGGCTGGCAGTTTTGTTTTAATATTTATTGGAGATACATACATACATAATTTAACCCTACGTTAAAAATGCCGCCTGTAAAGAAAAAAGAGCGTAAAAGCGTCACTTTGGAATTGAAGATGAAAGTGTTAAGAAGAATGGAAAATGGAGGCAAAGCAACAATTGTTGGGAGAGATTTTGGACTCTCAGAATCGACTGTGAGAACGATTTATAAAAATCGGGGGAAAAAATTAAAATCTCCAGCGAAGGTTCAACACCTATAAGTGCAACAAAACTTTCTCGTTCGAGATCATCTATCTTAGAAAGAATGGAGAAATTACTGTCAGTCTGGATCGAAGATTTGAATAAGAAGAACACACCACTAAGTCAAGATCTCATATGCACAAAAGCAAAATCTTTGTATGAGATGCTGAAAACAAAAGAAGGAGAAGGGAGTGCCACTCCGACTTTTGCTGCCAGCAGAGGCTGGTTCCATCGGTTCAAGCAGCGTTCTAATCTTCACAATATCCACATAACAGGCGAGGCGGCCAGCGCGGACATTCAAGCTGCAGCTGAGTTTCCAGACAAGTTTCAAGACTTCGTTAGACGAGAGAAAATTCCTGCTTGTCTCATCTTCAATGTTGATGAGACCGCACTTTACTGGAAAAAAATGCCATCTCGAACATTCATTTCTAAGGAAGAACGTCAAGCCAGTGGTTTCAAAGCTGCGAAAGATCGACTAACACTTCTGCTGGGTGGTAATGCCACTGGTGATTTCAAACTGAAACCTTTACTAGTGTACCATTCAGAAACACCCCGTGCAATGCGAGGCACAGACAAGACAAGTCTACCAGTTGTGTGGCGATCAAACAGAAAGGCGTGGGTTACACGGGAAATTTTTCAAGAATGGTATTCTAATAGTTTTTGCCCATCAGTCAAATCATACTGTGACAGAAATGGGCTTGAACCTAAAGTTATATTACTCTTAGACAATGCCCCAGGACATCCAACCTCACTTGATACGCCCAGAGACTTAAAAGTGTACGTAAAGTTCCTTCCACCAAACACTACGTCAATATTACAACCTATGGACCAGGGAGCAATAGCAAACTTCAAAGCTTATTACCATCGCCGCACTTTTAGCCAACTAATTCATGAAACTGACGGGGAAGGAAGACAGTCTATGCGAGAGTGGTGGAAGTCATACAACATTATGAAGTCTATTCACAACATAGAAGAGGCTTGGAAGGAAGTTAAAATGAGTTGTATGAATGGGGTGTGGCGTAATCTTTGGCCAGATGTAGTGGAAGCACCTAGAAGAATTGTCCAGATGCAGAGACAAGTGCTTGAAGACATTGCTGCAATGATTGAGGGGTCTGAACTTGAAGATGTCACGGTAGAAGATCTCGTAGAACTTGTAGCAACGCACGACGATCCTATTAGCAATGAAGATCTGATCGAGTTACAGAATAATCCTATCTACGATGAGGAAGAACAAGTAGAAGAGAAAGTTTTATCTTCAGGGGAAATACAAAATGCACTTTCAAAAATTTATTCAGGTTTGGACATATTGCAGAGTATAGACAATAATGATGACCGTGTCTTGACCGTGTGTCAAACAATTAAAAACAGTGTTGGGTGTTATGAACGTATTTTACAAGAACGTAAACAAAACGTTACCCAAAAGACAATAGATGTATTTTTCCGTAAAAAATAAGAGTATGTATTGCATAAAGTGTTCTTAGAATTAAAGTGATTGATTAAAATGATTTGTATTTTTTTGTATTAAATTTTGACTATGTTTAATCATAAACCTCGATATACGCGAATTTCAGTTAACGCGATTTTTTTCGGAACGTATCCCTCGCGTAAAGCGGGGTATTACTGTACTTTAGATATTATAATATTAATAGTATAATCTTACTATCTAATGAAAAACTTACCAAATTACTCTGGTCGGTATTGTCCAAAGCACATGCAGCTACAAACTCTTGTCCTTTAACTAATTTAACAAATGAGCACCTTGGAAACCATCTGGCATGTTCTGTCCATGGATCATCATCTGGATCCCAATGTCTGAGTCCTCCATCACAATGAAAACATCTGACTTGATCACCAATACCTTTATCAAAAATATATAATAAAATAAATGATAATCAAAAAACTGAATTTTATTAATTATAAAAATAAATAATACTGCTATTACCTTCATAATAAAATCCTGCTTGAGCTAAAACCTCAGGTGTTTGAATTAGATTTGGTGACCATGATACAAATGACCTCAGTCTAGATTCTACAGTACCATAATCTGTTCTTTTGGGTCCATTATGTTTTTGAACTCCTAATTCGTCCAAGTGGCCATCTACATCATTACTAATTATATTAACGTTTTGAAAAGGAGCTGTGTTATTACCTCTGTCATGGGTATTTATTCCAGGATCTTGTGTATTACTATTCTCTAACCTAGGGTTAATCGTTGTAATGACAAACGGACAAGAAGGAAAATGTCTCTTGTGTTCAACATCTGGTATATCTCCGGACTCCCAAGCTCTAACAACACCTTTACAAAATGCACATTTTGTATTGTCACCATCTCTTAGAGAGTAAAACCCTGCTCTCGCTAAGCTTTCTGGAGTAACTATATGTGCTACTGGCCAATTTTCAAATGAAGTTAATCTTACACTTTCATTTCTATAATCTAAGAAGGAAGATGAAGGTGCACTTGAAGGTGACACTATAGAAGGAATATTCCCTGAGGTAGAAGGATTAAGAACAAAAGGACACTGAGGACTTAAAGCTCTATGTCTAGCCATAACTTGATCTCCATAATTCCAGTCTGATATTTTTAAGTGACATGCAAAACATTCTACTTCAAAACCCTGTTTAGTTGCAAAAAAATCCTGCTTTGGCAATTCTCTGGGGACTTACCGCTGAAACTGCAGGCCAATCGCTGAAAGTTTGAAAACGATTTTCTTCCACGTTCATGGTGATTTACTTAGTTGTCAAGCCCTGTCTAAAATCACAGACATGTTATTGTAAATATTTTACAAAATCATAGTAGTATTAAAATTGATATATCAGTTAGGCGTGCCCCATTCAAAAGAAAAGGTAAGTTGTAGTAATTATTATAAAATACCAAATTCCCAAATTATTGATATGGTTTCTGTGACGATTTTGACATGTATCAAGTCAAACAGCTGATTTTGATAGGCATGTGAAAATTTCCACTTCTGTCCAAGCAATTATGAATTTTATTACTATATTTCTTCTTATGCCAACCTCGTAATGATTTTTTACAATCTCTCTTTACGTAAATATACAAAATAATTATGTCTAACTGAATTAAAATTTGATTCATCTATATTTTTTCCTTTCTTGTTATATGCAACCAGTTCTTCATGTCAACATGTATAACCACTAAAACGAACACTAAAATGACTGCCGTCACAATCATTTTGCAATTTGATGTTTGACAATATCAGGCAATTTTGGAACGTTATTTTCGGTATTATTAGGTTTAACGTGTAAATTTTGTATAAGAAAAAATTTGGTAAGGTATCAGGATTCAATTTTATTTTCTTTTAAGCTTACCTAAAAGAAAACATTTCCAACTACTATAAAAATGAAAACCCTTGGTTTGTCTTCTCTCTAAAATTTGTCTTTCACGGCTCAATTTCTTTGTCATATTTGGCGTGTGAACTTTTGGTTAAATCTATTAATTCAAACTGAGTAAATTTTATTTCAGTGTAAATATTTAAGAAATGCCGCTTTTTCCTTTTTAGCATCGTTTCTTCGTTGTTAGCACACTTATCTTTCGATGTTATATTTTTTGTGAATTAACTTAATAAAGTCTGACTTCAGGATCGTCCGCAAAACTGGAAGATGTAATTTTTAAATGAGATGACCGCCATCAATCACTTTTAAAGCTAATTCGGTTAGGACGTCTCATATTTACCATCTTTTGCTAATTAAAAGATAACATCCACTTTCGTCTATTCGATAACTGGCTTTAACAATAATGACTCGAGGCTCCGCTCGCTTATATCTACAGGCGATACAACATTAATAGCGAACTCAAAAAAGCACGACTGGAATATAAGTTTTGTCAGATTCTAAAAATAAAATAAAATTAAAATATTCGATGGTTTACCAGCTTTCTCAATATTATTAAAAGTCTAATCTAACGAAGTAAAATTATCATGCTTAGTTTTAGCTAATAGAGAAGAAAGTAAATAATATTAAATTACTAAGAATCTAAATTTGAATATTGTGAAGTTATATATAATATGTAATAGGTTATAAAAATTAACAAATATAAATGACAACACCGGTACGCATTCCCAACAAGTTTTAGTACCAAACAACGTGTGATCATTCAAGTTTTCAGCAATGCTTTACAGAAGCGGGATACGGTAATTTTTGGCATCAGACAGTATTGAAATTTTATCCAATGTTTTATACTTGTCCTTATCGCACTCACTGCAGTTTCTAATGGATTATTGATTTGACTGAAAACGATGTGATGACTGACATACTGTTCCTATTCCTTCTTGTGTCTGTAAATGAATGATGTACTCTGTCTATTCATTTTCTAGCGTGGGATGCATGTAACGGATAGTAAAGTAAAAGGTACAACCCACCAAAAAAGTTGTGACATTAGTTACTGGTAAATATTAAGGAAAGTGTTAAATTACTACAAAAAATCGCCAGCTAGGAACGGGAATTTGGGAAACAGATAAGAATGTAGCAATATGTTTTTATGTCACTAGTAGTTAGAAATACGGTACTTTAGGTGTGTTTAAAATAACATAGAATTTTCTCCAGTGAATGAAAACAGCTCGTTAAAAAATAAGAACACATTTAATTTCTAAAATCACGTAAACTGGAGAAAGTTCTTCCAAAATTGCCTAATATCACCAACCATCGATTTTCAAGGTCACTTAACGCCGACTTTTATTGTGGATTCCGACTGTACAACTTGGTGGCGTGGATATAATATTGAATGGCACCGCAAATTGTTAGGTAATCTTCAAAAAGTTGTTAGGTTACGTGATACGAAAAATGGTAAACGATGAAAATCTTATGGTGAGGAAGGGAAATTTTAGCCACAGAGAACGTAAACAAACTTGTTTTAACGCTACTAGTAAATAGAGATCCATTAGTGTAAGTACATATAAAACGAATTAAAATTTATTCAGAGTGAATTAGTAGACTTTTTGCAAAGAAAGTTATTCATTTAATTTTTGAAGATGTACGCTTGAATAACAATGTTCCAAAATTTCCTAATGTTATGTACCAAATTCCGAGGTGATTGTGATGTCAGACTTTTTAATGGATTTCAGAGACTCTGCGGTTACGTTAGCACCGCTGAAGAAATCGGTTAAATTTGAAAATGTTTTATGGCCCCTTGACTTAAAATTTTTGACATCGTATTTGACAGTAGGCACAGTGATGTTCTAACCTTGCTTTTTTCTTTTCATTCTATTATTTTCCTAATTAATTATTGTTTATATTTAAATTAATAGAATCACTTTACTTTTACTAAATAAGTATTTTTCTTAACCTGTTTTATTTTGGTGATATAAAATTTTTCGAATATAAAAATTAAGTACTTTTTTGTATTTCAAGTTCCTGAATTCCCAAAAATAAAAATATATTTGTTTACCAGTATTAAGCGGTCAAAGTTCAGCTTATACGTTGTGACTTATCATTGTTGTTTAATTTTTGAGTTAGTAACAAGCCAAAATTCCAAAATGTCTCTTTCAAAACTCTGCAAGGTAGGTAAATAATTAAGTCATTTAGCAGTTATTCTTGCCAAATTAGGAATTTGGTTCTGAAATGAATTGTTGTTTACCAAATGTGAATTGGATATTAAATCTTTCTGTAGTGCTTTTTGTTAGCTTTACCCTTTTCTTTTATGTAAACCAATGGCTGCTTAGTCTTTCATACTGTGACAATGCTTGCTTTCACTTGGCACAGTTATATTTGAAGTATAAACTCCAAATAGCATTTTTAAATGCAAAGTGGTAACATTGTTTCCATAGAGAAATGTTGAGTAAAAATAGTGCATTTTCAAAATTAATAAATCAAAACAGGTTAAGTTAAAATCTGGACAAATGTGTGCTTTTCAACTTTTACAATACTTAGAAATATTTTTTTGAAACACAATGATGTGATGCATCACATTGACAGTCTATTGACACTGAGAAATACTTTGCAAATCTGACCAGTTTTGTTAGGGTTTCATTTAAGCTGTAGTCGGTGTAATAATATGGCACCTTAAGGAAACCAATATTTCTACCTTGTTTATCACACACTTTAAAGTTAATGAGGAAAAACATTTCTAAGTACACAACAAAATTAAGGCAAAAAGGAGGTTAAAATCAGTTTTAAAAAGATTCTGGTTTAACCCCCTTAGAAACTAAAATAAGTAATTCTCTTACTGTCTTGTCCATTATCATTACACCTGCCATACTCAAAAACTAAAAATGGATCTATTTATTTCCTTTCATAAAACTACATGAGTTTAAGTAATATCAGGGATAATCTGTCTATTTTTAGGTGATCAGAAGTAAAAGCTTAAAACCCTTGGCTCTTAAAAATATATTTTAGATTTAAGGGTGAAGGTTAACATCTTTAATAACCTGAAGCACAAAATTTAATGAACGAATATTAATATATATTTTAAAACTTTTAGATTGTTAGTCGTCTTATTATATCGATCATAACATTTTCCCATATTTACCTGCCTAAGTATTTCTTACCAAGCAGTTTTGAAACCAAATTAATAAGGGTTCTTCAAAAACTTATGATTTCATTTAGGATTTAAGTAAACTCTTATTAAATGTTGAATTCATAATAAACTTCTCATATGCAAGCAGGTTAGGAGTTGTGGAATTACCCTACATAAAATTGCTGCTCACTATTTATAATGCTTCATAAGCCCCATTGAAATTTACTTACTATCTTAATGTTATTCAAGTGTTTGAGAATGTCAGATGACAGTTCTCAATAGATTCTCTGGGGCTGGCTTTACGTATTGGGGAGAGAAGTGAGAGAAGGATCTGCAGAAGTACAAGTTTTTAAAAAGAGGTTCTTTAAGAGAGTGCTACGAATCGTGACAATCTGAACCCTTTATGGAAGTGATTGGCTTTGGGAGGATTAAAGCAGCCTACATTCCTCAAACACTTTTCACGTAAGCTTTTTATATTAGGCTCAAGTTACAAAATTCTTTTCTGTTCTAGAGAATCAAGGTTCAGGTTCTGAAGTGGAGTCAATAGCTCACACCTGAATAAAATCTAGCAAATATATGACTAGTATCAAATTGCTGCAACTCAATTGCTGGTTAAATCTAAGTTTAGTATCAGATCAAAAGCTGTTGTGAAGGATACAGTTTTCTAGCAATACATTCTAGGAATGATATTCTAAGCTTTTGAGAAACCTTCCTTGCTGTGCATGCAATATGATAATGCCAAGTTAATGCCTACCAGTTGAGTGATGATGCTAATGGAATAGAATGTCCTGACTTAACTATGTTAAGTTCTGTAATTTTAACTTTTTTAGAAAATACTTCTGCTTGATTTTTGAAGACTGTTGTTGAAAATGAAATGATAAGCAACTTTTTATTTAAAATGTCAATTATTTTATTGTTGCGATATGCTGAATTTTCTTATTTTATTTTAACCATATGTATGTTTCAATGAAATTTTTTTCTGACGTCTAAAATTGTTCTAATGTTGGTAAAATGGCTTTTAAATTTTGGCAAAATGCTTTTAAATAAAAAATGGTAACTTTACAGTGAAAAATACGAATAGAATAAATCAAATTCATTACATAAAACCTTAAAAAATATAGTAGTAATACTATATGTAAGTTATGTTTTGTATTATAGGATAAAAAGTCATTTATCTAGTACCATAGTTTTAACGATACCTAGATTCTTCAACTGTTTAGAAACTGTACCTCTTTCTCATGTGACGCCATCTATTATATATAGACCCTGAAGAGCCCTAATCCATAAGGAAAATATTTATTAGGTAGTTTATAAATTGTATTAGAACGTGATTTCAATTACAATATGACTTAAAAATTATCAGTATCAGTACTTTTCGAGATAAGTTGGGGGGGACAGTGATTTTTCGCGATTTTGTAAAAATAATACAGAGAAAAGTGTGTGCAAGTATTACATTATATATATTTTACTCGTGTTTTCACAAGCTTTCATTTGACCCCACACTCGATGACCTAGTAAAAAAATGTTTTTTTCACTTCCGATTTCACCCCTCAAAACTAACCCCTTAAGTCAAAATTTAACCTTGAAAACTACATGGCTCTGAAGAGGCCATCAATTCCTATATTATTACCAAATTTCAACTTTTTATGACATAGTTTCGGAGAAAATCGGGGTGTGACAGACAGACGGACAGACAGACAGGCAGACAGAGACCGAAGTCATCTTATAAGTGTTCCGTACGGAACACTAAAAATGGCTTTAATAGATTTTGAAGTTCATTAGTGTCAGAATGTATTGGATGGGTGAAATCTCTAGACAATCAAAGAGCAGTTGCCTATTTTAAGTTTCACAAAATTTATTGATTAAATTTTTAAAATATTTTTAACATCAAATATCAGACAGATGATTTTAAGTTTTAGAAGCGGAAAACTAATAAATAAGTTGAAATTTTACTAGTAATTAGAAATATTTTATTTTATGTTTTTGTTTAAAACAAAATAAAATTTATTCGGAGTAAATTACCCCATTTCATACATCTAATTTTTGAAACCATGTAAATTTCAAACTCTAAAAATTTCTTAACATCGTAACATTAAATTTGATTATGACGTTACACTTGTAGTAGATTTAAAAATAAAAACATAAATATATGATTACAATATTTAGCTGTTCTGATAAAGCAGAGATAAAAAAATTCATTAAAGAGTAAAAATACTCGTAAGTGGGTAAACATGTATGCGAATTGGTAATTATTTATATAGCCAAAATTTAGGACGCAATTCTTTACAAAGTTTTAGGACAAAAAGTTCATAAAAATATAGATCCGGAATACTTAATACAGAGTATGGACATCTTTAAAGACTAGAAAAAAGTTTGAAAGGTAAATAAAGACGTGATTCCAAAAATAAATATCGCAATATAGTACTTTTCAATGTAAAAAGGATATTCTGTGGCTACTCAAAAAGTTTTGTTTCTACTGAATTTGGGTGACTCTTTGGAAAAAAGTCTATATGTAGCCTTGTCATAAGTTCTGTCTTTTATGCAGATTCAGTAACTAAGAGGAAGAAATTAAGCAAGGGTATATTATTATTCATGTTATTTATTTTTTATTTACGACATAAATGAAAAAAAAAAAATCAAATTGACCACCTTATCTAGCTCTTTTCCAAATCTGCTTTTACCGCTTTGATATTGCCATAAAATTTAAAGTAAGATTTCTCCTCTAAACTATTCCAAATCTATCGAGTCTATCTGGACTTCCAAAGGGTTAATCTCACGATCATTTCGTGATCGTCAAGCAACGTTGTTTTATTTTAGCCGAGTTCAGGTATGGGCAAGGGAAAAATATCCACCCTCCGGTCATTTACTTTTACGAGTGCAAGTTTTGTATAAAAGGGTTCTTTTTTCGTGAAATATCTTTCTTTCACGGTCATCGATTTTTAAATTCGGTGTAAATCTTTAAAGTTCCAGAGTACGAAAGAGTTCTTTTGTGTGAAATATTTTCCCTCCATTAGCCATCGATTGTGAATTTTCTACGTTGAGAGGATTTAAGCTTTTAGAGTGAAGTTAAGTAAAAGAGTTTTTTCTTTGCCCTTAGTGGTCTCTTTTTTTTTCTTTAGAGAAACACTCTTTGTATCCATCTGCTTCCCCCACGAGCCTGTTTAACCTGGTTAGGCCACCGGCTGTAGGCATTTTTACCTTTCTCTCGCAGAAGTGCAGTTGAGTGAGACCCTTGTAAGACCTTTCTCATTAATTACTGAAGCCGTTTGTACTTTCGGAATTGTTTGAGATCTACAGGCCTAAGCTCTATTATTTTGACTAATAAATTTTTCCCTACAGTAAAAATTGTGATCTGTAAATAGTACTTGCCAATATTTGTCGTGTCCGTGTCACCGATACCACTTTTTGGGTCTTGTGATTCTTATTTTACGGAAAGTCTCTATTTCGATTATCTCTTTGTCTAAAGTCTTCTTTAATAATCACACAAATAGTTCGTACCGAGTTTTTCATCTCTTGTAATTTTTTCTGCGATTGCTTTGTTATCCGGTTCGGTTCTTGTTTATGTTGTCGACCGGTTTTTGGGTCTGACATCTACAGGGGACATCTGGTTTTATCGCTGTATAATATGATACCTCATTCCCAATTGAGTAATCCGGTTCAATATGCGGGAAAGTAGATAGCAACAAAAGAGCATTCTTCAAGGATAAAAAGAGAACACTACAGATGAAGCTGCTTATAGAAGCCAATCTAAAATCAGGGCGTTCTCGAAAAAGAAATCTCTTTTTCACTGGAACCGTAAAAGCATAGATTTTTTGCAAGATAGTAAACACAATCGATGACCAGGGACGGGAGATTTTTTACGAAAAAGGACTTTTTCATACAGTGGAACTTTTAAAACCTTATACTCAATTTAAAAGTCGTTGACCGGGGGCAGATTTTGTAGAATAAAAAACCTTTTCTTACAGTAGAGTTATAAATCGATTACTGGGGAGTAAAAATTTTTCCCAGAGGTAATCCTTATATAAAATGGTATCTTAACAGCTATTTCTAAGAGGGCAGTACATCTCAACTCATTATTTGTTTACTGTATTTTATATCGCGCCGCCTTGGTTTGTTTAATTATCTTCGAGACCTACTTATGGCACTTGATAAAAATATTACTTGAGCTTCATTTGAAAGTTTTATTATCCACATTAAGTACGGACAGAATTTATATCGAGTAGTAATTCATTAAAGCAGGAAAAATATTAACGTTTTAACACCTCATATCTTACATTCTCGGACTTATGTTTATATGAATCATTTGTCTAAGTAAGTAATCACTTACGTTAATTACTGAAAAAATAACGATATTCTGTAATTAATGGAATAATTACTTGTCAAGATTTAAGAATAACTAGGTGGAACAGCCCGCCTTAAAGGGCTGCCTGGAAAATGAATTATTTTTTTATGATTCCTGAAACTTTGCCTGTGTTCACATGGGTGAAATGTTTGCCGAACGTCAACTACACTGTAGTTATCAGCTTCCACTTAATTTTGTTGATGTTTTTCAGGATAAATAATTCATGTTAACCAATTTATTAGTCAAAGTAAAAGTTCTCCGCGGCTGAAGTTGTGCCATCCTTGTATGGGCATTAGTGGATCGCCAAATTTTTTACTTCGATTTTATAGAAAATGACAAACTTATCCTAAATGGTAAATGTTAATATTGCTTTATTTTAAATATCACATTGGATGCATCTAAAATAATTTTTGTCTTTATGTTGTTTAACGTCCGATACCTCAAATAAATGAATATTTCATGCTGATGACCGGCAATCCTGGAGTTATGAGGTAAGTCACAGGAACAGATTTTTAGGTATGCAGATTTTCCTTCCCTAAAATTACCGCTATAACATTTTTACTTAATGCAACAATATCAGTCAGACTAATATTCAAAATGTTTGATGTTAGTATTTGATAGGTAGACGAAATGAGTCATCATTTGCAAGGTTCTAGTATGTTAGTATTTGATAGGTAGACAAAATTAGTAATCATTTGCAAGGTGGAACATTCACCTTGCAAATTAGATGAAATGATCAGTTTTTACGAAATTTTAAGAAAAAAAAAACAAATAAACATTGTTTTATAAAACGCTGGATCATTGTTTGTGAAATTTAGTGAAAATACAACATTTTCATGACATAGAACATTCCATTAACAAATCAGACAACATTATCATATTTTAGCAAATTTCTAAAATATACTCGCAAATAAAACGATGTTAACATACTTTTACAGAGTTCTAGAACATTTTATTAACCGATCAGAAGGGATGAATATATTTTTACATATTTCTGGAACATTCTACGTGGATAAATTGTTCAGTGTTCTCGAATATTTTATCTGTAAATCAGAAAAAATGCTTAGTCCTTATGAAATGCGGCATTTTTATTGGGACCTAGAAGATTGTATTCACGGAACAGAAGGATCTAACATATTTTTACAAATTTTCGGAATATAGTATAAACTCTGGAGCGTCTGACGAAATTAGCATATTTTAAGACAATTTTGGCACACTCTACGTGGAAATTAGTTGAAGTAAGCAAATTTATTAACGCAGCGTTCATGCGCTAAGTTACTAATACTCAATTTTGGGAGGTTTCCACTGAAAAAAACACTTTTGCAGAGTTTATGCACCCCCCACATCTACGCTGTTCCGCTATGTTCCGCCCATGTGATCACACGTTTATTAGTACAATATGTTACGTGAATATATACAAAGCTATTTTTTAGGTTATAAAAGCAAGCACGCGTTGTTATGCAACAACAGCTGGAGCCAATGATGTAGTTATAGTATCTGCCGTTCGTACCCCTATAGGCTCTTTTTTGGGAAGCCTGGCTCCATTCTCGGCAACCAGATTAGGCGCTGTAGCAATTCAAGGAGCTGTAGAAAGAGCTGGTATACCAAAAGAAGAAATTAAGGAAGTATACATAGGAAATGTATGCCAAGGAGGAGTTGGCCAAGCTCCAGCCAGACAAGCTACGATTTTCGCCGGTCTTCCTACATCAACTATTTGTACAACTATTAATAAGGTAATTGCTATCATAATGTCATTTTCTTTGCGTCTATTCAACGTATTGTTGATATATTTTGCGAATATATTGACTAATGAACTAGGATGAATAAAACAAAACAAGTATTACAATTTATTGGTAACTATCCTCGTTATATCGCTACATTCATTGCGTTTAGTAGTGCATCTATGCAGACTAGTATATTCCGCAGCAAAATACTGTTGCCCACTATGGTTGAATAGTCCCTATACGCACAAGATAGATACACAGCTGAATCCTGGCCGTACTTCTTATACACCAGGACATCAGTGACTTGGAAATAAATAGACTCCAATCTAGTCACCGTCTACTTACATTTTCTAAATCGCTCCATTGTGATAACTTTGACATAAATGATAGATGGAGGAGGGAGTGGGAGGCCTGCGTATCGACCGATTGTCGGTCTGCATTGATAGGGCGATTGTTGTGTTTGATCTCGCTCGTAAACTGGGGACAGCTGTGAATAGAATCTACACAAACTATGGGAAATGTGCGGATGCATTATATAAATGGGGAAGAGTACCTTCATCACGCTGCGATTGCGGAGCTAATAGACAAACTATCCGCCACATTGTTGTGACTTGCCCCTTGATAGCTTACCCCTGCCAACGGATTGACCTCAGAAATGCAATGGACAATGCAATCGATTACATACTTAATTTAGATGTTTGTTTATGATATGGTTATACTGTTTGCATTGTATCATGTATGTTATAGCCTATGTTTATATTTATATTTATCTTTATACTTTTAGCATTTTTTTATCTATCGTTAATATTGTAATGTTTCCTGCCATACGCTAAATAAATAATTCTTTAGTTAGTTAACCAAGTTTGGAAAAAAATGCAAAAATGGGAAAACTGATCTCCGCATGAATATAAGGTATCCATATAAGAGCTTAACATGAAAGCAAAAACCATATTAAAGCAACACTAGTAGACTTTATCCCCTCGTATAAAACTAAAAGCGCGCAGCTTATTTATATGTGGTATTGAAATATAGAATATAATCCTCTCCTTGGCGGCCTTTAAATACAACTACTCCTAAGAACGGAAACATTTGCGATTTGATTCTGCATGACCGTCGATTAAAAATTTGGGAATTAACGACGATTTCGGACAAGATGGGTTCGAAGAATGCTTTCAGATTATCAGAAACGGATAAGACTCACTAGAATTCTTGATTCTTAGAAACATTGAAGAACGGTTAGTGACTTAACTCTATTGTATAAGTACTTTCATGGAAAGTGTTCGATGCCCGCTTGATTCCTCCGAGGGCTGTGCTTGCTACGAGTACACGTCGCGCTCATACATCACATCTGTATGGGGTTCAGCTTATCATGCCTTATACAACCATCTTCAATAACTCTGTTACATAAAGAACTTCATCCCTAAATTGCAGAGTAGAATTTACAGCGATTTAAAGCCAACATGAATCGCTTTTTCGTTCACGCGCTGCTCTTGTAACGCTTTAGGAATTTCCCTACAGCTCGTGTGCTATATCCATAAAAAAATATTTACGGTTTCGCTAAGCACCCGAAAGCTCTTTGAGGCCGACGTAGAAGAATATCAGATTAAAAACGTGAACCGTGTGTTTACCACTGTACTCCTGAATTAAAGTAGGCATTTTATGAGAGCGTGTTGCTAAGTTTTCCCCTTCTTACATTTTTTTTTAAACTTAACTCATTAAAAAACATTTAAGTATCTATGGCGTATTCGGGGGATATGTAAAGAATTGCGCTCCCTTGGAAACGGGTTTTTTTTCTTGAGTTTTTTTGGTGTAAAATTTTCATCCTTGGTTATTGATTTTTAACAGGGGTCACATTTTTCAAAGTTTTACTGTATGAGAGACCTGTTTTTTTTTTTACGAAAATCCCCCAACCCCCATTATCGATTTTTAAATTGGGTGTAAGTTTTTAACGTTCCATTGCATGAAATGGTCCTTTTTTTGAAAAAATCCCCATCCCCCAGTAATTGATTTTTAGTTTACTATGTTGGGTGAGATCCAAAATTTTAGAGTTATAGTTCAAGATGGTTGTTTTTCGTCCCTTCGTCCCCTGGTGGTGTTCCCTCATTTGCCAATTGGCGCTCTCTCCCGTCCCTCTATAAGCAGTTTAGTCAGTGTCCTCTTTTTTTTCTTTAAAGGAACGCCCTTTATATCCATCCTTAAACCTTGCTACACCACTGGTAGTTATTTAACGAGGTTAATTACAAATAAATTGTAATGATATGAGTTTTATTGAGTAAATTAAGTAATAAAAAAATTGCAATTCAAATAATTTGTATCTTTTTGAGAAACTAGCTTCTTGAATATACTAATTTAAAAAAAACGGTCAAGTACAAGTCGGAGTTACGCAATTAGTGTTCCGTACCGCGATTGCTGAAGTTTTCTATGAAATTCAGTCACACATTCATCTTCAATATAAGAATTACCAAGAATATATAAAAAGTGAGACATCTTTGTAGTAAAAGTTTAAAACAAATATTTACTATCTAAATATTTGTGTAATTATAAACAAATAAAACAAAATTATTTTTTCTCGGTAGCTATCCTTGGATTACCATCCATCATGGAAATTTATTTTATCTGTGATTGGCCAAATGCTTAAAGCAGTAATGTACTGAAAAGTATATTACTGATTGTACTAAATACGTATTGATATTTCATTGCTCTTAGTCCCGGTTAAATTCACAACCTTCCACGAAAAAATCTCCACCATATTGTCAAGTCAAATAGTTTTTTTACCAGATAAATTATTAAACGTAATGCACTTGTGATACACCTTCTGGAGAATATTCCAGAATTTTTTTTAAATTTTTTTAGAGATAGGGTGAGGGGACAGCGATTTTTTGCCATTTTTTAAAATTCATATGAAGAAAAGTTTGCGCGAGTATTACATCATATATATTTTTGAACTCTTGTTTTTACAAGCTTTCATTTGACACCCCACTCGATGACCTTGCAATTTTTTTTCTCTTCCGATTTTACCCCCAAAAACTAACCCCTTAAGTCAAAATTTAATTTTCCAAACTACACGGTTGTGATTGTCGGATAGTTTCCGTACGGAACACTATCTACACGCTGTAGGTACTAGAGAATTTTCTGAAAAAGTAGCTTAAATAAGCTATGATATTGATTCAGTTTCTTGTACGCTGCAGAATAAGCTAATTTTAAATGACACAAAAAGAATCACATTATTACAACTTTGTCAAAAATGTAAGTAGTAATATCTTAAAAGCTAAAATACATTATAACGATACAGAATATACACAAAAACAAGAAAATTAAAAAAAGCATATAAAGAAAGAAAACTAACGGCAAAAAAGAACAATTTAGCAGTAAAACTCGAACTATTGAAATGAAACTTATGAAAAGTTATTTAACAAAGTTGTTTTGAAATCCTTTGGGTCTATATACAGGACAAATGTATTTTATTTGTTCAATTATTGCGCTTATTAATTCATCGTAAACTACAAGAAGTATTTCATAATGGTTTTAAAAGAAAAGTCATCCTAGTGTAATTTTATCAAATATTTAAATATTAAAACTAAAATATAACATCGTATAATAACAAAATAAATAAATGTATGAATCGATCCACAGAAGCTAGCTCCCCGAAATATCGATCTGAGACAGTTTTATGAGTAGGACGAAATGAGAGGCGCTATGCCCTGAATTCATCATCATGCAATCAACCTGGTTACTAGCGTCCACAGACGTAAAAAGGAAATTTTGGTGGACAGTCATATTGGTAGTAGTTGAGCGTTCTAGCCGTGTTGTCCAGGTACAAACTAATTTTTGAGAGCCTTAAAATTTTCAGTGAGAATGGATTCAAAAACTTTTGGTATGGCTGAGAGAAGTAAAATGCTAAGAGTAACACTTCTATCGCCTGACTATTACCTTCTGCAGGGGGTAATTACTACACAAAAGCTCTACTCATGTCCAATTATATATTTTTTTGTTTTGACTTAAAACTGAATAGTTATACTTTAATAAAGTTGGTAGTTGTCACGCCGTAATTAGCTTCCTCAATGTTTGTGGATTAAAAACAAGCGCCCTTTCCCTTTCTGTTCTCTTTCTTCGTAAAAAAACGGTAGAACCTGGCTAAGCTACTGTCTAGCACGCTTATAATAGTATGCTCGCTGCAGGAAGAAACAACTTTAACTCTTATTCTTTGTGTTTTTTAAAGATATGAAACCATCTCGGTTATTTTTCATATACTTGCAGAATTTTATTTCTTTAATTTAGGTATTCCTTAAAATGCCAGTGCCCTTCAAATTACAACCAATGTATGAACTCTTAAAAAAATAAAGATTGAATGTTTGAGTTATTTTGAATCCGAAGTTTATCTGCTAAATTTCGCATCTTCAACTTACTACTACTATAATTAGTAACGTATAGATATTTGTTTATATCAGTATACGAGTACAATCTAGTTTTTTTCCCTCTAAAATCTTAATTTTTAAAAACCCTTTTTTTTCTATTTTTAGTGAACAATTTATATTTCACATCTCCTGCTGAGGCAGTTTTTTAAAAACCCCGGTATCTAGGGCTAGATGTAAGTTATTAAGGCCCTTATAGCATTTTAAAATTGGGGAAAGGGCCAAATTTGTCTTCTTGACTTTTTGAGAGAAAACAATTTTTTTCTGTGTTTCTTTCTTGAGGCTTGGCCGGAAACTACAGGAAGACTCATCCCTTAAGAGTTGAATTTTAAAAGACAATTATATATATATATATATATATATATATATATATATATATATATATATATATATATATATATATATATATATATATATACACTAGGCGGGCCCGCGGCTCCGCTCGCGTGGACTTGATTCACCACTATCGTCACTGCTTATTCCTTAATTTACCCAACGTAATAAAATATCTCCCATTATTTCCCCTTATCTCTCAATATTTCTCCTTATCTCCCATTATCTCTACATAATTTCGATTATCTAGGCTTAACTCTGCTCATCTCCCATTATTTCTCCTTATCTCCCATTATTTGTCCTTATCTCCCATTATTTCTCCTTATCTCCCATTATCTCACCTTATCTCCCATTATCTAGGCTTATCTCGACTTATCTCTCAATATTTCTCCTTATCTCCCATTATTTCTCCTTATCTCCCATTATCTCACCATAACTCTCATTATCTTTGCTTATCTCCCATTATTTATATTTATCTCCCATTATCTCACCTTATCGAGCCTCATCTCGACTTATCTCCCATTATTTCTCCTTATATCCCATTATCTAGGCTTATATCGATTATATAGAACATATGTTTAAATTTACAAAAACACGTAAATCGGATAAGTGGTTCTCAAGTGATAAGCGCACTAACGGACAGACAGACAGACAGAAAGATGTTGCATTTTATATATATTCTAGATAGAAGATTATAGATAACCTGGCCAGAGAACAAATGTATGAATTAAAAAAAAAACGCGTAAATCGGATAAGGGGTTCTCGAGTGATAAGCGCGCTAACGGACAGACACACAGACAGAGAGACGTTGCATTTTATATATATTATATTCTTTGCTACATGATATTTTTCCATATTTAATGCTTTAGGCAGTGTATTGCAATAGAACGCGCTAGCGGCAAACTTTTCTCCGACTTGATTCACTATTATCGTCACTGCTTATTCCTTATGTCACCTAACGTAATAAAATTTATCCTATAACCTGGCCAGAGAACATATGTATGTTTAACAAAAAAGCACGTAATTCGGATAAATGGTTCTCCAGTGATAAGCGCACGAACGGACAAACAGACAGATATACGTTACATTTTATACATATTATAGATGTAATAAAATATATATCTATAACCTGGTCAGAGAACATATGTATGAATTTAAAAAATCACGTAATTCGGATAAGTGGATCTCGAGGGATAAGCGCACTAATGGACAGACAGACAGACAGAGAGACGTTGCATTTTATATATATTATAGATTCAACTACAATTTAGATTATTATTATTATTATGTAACCTGGCCAAAGAATATATGTATGAATTTAAAAAAAGACACATAAATCGGATAAGTGGTTTTCGCGTGATAAACGCACTAATGGACAGACAGACAGACAGACAGAGAGACATTGCATTTCATATATACTATAGATTATAGATATTCTCTGCTACATAATATTGTTCCATATTTAATGGTTTTAGGCGGTGTATTGCAAGGCAAGGCGCTAGCGGCAAACTTTTTTCCGACATCATTCACTATTTTACGTCACTACTCATTCCTTATGTTACCTATCGTAATAAAATATAACCTATAACCTGGCCAGAGAACATATGTAAGTTTAAAAAAAAAAAGTACGTAAATCGGATAAGTGGTTCTCCAGTGATAAGCGCACTAACGGACAGACAGAAAGACAGACAGACAGAGTGACCGGATCTCATAGAGGGGGAAAAAAATGTCGGAATCTTGTTCGTCTGGACCCCACAAAACGATTCCCCTTTCCAGATATTGAGATAGCCGAAATTTGAGCTCGATTAAACGACGTTAACCCGTGCCGCTCGTCGCTCAAAGTTTGAAAAAATCCAAATTTTCGGCCAAAAAGCTGACATATGGAGCCATAACTCCAGAACGGTAAATAATAGAAACACGCTTCTCAAAAGAAAGCTAATGTTGTTCTTCAAAATTTATATTCTATATATAATTGTTGTTATTTTAAGTCAAACCGAGTTACAACAGCCTTTAGCCCCAAAAACGTGACCTGGTACCACTAGGAGCATACTTCGTATATTTTGTTATTAAGTGATAAATTTTGCTTTTTTTTGGTATATTTTTGAGTTTAAAGTAGAAATATAATAAAAAAACAAGTAATACTGATAAGTCTAATGACATTTTTTATTTTAAAATATAAAAAAATTAGGTATATAATACATACAAAACAGACACAGAAAAGATACAGACGTAGTACCTACATGAGTTGATAATTTTACATAGTTATCTAATCTATTCTAGAGCTTTTGTTAAAGTAGTTTTTGAAACGTCTGGATATAATGCTCGGCATTTACTTACAACTTGCAGGACATATTGCTTTTGGTCTTCATCTTTTGTCAGAAGGTCGTTAAAGTCGGTTATTAATTTAACACCACGCTCAGCCATATCATTAACTACTTTTAATGTTTTGACAATTTTCAATCCTTCTTGGAAGTCATTATTTTGAGGCCAGGTGTTTGGATGTTGTCTTAGGACATCTGTTTTTATATTAAATTGGTCAAAGAATGTAAACGTTTCTTTGGTAAGTAAATTTACCAATCCTCCATCAACTACCTCTTTTAAGTTTTTTTTTCCTAACTTTTGGATTTACAACCCTAGCGTGCTGTGATGGTTCATCTGTGCTACTGAGCAATTTATTAGCCATTAACAACTTTTCATCGTCTGTAATGGTGGGATCAAAAAACGATAATCCCACCAACTTTGCATTCAAATACCACAAATGGTTCGAAAATTTGGCCAGGGCTATTTCTGCAATGTCGTTGTCACATTCTTTATAGTCTAATAGACTATGCAAAATACCCAAAATCTTGCTTTGGTGCAAGATGAGCTGGATCATTGAACCAAGCTTTACAATAAATTTTAACTAGGAAAACAGAAATGGCACGCACAGAACTTTCTTCTTCTTTAGACATCTTAAATTGACGACGAAAAATGAACATTTTTAAGCAGTAAATAGCCTTTGCCATCCACCTAGCGTGATGAATGGCTCCTGGAGTTCTAAAACCCACAACATTGCCGTCTAGTGATCCAACAAATACGAGAACCAACTGCAATAGCTCCTTGTAGTCATCTCTGTTGTGGCTCTCAGTTAATTTGGTCTCGAATTCAGCAGTAACATTTGCAATTACTTCTGGAGTTAGCTGCTTTTGTATTAGATTGTCACTGATACCTGTGTCGTATTGTCCTTTGTCTATCTTGGGCCACGCAGTGGTTGATCCTATTTTTGTGTCGAATACGCCTCTTAACAGAATTTCCAAGATATGGTGACGGCAAGCTAGGTATAACAATTCTTTTCCTAACATTTGCTCCAATATGACGCATGCTCCTTTGAGTCTTTCCGTGTTGGATGCTGTAGTGTCGAAGCAAATCGCGTTGACGGTGTTGAGAAGACCCCATTCATGTAGGCATTCATATACGGCTACGGCTTGCTCTTCTCCAGAGCTGTTTGCTGTTACAGGAACTCCCAGCAGCTGTTCCTTTTCGCCATATGAAATAGCTATAGCTATTCGCTCACATTGTTCATTTTTTAAAACACCCGGTAAAAGTTTACCGTCCCAATGGACAACCACGGGCTCTTTTTCAGGAATGTTTACTTTATCAAAATTTTTTTTTTATTATATTGTTCTCTGAACATTTGCCTTCTATCATGTAATAAGGTTTTCGAGACTTTGTACTCAAGAGGGTCAAGGTTTAGTGCTTCTAGAGTAGCTATTAAAATTCTCGTGGCATTTCTGTCGGATACCTTACATCGATCCAATAAAATGGACAATTTCATGTTTAAAATCTCTTTAACGCCCCTTGCAAATGAAACTTTCATCCTCTTGCTCTCAGATGGTCCTGGATCTTCTGCAGCTTCTTCAGGGATGTCCATTTCCTCCAAGCTCTCAAGTTCCTGGTAGATTCTGTCCTCTTCAGTGTCTTCTTCTCCTTCTTCGAACTTGTCTTCATCATCCGTCTCTAAGAAGCAACAAAAGAAAGAGAAAAAAAAAAAGACTATAAAAACTTGTCGTTTTAGCAGAATAGTAATAATACATAGGTACTAAATTACCTACTTCTAATTATCAAAAGGTATTATTTAAAAAATATAAACTCAATCATAAAGATGCCAAATCATGCTCTCATGTACAATTTTCTTTCAATTATAATGAAACTATTTACTTATTTGTTTATCTATTTTTTAGAATACTAATAATAAAAAAAACTCACCAATATCAAAAGTTGCTTCTTGGATTTGTCGGTTCATTTTTGCAAGTTCCTTTTGCACCTTGATTTCTTCAGCTCGAGACAACTTGAGATCCACTCCAGTCATGGAACCTGGGCGGCCCTTCTGCCTCTGTTTCACGAGAAATGCCTTATCTTCTTCCGATTTCATCAGAGCCAAGGCATCTTGTTGAGCAATAGCAAAGAGATCATCCAACTTTTCAACAAACTGTTTAAATTTGTTCTTGGCCGTTTTCGATGTTTTCTTCCGGTCTTTTTGATGAGTTCTCCACTCGGCGTGAAGTTTTTCCAGCTTAGTAATTGCATCTTGCTCATGTTTAGTCGGGATTCGAGCTTTCTCCCAAAAAATGAACACTTCTCGTATTGTAAGTTTTGCTGATTCTCTTACAGTTAATTTCACAGTACGTAAATTATAAAATAAAGCACACAAAACTTGACGATTTGAGGGTAGTTTACAACCGGTGATCTGGTGAATGGGATAGCCCACAAGAAATATTTTATCCTTGGTCCGGCTTTGTACACCTGATGTGGATGCCATTTCAGAGGCCAATAGGTAAATAACAGTTAACTTGGAAAATGAAACAAAATATGTTGCAAACTTTAATTTCAATAAAATGTTTTCAAATGTCTTTTAAAATAATACTATAATAGTTATAAAAACAATAACACACACACTTGGAAAATTAAAAAAAAAAACGTTAACATATCTTCACTAGATAATTGTTCGATCTAACCAGCTTAAAGGCACTTTAGAAACTAAACTGAATAAATAAAAGGTCGGTTGTACGCTGAAGTAAAATCACCATGCCTAAAATAGAAATTAGATTCACCCTCCTTCTTTGGTAAACTAGTCAGGTAATCCCCATATAATAAAAGATTAAATTTGAACAAAAGGCTCTTTATGTTTGAAAATTGAGTTCCAAAATACTTTTTAACAAAAAAATGTTAATTCCGAGACACATTATGTAAAAACCCGTAAAATTCTTAGAATACTCCCAAACTGGCTCCTACTGGTACCAGGTCACGTTTTTGGGGCTAAAGGCTGTTGTAACTCGGTTTGACTTAAAATAACAACAATTATGTATACAATATAAATTTTGAAGAACAACATTAGCTTTCTTTTGAGATATTAAGCGTGTTTCTATTATTTACCATTCTGGAGTTATGGCTCCATATGTCAGCTTTTTTGGCCAAAAATTTGGATTTTTTCAAACTTTGAGCGACGAGCGGCACGGGTTAACGTCGTTTAATCGAGCTCAAATTTCGGCTATCTCAATATCTGGAAAGGGGAATCGTTTTGTGGGGTCCAGACGAACAAAATTCCGACATCGATTTTTTGCGGTCACCTTAAAATATATATATATATATATATATATATATATATATATATATATATATATATATATATATATACATATATATATATATATATATATATATATATATATATATATATATATATATATATATATACATATATATATATATATATATATATATATATATATATATATATATATATATATATATACATATATATATATATATATATATATATATATATATATATATATATATATATATATATATAATGATAATAATATAAATAAAAATTGTCTACTTTGTTTTGACAGAGTCATATTTTACATCTTAATCAGCTTATGATAATAACTAAAATTATAGTAAAAGTAATATTAAATTAACTTTGAAAACTGAAGAAAAATTCACAACAAAATTTATTTATCGATCTAAAGAATAATTTATTATCATATTCTAATACTTTTTGGATTTTTTCACTGTTACGTCAAAGGAACGAACAAAAAACGACGAAATCATTTTTAATTTGAAACAATTCAAGAATTCAGCCGGAAAGAATTATAACAAAAAACTCAATTTTGAATTCTATTGAAATTGTAATACCCTATAAATATTACAACGCATTTTTAAATGAAGATATATTGTCCTAATTTGTGTTAATCAGTTCTTTCTTCCAAAAAAGTAAATTCAAGAACTGAAATGAATAGTAGACAAAAAATTAAATAATGACGGTAACATATTAATCGCACATGTGAGTATTAGATCATTAAAATCATATTTTTATGAAGTTAAAAAAAATATTCTAGATATTGATCTAGATATTTTAACTATTATCGAACATTGGCTGTCTGATCTCTATTGATGAGATCAATTTGAAATTTCTAGTAACAATTTACGAGCATTTAGATTAGTCAGGGACAGTTAGGTTGGTGGAATTGGCGTCTATATAAAAAACGTCTACGGTTCAGAATAATTTCAGTTGTAGATACTAAACCTATAAAATAATTTTGGTTGGATATTCTAATTATTAAAAGTAAACTAAGACTTGGAATTATTAGTAAACCACCTAATATAAATTAAGGGGTCAGAAGTAAAGGGATGTGTGAAAATTCAATTATGTGCTTTAAGAGGTTCCTTTAACCAACATCTGACTCTTAGCAGATGGACAGACCCTTTCTAGTTACTATTGTTGCTGTGTAGTAGCCACTACTTTAAATAGATTTTTGATTTTGCTTAGTGGCAAAGGGATGCAAGTGATCTAACATCTGTTTGCTGCCAAACGAAGTCAGTGTTCCTTTGATTTGGCTGTAAAAGAATTAAGTGCAATAAGATGTTTGGTGCCTCATATTACTTCAATATTAGCTGAAAGATTATGTTTTCATTTTATTCTATTTGTGCTGTGTGTTGCAAGCTGTGTTGTGTTCCTAGTGTATTTTATTTTATGAGTATTTACGGTTTTTTAAGTCAATTTTCTATTTACCAGTTAAAATTTAATAATACCTCAAAGTTAATATGGATGATGACAATGTCCAGAGTGGCGGTTATTAATAAAAGTGTTATTTCCTAGGACTTGGGAACGATGATAACGTTCAGGATCCTGATTTTATTATACATCAACCACCTTCAAGTTCAACAACAGATGTTGAAGAAATCCAGGAAAATAGAACAAGAAAACGATTGAGAAAAGTGAGGCGTGGCAAAACGGCTGCAAAATTTAGTAGAGGCATATGTCAGCTCAAAAAGTATTGCATACGGTGGCAGGGTCGTCCAAGTTCTTCACGATCATTAGTGGAGGTATGAATGCACCACTTTTACTGAGGAAGAAAGGCAACTAATTTTTTCAAAGTACTGGGAGTTAAGATCGTGGGACTTGCAAACTGCCTTTCTAATTTCCTGCATGGAAGTGTTCCACCTCAAAAGACGGGCTACAAACGCTACTTCTAAAGTTTTATAAGTGTTTGTCTCAGACTGAAGGGAAAAAGGATTTGCAAAGTGTTTTTACTAAAACCTTTAAACATTAGCACAATGAGGTACTATAATGTTCTAAAAAACGCCCTGAGATAGGGGTAAGCGAGGAAAACATATTCCTGCACTACCTGTGATATTTTACAAAATTAAATAGACAATGGAAATTTAGACGATCTAGAAAATTTTCAAGCGGAAAAAGAAGTGCGCGGAAGGCGGAGAAGGCAAGAAATTCCAAGGAAGAGGCAAAAAACTTGGTCACAAACGATGCTTCTGTTTCGGCTATATGTTTTTATTTGAAAAAAACGTTCCCCACACCTTCACTTACTTGCAGCACTGTCTAGTACATGTATTTGAGGCAACTTTGACTTATAATTTTGGTGTCCACGACCTTGCTTCTGGGCAAGGTTCAATGTTCATGTGGCATGAAGGAGAGGCAAATAGAGGATCTCAGGAAATTGGTTCTTGTCCATTGCGATATATTCAGCAACTCTCCAAAACTGTCAAACACCTGCTCGCTTTCAATGACAACGCTGGAGGGCAAAATAAAAACCAAAATATAATAAAATATTGCAAATATGGGGCAAAACCCATGTAGAAAGTATTGACCACACATGTTTAGTTTTCGGCCACTCATACGTGGAGTGTGGCTAGGACTTTGGCGTTACTGAGTTAGCAAAAGAAAAGTACAAAATATTTTCGTTCCTCAGGATTAGGTGAATGTTGCTAGCTAAAGCCAGTAGAGAGTTCACGGTGTTTTAGATGGCCAGGGAGGATTTCATCTCCATAAAAAATGTTGCAAAAAATCTCTCTAAAACTGAAATTAAAGGAATTCGCAAAGTTCAATGGGGGCATCTTAAAAACGAAACTCCTTCAGTGCTCTACTTTGAGGTACAATGAAAACAAGTTCAAAAAAAGGAATCTAAAATTGAACCAATAACGAGGTCCGCCCTCTTCCTTAGGCACTGTTAAACTAGAATCCCTTCACCAAGAGCCTGTCCGCATTAAAACGGCCAAATACAAGCATCTTCTTAAGTTATTAAACTATCTTCCACCAATTCATGATCAATTTTATAAAACACTAAGGCTTGGTGTTAGAAAAACTAGGGAAACAGTGCCAACAGCCAATGATCCAGCTGAAGATCTCACCGCATTAGACGGAAGATGACTGATATGATAACTGAACTATAACTTTTTTTTTCATTTTTAATCTCGTTTTTCACCTTTGAATAGTTTTTAACTGTTGAATAGTTACTCTTACTGAAAATTATTACTTTAAACAGTTTTTTTATTTCCGACCTTTTAATCTGTTAATTGCCAAACAACCTGGGATGGATGAATTTTCTTGGAAGCAGAGAGTGTAACGAGCTCCCACAAGTTCAACCAAGCGTTAGTTATTAGCAGAAAATAAACTTTGAAGAGTTGCAGTGACAATATATGAAAAAGCCGGACAGGGGTGCCCTAACAATATGTTTTTGTTCAAGAGTTCAGATGTTATTTAAATTTTTAAAGTTACAGTAACTTTGAAGATGATTTTCTCTCAAAACTTAAGTATTGTTACACTCTTTGCTTCTACCCCCCCCCCCCCCCCCCATTTATAATTGTATGGAGCCTTTTAAAGCTAACCGGAACTAACTAAGCACCAATTAGGGAGTTCTGCAGAGATCGAAAGCAATGGTAATCTGACGGTGCAAGCTCCGGGCTATGTAGTGGATATATTAAAACTTCCCAGTGGGATTGTCATGGTGAAAGACAACACTGTTGACTAGTTCCGTCCGATTTTTTTCAATCGCGATCTTTTTCGCACATCACTGTCGCACGTGGTACACTTCTCATCGTCATGAACTGTTTTAGAAATGGCTCAATTTTGTTAGATTTCTACAGAGATTAACAGATGGAAATTCGATATAATAATTTTTTAGCGTCCAATCATTGGCAGCTTCTTTTTGTAACTAGCTTTCTCCAATTGGGTTAAAACTTTGGTGATGGATGTTTAGTTCCTTGGCGATGTTACTGCTATTCACATGCCGGTCTTGCTCAACTTTTGCCAAAATAATATCTTCAACTTTTTCTATCATTGGTCCACCAGGGCGAGAGCATCTTTGATTGACATTGAAGTTTCCAAAACGAGAGCAATTGAACCATCTTTAGGGTGCAGCTTTTGATAACGTATCTTGATCATAAACAGCATATATTTTTTCATAGACCTGCTCAGCATTTGTGCTTTATAGAAATAAAATTTTAAAATTTAGCGGTAATTTAACTTGTCCTCAAGGTGCTCTAAATTAAGTCTAGACAAATCAATTCCAACAGTGTTTGCACGTCTACAAATGTCAGCTTGCAACTAATGCTAAGTTTGACTCGATGCGACTTGTGTTACCTGAAATCTGTGACATTAAAGCTATCTGACTAGAAAAAGACTTTGTGTGTGATTTTAAAGTAGGTGCTAACTAAGGTATCGATGAATACTATACTTATTATCCTCTGTTGGTTTAAAACAAATTATTTTCTAGCCAACAAGAAATATGTAATTAACACATTGACCATTTATGTAACGAAGAAAATCTGGAATATTTTAAACTCCAAATCTACAAAATTCTAATGATCACTATCTAACTGACCATCTATGGTATTAGTAAATAAAATATATAATTTAATGTAATATACTATAATAGAAAATAAAATTTCTAGTCGACTAAAATTTTTGGACACTTTTATGATATTAATTTAGTTATTTAATCAAAATTTACAAAATATTCACTGAAAAAATCGAAACTATAAACAATTTCAAAAAATATAGTGGAAACATTTAACCATAATATAACAAATTTATTTAATAAATATACACCACTTTAAATTATGAAAGACAAAATGGCAATCCTCGGATTACTTTTGGTATAAAAGACTCAATTAAAAAAAAACTGGTCCAGTGTAAGTTGGACTTGCGCAATTAGTGTTCCGTACTGTAATGGCCTTTAAAATAATAATAAAAAAGAATATATTACGGAGGTATCAAATGATCAGTGACTGCACAAAACACACCCCAAATGAGTTTTCCCAGATTATAAACATGTCTAGTCAGATACTGACTCAGCAGGCTAATCAGATCAATCAAAATAAGACAGGAAGTTCCTGACATTATATCTTAAGATCCAATATGTATTTTCACGTTTTTTCTTAGTCAATAATATAGAATAGTTATAGCTCTTTAGCTACCTAATAGCCAGTAAATCAATCTAGCTCAATCTAGAATTAAAAGTGTAAAACAAATATTTACTACCTAAATATTTGTTTAATTATAAACAAATAAAATAAAATTATTTTGTCACCGTACCTAATGCGTAAAGCAGTATCTATTAGTCCTGGTTCAATTCGCAACTTTCGACCAAATAAACCTCCACCATTTTGACGGTCAAGTAGTTTTTTTTAAACGAGATAAATTATCAAACGTAATGCACTCGTGATAATTTTCGCTTAATCTACACTTTATGGAGACTATTGCAGAATTTTTTCAAAATTTTTTGATCAGTACTTTTCGAGATAGAGACGGACCGGAGTTTTAGACAGTTTTTTTTAAATAATACAAAGAAAAGTGTGCGCAAATATTACATCATATAAATTTTTGAACTCGTCTTTTTAACAAGCTTTCATTTAATACCCCACTCGATGACCTGGTAATTTTTTTATTTCCGATTTCACACCCCAAACTTAACCCCTTAAGTCAAATTTAACTTTCGTAACTACACGGCTCTGATTGGGCCATCTATTCCTATATTTGTGACAAATTTCAACTTTCTATGTCAAATAGTTTTGGGGAAAATTGGGTGTAACAGACAGACGGGCAGACACCGAAGTGATCCCATAGGTGTTCCGAACGGAACCCTAAAAATAACTTTTTGGTAATATTGTAGAAATCAATTTCAATCCTGTTGGAATTAGTACTCGAACATTAAGAATCGTTTATGTAAAATAAATACATTACACTTTCTCGGTCGAAAATTTTAATAATTTTTATGGGATTGATAAATTAATAAAAAAACATTTTTTGAGTCCGTAACTTTTCTGACATATATTTTAAGTCTTTAAATACAAGAAAAAAAAATTCCACAATTTTTGAATGATTTTTTATAGGGGTTTTTTGCAGCCTCGTGAAAGCCATTTTGAAAATTTTAATCTTCTGGCGTGCACGATTGCGTCTGAAAAAAAAATATCCTTAGAAAAAGTATGACTATGGCCCCAGTATATACTACGATTATTTTGTTTGAGCAAAAATTTACAAAATGGTAGACCTCCAGAGTTGACAGTCTCAAAAATAGCATTTTTTTTTCGTAAAAAAAATTGAGGAAAAAAATTAACTAATCTTTTTTATTCTAGTTTATACTGGGGCTATTGTTGTGTAGAATAACATATTAAAATTTCAGACCAATCGGTTAAATGGTTTTTAAGTTATCGTGCACGCCGATTACAAAAACGTTGTCTTGAGAAAAACGCGATTAAAGTTTTGACAAACGAATTTTCATATATAAAATCTACTTACGTTGAATCATGTATGCTGCATACAAAATTCCTTTCGACTTCTCATACGTCTGATTCTCAAGTGTTTTTTCTCCAAAACCTTTGTAAATGGCCGAAAGGTAAGTTGGCACGCCGCGCGGTCGCTTTGACCTGCCTTACACTTGGCGCTATAATCGTCTATAAGTTAGTATATTTGAACTTTTCCTCTGAAATCTTCAGAGAATATTATTGAAATATAATACTTTCCAATAGGATACTTTTTAAAAAGTCGATTTTTCCGACCCAAGAATGTTCCCTTAAATTAAATCAACTTTAAATTGTTCAGGAGATATTTTTTAAAAATTTTGTATCAATTTAAAAGAATTTAATATGACGTATGTCTAAATTGTCTATTTTAAACTTATATTGTAAATTTTCTATCTAGAATTAAAACAACTGTACGAAGAATGTTAAACTTTTGTATTAACAATTATTAAAAAACCCTAAAACATAATAGATTATTCAATTTTAAAAAAATACCCTCTGCTAATATTATTTATACCTACGTGTCGTAGTCTTAAAGATTTTATTTTTCGACCTCAGATGCATTTGGTTGTCTCTGTGTTATTATGATGATTGCTCGCTCTATACCATGTTAATGGCTTCCAAACTCTAAAGGTTTCTGTGGACCCTTATCGATTTTTTTGTACCAAAACAACGCATAATGGATAGTATGGACATTTTGAAGATTTTGGTTTATTATTATTTTCAAGATGTGGATTAGCTTTCCAAATGCAACCGACGACTGTCTATCTTACTGCTCTTGAATTCCTATTGATTCTACAGTTTTAGCCTAATTTTTGGACCTAAATAAACAGATTCTTCAACTTTTTGTGTAGAGCATTTGTTTTAGCAAATTTAACAAAGTCTGAAATTTTTAAATTTCGATATTCAGAAAAAGATGCGACTGCATCTCGCGTTTTAAGATATAAATTTTGTACTATATGTTTATATCAGATTATATTATTTTTGACGTCCTTAGGTAATACTGACACTGGTGTTACGTTTATGCCTTGAGTTGCTTCCTAACATTTATCGTAATATACCGCAATAGTACGAGTCATTTTTGTAATTAGTTTAATTTATTATGGTTGCTCACACTACTTTGCTGCAGTCAGCAGTTTTTCTGAAATCAATCTGCGTAAAGTCTGTTTTCATATTCGAAGTCGAGGTTACATTTTTGTGAGAACGGATTCTTAACATGTCACGTATATCAAAAGTCCCCAAATATTTCATATTGGCAAATGTTAAAATTTGGTTTTGTTAGTCAATGCTACTATACCAAAACTTTTATTTTGTCAAAAAACAGCTTCAAAACAACTTAAATAAAAAAATATGGAAGATATAAAAAAGGGGATTATATTGTAAATCTAAGGAGAAACATACTCGTAACATGGACGATACTTAGTGAAGCTAGAAGTTATTCAAAACTAAAATGTATCATGAATTCTAAGTAAATATTTTGTGTAGGTATAAACTTAACAATTTATTAGAAATCTGCTTCAAAGTGAGAACGTAAATAAAATATAGTATTACTAGTAGTACCTTTTTAAAGTCCTGCTTATTGCTTATTTTTATTCCTATTATTTCCAATTTTTTAGTTAACTTTTAAATTGAAAATAGAAAATATTACAACTTTACCAATATTGGCAAAAATTTGGAAATGATATGAAAAAAACGAATTTTATAGTTTCTTTTTTTATCTTCCTTGCTGAATTTTTCTACTATTGGCAACATTGTTAAGCCTTTTTTAATTTAGAGGTTAACTAAAAACTTGCGTTAGATAAAAAAAAGATAAATAGAGATAAAAATAAGCAATAATTATTAATAAGCAGAGTTTTAAAAAATTAGTAATACTGCATTTTACTTACGTTTTCGTGCAGATTTGTTTCAAACCTAGAAATGTTTTACCTACAGAAAATGTCTAGTTCACATTTTTAATAATTTTGCTTTTGGTTGGCTCTACCTTCACAAAATATTGTGAATGTTTATGATATTACGTTAGAGTGACCATCTTTTTTACAATTCCTTTCATATTTTTTGAATTTAAGCTGTTTCAATATTGTTTCTTAATGAAATAATAGTTTTGATATAATGACATTGACTGATAAAGTCAAATTTTCATATGTATCAATATAATTTTTTTTAATTTTTAATAGGATTGACAGGGAAACAGTTTTTAACATGGATTGTTATTTTAGGTATGCTCGTCTGGAATGAAATCCATTATGCTTGGGGCACAAGCCTTGCAAACTGGAGCACAAGATGTAGTATTGGCAGGTGGGATGGAATCCATGTCAAATGTACCCTATTATCTAAGAAGAGGACAAACGCCATATGGTGGGGTAAACTTGGTGGATGGAGTAGTATTTGATGGTCTTACAGATGTCTATAATAAGTTTCATATGGGTAACTGTGCAGAGAATACAGCGAAAAAGTTAGGTATTACTAGACAACAACAAGACGAATTTGCTATTAATTCTTATAAGAGAAGCAGTGAAGCATGGAAAAACAAAATATTTGACCCCGAAATAGTTTCTGTAAATGTGCCCCAGAAAAAAGGTCAACCGGATTTGGTATTTGCTGAAGATGAAGAATACAAGAGAGTCAATTTTGACAAATTCGGAAGACTTGCCACCGTATTTCAAAGGGAAAATGGTACTGTTACGGCTGGAAACGCTTCAACTTTAAACGATGGTGGGGCAGCTCTAATTTTAACAACCCAATCTGTAGCAGACAAACTTAACTTACATCCTCTTGCAAGAATAGTTGGTTTTGCCGACGGCGAGATTGATCCAATTGATTTCCCTATTGCCCCAGCGACAGCTATCCCTAAATTACTAAAACAGACTGGTGTAAACAAAAATGATATTTCCCTTTGGGAAATCAACGAAGCATTCAGTGTCGTAGTTTTAGCAAATCAAAAATTGTTGGAACTCGATCCAAACACAGTTAACATTCATGGAGGAGCGGTTAGTTTAGGTCATCCAATTGGAATGTCTGGTGCTAGAATTGTAGTTCATTTGGTTCATACATTGAAACCGGGACAAAAGGGGGGTAGCAGCAATTTGTAATGGAGGAGGCGGAGCATCTTCTATTATGATTGAAAGACTGTAAGTTTAGGAATCAAAAGAGAGTCTGATTATTATATGTTTTTATTTGTTTAGGAATATATATGAAGTAGTGCAAAAATAAGCTAAATAATATATTTTACACTATATTTTTAAGTGGTTGAAAAAATTTATTTTAAAAAATTTGTATTAAAAGGAAATGTTCTTTCTTCTGTTTTCTTTGTAGGAAATAAATAATTATGGTCATTAACATGTTTCTTTTTTGGTAGGACGGAGCCACCTTTGGCAAATAAGTTGCCAACATTGACTCTTTACACTAGACATCCTTGCCCCTTATGCGACGACTTAAATGCTGAGTTATCGCCTTATATGCGTTTAATAAATTTTGAAAGTGTAGATATTTCTTTAAAAGAAAATTTAAAATGGTTGAGATTGTATAGATATGAAATCCCTGTAGTGTTTTTAAATGGAGAGTTTTTATGCAAACATAGGTTAAATAAAGATTTGTTAGAACGTAGACTAAGTGAAATAAAATACTTCAATAAGTAAGAAACAATAATGTTTTCTTGGGTATTTTGAGCCATTTTATAATCTGGCTAAGTAATCTTGAGTAAACATCCTTTTTGTTATCGCAGTCTGTGTAATTATCTTCAATCGGTTATTTCCTGTTATAGCCTGGCAAGTTTAATAATTAGTTTTTCAGTTCCTCTCTGGTTTTAGTTGGTTCTTATTTAATTTTTTTTTTTAAAATATTTTTTAAAGCACATGGATTTATTACTTAATACAAGTTACGTTCACACAATGTAATATATTTTGTAAACTTATGATAGCTGCAACAAACAACTGCGCGTTGCATCTGTTTGAAACTCTGAACACAACCTTTATAAGAATCACGCTTACCAATAGTTATGCTGCTTAACAAAATTTCCCGCCATTTATCAGATTTATGAATCCACCATCGTACATAAGTTTATTTTTCGACCTAGGGCCATAAAACGCTTTTTTTCCTAAATAAAATTTCTTACAAACTGATAATTATTTGGACGAAAGAAAAAAATGGAAGCATCTAACAAAGTATAATAATTTCTCAAAAGCTGTATCGTACTAGAAAGCTGTATACTCCACTATAGCCTTTAATCCTTTACATAACTCAAATTCGACCATCACTGAAAAACTGTACTTTTATTCGCTTCGACTCTGCTTCAGCTCTGTATTTATTGATTATATTCAGAAGAAAGCTGTTTGGATTGGAGATCCGAAACTCGTTAGGAACCGTGGTTTTTCGAGCCATCGAAGAAAACTTGATAACATGAATCTATTTTATTAATCCTTACATCTGAATTGTTCGATGGATGTAGCACGGCTGATGAGTTGTGCTATGCCGAAACTCATTGCGAGATATTTAGATAGAGAGAACAGGAAATAATTGCTGATATATGGACTTTGTTGAACTTTGGCAATTAATATTGGATTTTCTATATCTGGGTTGACCCACCTTTAGAGATTGCCCTGTCTCGCGGTGATTGTTGGGAAACTGAAGGCAAGATCAACTTTGGGCTCACATCACTTGAAGATACTAATTATCGTGCTGTTATATTGTACTAATATGGCGATGTGTTCTTTCCTCGATCTTTGTTCGGTCGATCGGTCAGAATGCGATGAAAAATACTCCAAAGTAGTTCGATAGAAGTAAGACCAGTCTTGAAAGGTCATTGACAGAGGGCCGGTATGTTTTTAAAAATAATCTAGTGTATAGTTTTCTTTTAAAATTCAGATTGACTGTTAATTCTGAATTCGACCAAAATGCATCCGTAATTGGACGCTTAATCCTAGGGTTCAGTCTCAAATGTTACCGTTAAAATCACGCTTTAAGATAAAGATTGGCAAAGGTGATATTGGAATATAAGAAATTCGATTAAGCATTTGTAAATTATTAGATACATGGTACAATGACAGTTATATAGAGATTGGGTTTGTAGCGTATAGACTATTTTCACTGATATATTAGCGTTGTCGTTAATATATAAATATCTCATACACAACTATAAGATATTGTATTAAAATATTTTAACGCAAAAAAATTTGTTTTTGCTGTCACTTCTTTGTCTAAATAAAAAATTATGAGTTAGTGAAAGTGCAAGTCACGATTAGGTTTTTTTTTTAACTTAACGTCGATGAAACGTAGGCTTTGAGTAAAAGAAAGAAATAAACTGAATTGATTTTAGAGCATTAAGATTTAATGTTTTGTTAATATAAAAAATAAACCAATATTCTATATATCCTAATAATATTTTACTTAATATAAGTAATAAAATAAACCTATTAAAAAAAGATAATAAATAATTTTTTAAACGTAATACTTAATTATGCACTAACATTATTTATGTATGTACAAATAAATAAGTGCAAAATACTTAAATTGATTTGATAGTTTGTTCAAATATTTGTCTTCTGGGTCTATGATCTTTAGTGGCGTGAACTTCAACGGTAGCAGGTGTAGGCTGTTGTAAACTCTTAATTTTGGCGTCAAGGTGTTCTTTATATCTAACTTCTTTAAGAACACGATCTAATGTTGATAAAACTTCATCAGCATTTTCTTTAGTGAACACCATGGGAGGCTTTAGTTTAATGACGTTACATTCAGGACCATCAGCACTTAACAATATGTGTTCTTCACGCATTCTAGAAGAAGAAAAATTAGTAAAGTTGCTAAAGTTATTTACCGAGTAAAGAATAAAAAACATGAACATATTTAGGTCTTAATAAGCATGTCTAGCGAATATAAAGAATGATATCTTGACATTACCTTTGAACAACATATTGAGCACACTCTCTATTAGCCTTTCGTGTAATTGGATCTTCAACCAAGTCAATACCAACAAACAATCCAACACCTCTGACATCACCGTGTTTTTTTTTTAATCCATACATATATTCTCTAGCCAGGTTATAGGATATATTTTATTAGGTTAGGTAACATAAGGAATAATCAGTGACGATAATAGTGAATCAAGTCGGAAAAAAAGTTTGCCGCTAGCGGACTCTCTTGCAATACGCTGCCTAAACCGTTAAATATGAAACAATATTATGTAGCGAAGAATATAACATATATAAAATACAACGTCCGTTAGTGCGTATGTGACTCGAGAACCACTTATCCGATTTACGTATTTTTTTTTTTTAAATTCATACATATGTTCTCTGGCCAGGTTATATAATAATACTAATAATATATATAAAACGCAACATCTGTCTGTCCGTTAGTGCGCTTATCACTCGAGAACCACTTATCCGATTTACGTTTTTTTTTTTATTCATACATATGTTCTCTGGCTAGGTTATATGATATATCTTATTACGTTAGGTAACGTAAGGAATAAGCAGTGACGATAATAGTGAATCAAGTCCACGCGAGCAGAGTTGCGGGCACGGCTAGTTTATAATAAATATGGTAAATATTATAAAATATGTGTCAGTTGTCCAATAATCCATACATATATTCTCTGGCCAGGTTATAGGATGCTATGCTTTTTACGACCACAGCTGCCAGGGCTATTCGGAGGTTATAGGATATATTTTATTAGGTTAGGTAACATAAGGAATAATCAGTGACGATAATAGTGAATCAAGTCGGAAAAAAAATATGCCGCTAGCGCACTCTCTTGCAATACGCTGCCTAAACCGTTAAATATGAAACAATATCATGTAGTGAAGAATATAACATATATAAAATACAACGTCCGTTAGTGCGTATATGACTCGAGAACCACTTATCCGATTTACGTATTTTTGTTTTTTAATTCATACATATGTTCTCTGGTCAGGTTATATAATAATACTAATAATATATATAAAACGCAACATCTATCTGTCTGTCCGTTAGTGCGCTTATCACTCGAGAACCACTTATCCAATTTACGTGTTTTTTTTTTATTACAAATTTTTAATTTGGAAAAATACCAAGAACGCCACATGCCTAGATAAGTTAATTGGGACCTCCTGAACACGAAAAACGCTATAATTTTTTTTTTTAAGTACCGTTTTTTAGATAACGGTACTTTTGTGTTTTTCGGTGTATGGTCCCACTCAAACCCTTATGGAGCCCAACCGAAAAGTCCGATCGAGATAAATGTCATACCGTTGGAAAGGCAACTAAATGCCTTTTCCGGCGGTATACTATAAATTTCTATGTGACAAGAAGTGGCTGAGTTATAACACCTCAAAGTTCAAAATTTGCCTATTTTTTACGTTTTTTTTTTTCAAAATTTTTCATTTTTATTTGTTTTTTTTTTCTACGTTATTGTAAAGATCTGGAATGTTTTATTTTTTTACCAAGTAGTTTATTTAATAACCAACATTTTAAACGTAATTTGAAAAAAAAAGGATGAAAAATAAAGTTTTTATTAAGGATTTTGTGGAACGACAATATTTTCATTTTCATTGCTCACACGCTATATTCGGCGTCCATCAGAATTTGAATCACTGTATACGTTGGTAGCCCTGACACACGCTATATTCGGCGTCCATCAGAATTTGAATCACTGTATACGTTGGTAGCCCTGACACACGCTATATTCGGCGTCCATCAGAATTTGAATCTGATCACAGTAAACAGTTTGGCTTTGTACGTGCAAAAAATAAAATGTGTTCAATCGATCCCAACGAATTTTGTTATGTTTGTGGAGTTCTTGTGAAAAAGAAATCACAGCATTTGATGCGAAAAATGAATACGAAAAATTTATCTGAAGCGTATAAGAAGTATTTCGGCTTTCGACCTGCGTCTCTGGACAAACCGTGGACACCGAATAATGCATGTAACAACTGCCGAACAATATTAAATAAAATTGGTAAGGGTCAAGAGTGTTTCTTCACATTTGGAAAGCCAATGCAATGGAGAAACCCGATCAGTCATACAACAGATTGTTATTTCTGTTTAACGGAAAAGGCTGTCGGACGTAGAATTGAACCAGTTTATCCAGTTGTTAGCTCGGTGACGCTGCCAGTGCCGCACTCAGTATCGTGCCCCAAACCGCAGCTGATTGTAGCAGAGCCCACAAAAATACGAAAAAGAACAACAATAAGTGATTCATCAGATGAGTGCAGTGAATCAGAAATGCAATCAAATAAGAAACCCCATTTACTTACTCAGGCCGAGCTTAATGATTTGTGCCGAGATTTGTATTTGCCGAAATCGAAATCTGAATTACTTGCATCGCGATTGCAACAGTGGGGATATTGTGCTCCTGAGACACGTGTTACATATTACCGTGATCGTAGCAAACAACTTGCAGTTTTTTTCGCAAAAACGGGAAACTTTTGTTTTTGTGCCAACATACGTGGTCTTTTCAATGCTCTCCAACAAAGTTATGACCCAGTGGAATGGCGTCTTTTTCTGGATGGAGGCAAGGATAGTTTGAAGGCAGTCTTGCTTCATAAAGGGAATACGAAACCATCAATTCCAATCGGATATGGAAAATACATAAAGGAAACATATGAAGCAATGAAAGAACTTCTCGCTCTCATACAATATGACCAACATCAATGGAAAGTTTGCTCTGATTTTAAATTAGTTGCCATACTATCTGGATTGCAAGGGGGCAATACGAAGTTTCCCTGTTTTCTATGTCTATGGGACAGCCGTGACCGTCAGAATCACTACATCCGAAAAGTTTGGCCCGAACGAAGTGGGCGTACGCACGGAGAGTACAATATTAAAAATGACCCACTCATTCCTCAGGAGAAGATAATACTTCCTCCACTACATATTAAGCTTGGGTTATTTACAAATATTGTGAAAACGTTGCCAAAAGACAGTCTTGCCATGAATTACCTTAAACAAAAATTTCCGAGAGCCACAGCGAGCAAAATTGAAGCTGGTATATTTGATGGACCTCAAATTCGGGCTCTGTACGGTGACCAAGCATTTAATGAGTGTTTAGGTCCAGCTCATTTGGAGGCATGGGAAGCATTCCAGGACATCGTTTACAACTTTTTGGGAAACTACAGAAGTCCTGATTACGCTGAGAAGATCGATACATTACTGCAAAAATTCAATGCCATTGGTAAGCGTTGAGTGAAAGCATGTAATCAAAAAGGCCGTTATCATTTGAAAATTATTTGAATTTTATTATTTTTAACTTTTAGGTTCAAATATGACACCTAAACTACACTTTTTATTCAGTCATTTGGATTTTTTCCCCATGAACTTGGGATCCGAAAGTGATGAGCAGGGTGAAAGATTTCACCAGGAAATGCAAGAAATCGAGAGACGTTACAAGGGCTGGTGGGATGAACAAATGATGGCAGACTATTGTTGGTTCCTCATTCGCGAAGATACATCCGAAAAAAAACGGAAAAATTCAAGTCACTCGTCATTTTAATTTAAATTTTTTTAATTTACGCCGAATATAGCGTGTGAGCAATGAAAATGAAAATATTGTCGTTCCACAAAATCCTTAATAAAAACTTTATTTTTCATCCTTTTTTTTTTCAAATTACGTTTAAAATGTTGGTTATTAAATAAACTACTTGGTAAAAAAATAAAACATTCCAGATCTTTACAATAACGTAGAAAAAAAACCAAATAAAAATGAAAAATTTTGAAAAAAAAAACATAAAAAATAGGCAAATTTTGAACTTTGAGGTGTTATAACTCAGCCACTTCTTGTCACATAGAAATTTATAGTATACCGCCGGAAAAGGCATTTAGTTGCCTTTCCAACGGTATGACATTTATCTCGATCGGACTTTTCGGTTGGGCTCCATAAGGGTTTGAGTGGGACCATACACCGAAAAACACAAAAGTACCGTTATCTAAAAAACGGTACTTAAAAAAAAAAAATTATAGCGTTTTTCGTGTTCAGGAGGTCCCAATTAACTTATCTAGGCATGTGGCGTTCTTGGTATTTTTTGGCTGTAAACCAGTGTTATTTATCACTTCTTTTTTGCGCATTAAGTTTTATCCTAATATTCATCTTCTAATAGTGATCCACAATTATTTTACGTTCGCAGAGTTTTCAGTTGCTTCAATTTTAATCATGTGCATTAAATCGGATGCCATAAACAGTCAAATGCCTCTCCGCCTCGTAAATGAATAAACGTGTTTTTTCTTGTATTTTTTTAAACATCCACGTAAATTACCAATATGACGTAATAATAGATCACCCTTGGAAAAAGCCTAATGTACATTTCACATAGATGTCCGCCTTACAGAGATAATACGTTTAGTTTTTTTCGAGTTTTGTAGCAACAAAGTGATTGTCAGTTATGGGAAATAAGTATTGTGTATTTGTATACTAGAAATAGGAGTTACTATCCTATGGCATTGGTCAGTAAAAGTATTTATCCATTAAGTACACTGTATATTTGTTCCCGTATAGAATTTTTTAGAAGAAAAATTAGCCAAATGCTTACTGTATTAAAATATTCCACGCCGGTTTTGAAAAAGCTGTCGGCAATTTCTCTGGTAGTTACTACACAGGCTACTGGATGTCCATTACCCATTGGTTTACCCATGGTGACGATATCGGGTTTTACATTATAATGTTGAAAAGCCCACCAGTGTCTACCAATTCTTCCAAAACCTATTTGAACCTAAAAAATTATTACAAAGGAATTTTAGTTCTCGTTTGAAAATGATCACAAATTACTAGTCTGAAACTTGTTAGTAAAGATAATTAAGGACAATAGAAATTCGAGAATAAACTTTTATTTAAAACTTTTATTGCTGCAAGAACTGCAACATTACGTATTTGCTAGGAAGTTTCACTTCAAAAAGGAGTGTAGAAAGACTAGTTTTTTATTGAATTTTTGTTTCGTAATTAAATCAAATAATTTTACCTCATCAGCGATGCACACTCCACCAGCTTTTCTAACATGCTCATAAACATCTTCGAAATAGTTCTTTGGTGGTATCACTTGTCCTCCGCAACTTAAAAAACTTTCTGCAATAAAAGCACAAACTCCCTTTCCTTTATTCGTGATATTTTCGCACATTTCTTTTACTTCATTGGCATATAAGTGTCCAACTTGTTCTGAAGGATAGTCTCTGTCGTTAAATTTTCCACGGTAGCTGTCTGGGCAAGATGCCTAAAAAATGCTGATATTAATGTATAAAGTACATACACCGCAGTTTTCTTTAAATTTGGATTTTGCAAATGTTATTAATTTGTATCTTCATGGTCGTGGCAACATATCGACGATATTAAAACTTGGTCGAATGTAAACTAAAACTTTGCATATTTTTTTGGATAAATTAAAACTAATATAGAGCCATTGGCTCAAAGTTGTAATAATTTGAAGCGTTTTAACATTTAAACGATTGTGTTATTTAAAATTTTGGGTAGAATTAAAGAATAGTATAAGATATGAAGTATCTATAGTGTGAAGTAGTTAGATATTGTAAATATTAGGTTCAATCAACATTCAAAAAAAAAATGTTGGGAGTAGTCAATTTTGAGACTGGACCATATGTATCAGAAGCAAACTTACCACATGAACATGATCCTTTTGTCCAACTCCTCCGGGGAGATTAAATTTGTAATGAGAAATATCAATCAAAGATGTCAAGTGGCCATGGTAAGCACTAAAAAAATAGGAAAATCGAATCTACCTGATATACCTAAACCCCAACATTTTCCTACACTGTAAAAATTTACTATATTTTTAAAATTGGTGCTATTTTTTTAAAATTAGTCCAATTTTATCGAAATTAATATTTTAGTCGAAATAAGAATTTTTTGAGATTTGAGATATTAAAAACTAACACCAATCTTAACAAAATAATATTAACCACTAGTCCACTGATATAGTGCGACTGTGCACAAAATGAGGATATAGTAAAATTTCTGATTGAATTTAAAATGGTTACATAATGTCCCTCGTCAACGTTGTTCTTTTTTTTCAATTTTTGAGTATAATAAAGTTATCAATAATTTATAGTTGATAGTCGACTCAGTAAATGCCGAGCTTTTAAATCTTCTCGATATTTTACAAGTGTAGGCAATTTAGAATCAAAAAATAAAAAAAAATAGATCTTTTAATTATCCACTTTTCTAGCAGTCGCAAATATATCGGCTTCAAAAATGATGCTTATCTTTGTCAGTTCCTGTAAATTTTATAAGGAAAAGATGATATTTTTTTTCACATAGCCCCTAACAATTTTGAAGTTTAAAAAATATTTCTTTTCAAGTTGAACATTTGTGAAAGTTTCATCAATAAACCCAAATAATTATTTTTAAAATAATTTTAGTTTATGTAATTCTCAAATACATTTATATGAATGTTTATTTAGGTCAAAAGTAATGCTATTTAAATTAAGAGCAAAATTTGATTTAATCTAAGTTAAACGATTAGATATTTTAAATATTTGATAGTAAATGTCAGACTTTTGAAGGAAAGATTAAATACATATCAGAAGTGTTAATTTTTTTCTTTTAGACATACATGAACATTTACATAAGTGTTTCAGAACCAAGATTTAAGAAGTTAGCATTAAGAAACAACCCATCTATTGGAATTCATGTGGAAGTAAAGAAAGATTGCTAATAATTTGGGTTACAAAAATAGCCATATCACGGTGCCATGAACTTTTAGCTAATAGTTTAGTCATCTTTTCCTTGATAAACTTGTAATGTCAACCCATACATAATACAAATTTTGTAAACTAGTGGAAAAAGATCCAAATTAAACAATATTCTTGAATAAGTGCAGATTAGTATGGTAGGCAGGCTAGCATGTTCAAAGGCCTGCCGTCTTGAAATATCACTGAAGAACATAACCAGTTGTGGATCTTCATCTGTAATTTAGTATTAAGCTGGAAGAGAAAAATAAAAACAAAGAAATTAGAAGGGTTTCTCTACTTGTTGCTAGAGCTACAATCTAAAAAAGAGACCAATTAGGTATTTATTAAAAACTATTGAGTAACAGCTTCATATTTAACTTCTAAATGAAGTCATATACTTTTATATATAGTACTTTCTTTTTTACACTGAAATCTTTGTCGCGACATGAACTGAGTTCACATTTCATTATAGGATCGAGTCGAACCTAATCGAATTTTTTATATGGTTGACATAACAAACTCATTTCAATTTCGACTTTCTATAATGGCGTGGATCCTTGTTTTATCATTTATCAAACCAAATTTTTAACACTGCATATACCTTTGGTAAGCACGAAGAACATAATCAAGTATTAAAAACACTTGCAGGATATGGCAAACAAATTACTGGATGCAAAAACTTTTTAAATTAAAATTTGGTACTTTTATATTTTTTATTGAAGATGATTATATTTGTTTTATTATGCCAACTCTACGTTCACATGATGCTAAAAGTTGGTAAATATAAAAAAAACGGGATATTTAAATTTTGACTACTTTGTTTTCACGTCAAGATTATTCTTAATTTTCTTATTAATATGACACACTGTTGTCAAACTGCTCAATATTAATAACTTTTTAAAAGCCACATGGTAACGAATTAAGGGTTGGTATATAAAAAGAAATGTTCATTTTTGGCAGAAATGCAAGGTGGAAAAATATATTTAAAGATCTTTTGTTCAAAAATTCAATAAGATTCGTGCCATGTTCTACATAAAAATGATAACATATTTGCGGAGCGGAGTTGCCTGGCAGTCTATTAAATCCACTGTTAGGTTTAGGTTATCGGTTTAAAAAAATTCATATGGTATAAAACAATTTGAGAACAATGATCCGACTATAATAAATAACACTGTTTTGTCGTTACTTTGCGATAGAGGCATGTGACTGAACGTCATAACGATATATTTTTCTATAAATTTTATTAGGTTTTATTTTGGAAAAAAGAATTAAATGTGAAGACGACTGGATTATCGGTCAACATGTTTCATTATTATCGAAACAGGATTCAAGTGTTAAAAAAGTAGTTTAATAAGTAACCGTTATTTATTTTGAAGTTATTTTAAAATAATCGTAGTTTTTTAAAGCTATTACCCAAAATTTTTTTGTATAAGGAAAAGGGAAAATACTTTCTAAAATAAATAATTTGTTTCTAAGTAGCTACCAAATTAAATAATGAAAAATTACAAATTAAACCATCGCAGTTTCATCAAAAGATCGTCTTCGATGGTCTTCTGATGGTGGCCTAAATAGCTGAAATATTTTCCGAAATTAATCTTGCAACCTTGTTAGGATACTTACTGTTCGAGAGCTATGATGTCTTTATTTCCGGTATGGATCTGAGCTAATCTCAGAGCCAAGTCATTGGCCTCTGAGCCGGAGTTAACGAAGAAGCAGACTTCTAAATTGTCAGGAAGAGTGTTTATAATCCTTTCAGCGCAAAGGACAATGTTGTCGTGTAGGAAACGATTGTTGGTGTTAAGAGTTGCCATTTGGTCACATCCAGCTTTTACTACTGCTGGGTGACTGTGACCAACTGAAAAAAAAATCAAATTATTTAAGTTAATTAAAAATTTAATATTTGGTTAATTAAAGATCTGATTTTCTTTACAGTTAGTACCCTCGAGAATGTGTTTATTCGGACTTCGGTGGTGGGGGGGGTGGGGGGGGTCCCCCCGGGGGGGTTAAGTCAGCCACAGAAATTTTGATTCCATCAAGTATCCGGTCAGTCAATAAGTTTTGAAAGTGACACCTATAGAGCATCACTTGAACCAAATATTGAACACCATTTTGAAACTTCATCTGTCATATTATATATATAAATTTCAAGTCGATCTTTCAAGTCATTCATTGCTTATCAGCTGGTTAAAGTAGACGCGTTTGAGTATTTTTTAAAAATGGAAAAATCGAATATCGTGCAGCGATAAAATTCTTTATTTTGGAAGGTTTATCGGCAACTGAAATCCATGTAAAGTTAGTGAAAATGTTAAAGGAGTCTGCTCCTTTATTTCCAACTGTTCATAGATAGACTTTAGAGTGTAAACGTGGTCGTACAAGCGTTAATGATGATCTACGCTCAGGAAGGAAACTGTTGTGCCAGTACAAGATATGGTAATGGAAGACCCTCGATTAACCGTGGATGATTTAGCTGAGGCTATAGGCATCTCATATGGAGCTGAGAAAACTATTCACGAGATGGGTACTGTATTTGCTAACATCGGAACAAAAATGAATTTGAGAGAAACTTTCTAAACAACATTTGGCTCGTTTCACAAAGAATAAAACTTATTTTGTGCGTCGATTTGTAACTATGGTTGAGATTGGGGTTTACTAGTATGATCCTGAACTGCGACAACCAACCGCACAGTGGATTGAGCCCGGTTATTCACTTCCAAAGCAGCCAAAGTGGTCAAAGTTGTCCAAAAAATTATGCCATCAGTTTTCTGGGATGTAAAAGGAATTTTGTTAATTGATTACCTTCAACCCGGTAAAACAATCCCAGGAGAGTATTATTGCAATCTTTTGGACCAGCTGGATGAAAAAATTCGCCAGAAAAGGCCTGGTTTACAGAAGAGAAAAAAATCATCTTTTATCATGACAATGCACCTGCTCACAGAGGTGCTTTGGCAACGGCAAAACTGGTCGGATTAAAGTACGAATTGTTGGAACATCCACCCTATTCGCCAGATCTGACTCCGTCTGATTTATACTTGTTTCCAAACCTCAGAAGCTTTCTACGTGGTCGCGTTTTTCAAAAAATGATGATGTGATAGCATCCGTAGATGGGTATTTTGAAGATATTCCACTTCGGAGATGGGGTAAATGAATTGGAAAATCGCTGGAGCTTAAGGAAGATTATACTGAAGAATAAATGTATTTCGACTTATTAATTCATCTTGTTTCATTTTCGTTTTCAAAACTTATTGTATTTTATAGAAAGGCGTTTTGAGCTTTTTAAAAATATTCTAATTTAACAATTTAGTTCAATAGTGTAAAAGGTATTTTTAAAATTGCGGATCTGAAAAAAATGTCAACACGTAATATGTAGATTAGCGGAAACATTTTACTTTCAATTCTTTTATTCATTTAACGTTCTTTTATAATTAATCCTACCCTGAACTGAAATAGTGATGTTAGAAATATGAAATAATTAAAATATGGTTTTATGTTTTAATTTTTTCAAATAATAAAAAACAATTAAGAAATTTAGTTAGGGTTGTTTGTACTAATGCTAATATTAAAAAAATATATATTAAATCTCAGTAATAAAAAACTTATTATCGCTTAAAGAAAATTTAGATTTTTATTGTATTAAGTAGATATTGTAATAATTAAATTTGTAGTGTTTTTACTTTAAAATACTGATATTATCTTTAAATTAAGATTACAGACAAAGTTCAAAAACTGTCTTGAAATATTACTAATTTATTATTGTGAATAATAGGTCTAAAAATCTTTAATCGTCACTATTTCCAGGATATATTTCACGCATTATTTGCGTGTGAACAATTGTTTGTGAAATATATAATTGCTGACGTATATTATTAGTGTGCGAATTTGTATTGTACGTAGGTATATTTATAAGTTTATTTTTGGTTATATAAAAGAGAGGTATTCTAATTAATATATGTTTTCTCACTATTAAGTTTTTTATTTGAAAATCATTTAGGAGATTTGTCGAGATTTTTATTAGTTTTGAAATATGTTCTTTTCTAAATCCGAAGTCCGAAAAATATCTATATTTTTGTCAGATTTTCAAATCTGAGCTCTCAATTGTTCTTTCTTCAATATATTTTTGAGGAAACTTTTATTTGTCTGTTTTGTTCATATTCTGAAAGTTTAAAATCTGACATCAATTCTGTTCATAGTATTGCATTCCTTACGTAATTTCGAATACGTTTTGATCCTATCAATATCATCATTCGATAATAAATTTTAGTTTGGCAAACTTTTGGTTCACTTGTTTATTATTATTATGATGAACTTAAGAAAATGCTACACTGCAGCTATGGTCGAATAACTTGAAAAATAATATGTAGTAGAAGTTTATATTTTAAAAATTACAGAATCACACTACAAATCGTCATTCATGTATATTTAGCATTTAAAATGGGGAAGCTTTTCACGATTTTTGGTCCTTAGTTTTGGTCCTTAGGCAGTTTCTAAACTTTTTTATTAGCCCGGCACACACACTGTTAAAAAATCATTAAATCAGGCGCGCATGTGCACAAGTAGTGGCTTACGCTGATCGTCATTCCTAAGAGATCAGGTTCTCGATATAAAAGAGTTCTCGAAAGATTTCCGTTGGTCTGTCTGTCTGTCTGTTGGCTGTATAACTCTCGAACGAAATGGGTTATTGATTTTAAATTTGGTACACATATATATTAGTAGTAGTATGAGCGATATCGATTTAGGGAAAGGGAGTAAAAGGGGAGGGTCTATAAATTTTGTCCAGTTTCCACAGTATTATGAGAATTACTTATTGGTTTTAGCTGTTATAATAAATACGTTATAAACATAATTATTTACAGTCAAAGAGGTTAGGTAAGTGATGGAGAGGGGTTTACATGTTCTTTTCAGAGTTCTTGGGATTAAAGCCTCTGTGAATGATGTTAATTTCTTTTATTATTTTCAATTTTAAAATAAATCGTATGTAAAGGAACTGCCGGGTTTCTAAAACCCCTCCTCTGCTCAACTTGTTTGTAATTAATGTCTCACCATAAGTATCTATCAGTAAAAATAGCGAAATATGAGAATGTCAAATTCGATATTGATCTTAAAACTGTGTGTTTGCAAGAGAAGTACTTTACTACTTTTTAAAAACTCATTTACGAATGAGTTTGTTTAAAAACTATAAGACGAATAGAACTAACGCGACATCAGTAAAATTTTCATTCATATAGTGTTTGTTTTAATCCTTCTCTTCCCCAACAAAAACAATACTAGCGTAGTCAAGATCTCTAAATATGCCTCGTGCAATCATGGCAGACCGTCAATCATTCCAATTTAATACAGTTTTAATCTTAACAATTGTGATTTCTTAACATGTTTCATAGTTGACTTAGTTTTGCCATCAATAACACGAGTACGATAAAATTTTTCTGATATTGTTAATAAGACAATTAATTTACTTATCAAACAATTGCCTAGTAAATTAAGTTAGGATTAATAACCTTTTCTAAATATAGCAGTCTCATGTAGCATGTGATTGTTAAAATAGAATTATTCTTTTAATCTTTTGAAAATATTTCCATTAAAGTATTTTTAAAAGTCAACAGATAACGTCACACGAACTAGTTTAAACCAAGCACAAGAATTATTGTTGATGTCTGTAAATGGAAACATACTAAAATTATTTAAAAACTTTTTAATTACCAGCCTGTTTGTACATAGTGATAATTAAAAAAATACAAATAACGATTAAGTGCTTTATTAGTTTACATTGAATTCAAAATTGCGTTTTAATGAGTACGGTTAATTAAGTAATATACTTGTATCTGTTTGTCCGGCTTAATCTGATTATTAAATGATCCTTAATAAATAATAGCTTCAGTGTTTATTACCTTTAATTTTGTATGTCCTATCAAAAGTAATTTCATTATGAAAACTAGAACTACTATATTCTAAATATAATTATCCCTAATGAAAATATTTTGGTTCTGATAAAGTTGTTTTTAAATGTCTAGTTACTATAGCAACAATTATTGATAAAACGGACAATTCTGTGCTTATTTCTAAAAGTCATCTACAGTGATGTTATGAATTTTTCTGTTCTTTAAATTTTATTTATATCGTAAGTTAAATCGGATGATACGCCTATGCTATCGAACATGCGGTCATTAAAGCATCTTTTTTTTTCATGTTATAAGTTGTTTTTATTTTAGTATGTTGCGACTAGATATTCTTACTATGTGCGATTTTTTTTTTTTGCTTACTTTCACTTACAGATCCCTAAAGGTATTGGTTCCTATAATAAAATGGTATATAGGAAGGGTTTTTTTGCTTTTTTTTGGCCTTTTGTGGGCGAACAGGGGTGAGATCTATTAAAGTTCGAAGACCACAAATTGTCATCTATATAAATAAATAGACCTGCCTTTTTTCTTCGTTCCACGTAAATTATCACTATGACGTAAACACAGACAACTATTACAAAAAGCGTGTACGAGTGTTATACATATCATAGTGTGGCCTTAGATGGCCCCTAGATTTACCCAATAAGGAATGTTACATAATGTTTTAGCTAAGTCTGGGCTCAGTGACGAGGCCTTTTCAACGGTCACGTTCTAGACTATTATTGAATATTTTTAGTAAATTACAAGAATACATGACCAATCGGACTTAAATTATTTTGTCAAATCCTAACTTACATTATACAGTTTTAAGTTCAGCATTACATCTGAGTGATTTTTTTGCAAAAAATAATTTTTAGAATGTGAGATCATCCTGAAGTTTAAAATTACTTTTAGTACCCGGTGATCCGTTGTCAGAATATCAAAATATATTTCAAACAAGTGCCTAAATTATTGTTTTTTTTTTTTTAATTTATGGTACTTTTATATGATTCTGTACTCAGGAGTGCTATTATAACAACAAAAACCAATTAAATTCTCGATTCAACACTCTTCTCCAAGGAATGATTAGAAAATCAGTCGACATTTAAAAACACCTTCATAATACTAGTAAAGATATGAATAAAGATACAGGTTACAGTTAGCGCGAAAACGATTTTTTTTACTGGATCACGGTCAGGCTGTTATAATTATTTAGCTTTTTGGGGCCATTTAGGGATGTAAACTCTTGAAAAGGTCTTGAGCAACTGTAGGCAAAATATTAAAGAGTCAGTCGAATTTAAAACGGTTTAACATCAAGATTTTTTTTCATATGCGCATCTTAATTTGAATTGTAGAATAACGTATTACAATCGAAGATGGTTATTAAAGCAGTTTTATATATATATATATATATATATATATATATATATATATATATATATATATATATACGAGTATATATATATATATATATATATATATATATATGTATATATATATGTATATATATATATATATATATATATATATATATATATATATATATATATATATATATATATATATATATATATATAAATTCAGAACGCCAAACCTATACCAAAGAGAAATTATTGATAGTACCGTATACATATTATACTTTATCAGAGGAATCAGCTAACTGTTCAAAATGTACATAACAAACAAGATTTTTCTGAGGAATCAAAAATGTGATAGCAAGAAATATATTAGACATATTGATCGATCGACCCTACGCACAACAAAAAAAAACACCAATATGTTTAATTAAGTGAATTGAATTAGAAAATAATTGTAACTAAACTTTGGTAATATCAATAAAGCACTTAAAACAATTTTTGAATTACCAATTTATGGTATTTCACGAAAAAAAAAGTTAATTTTCTTAGCACATTTCAATAGATAAATAAGTATTTGGTTCTTTAACATTTGATGACAGCTCGGTCTATCAGCTGAAACACTTTCTATCTCTCTCACATAGGGAATAGCGAACAGGAAGTCAATGACGGCGCAATACTTTTTTAAATTACATTGTCCAGTGATTTTTTAAATTTTCAACTATATTCAAATTTATTAAAAATAAGTATCTTCCAATTAACTCCCATTTTGACTTACCGTGAGCAACATTGTTGATACAATCGAGGTATGCGTCACCTCTTTCATCGTACATATACTGGTCTTTGGCTTTCACAATTTTTAAAGGATCTTTTCGGAAAAATAGTTGGCAAGAGGGACTAGAAATAAAAAATTAAGATCTAGGATTAAATAATTTAATTAAATATTCGGCATTTTTCCAATATATTTTTTTTTCTATCAGGTGTAAAATTAGAATTTACTAGTCGTCTCGTCTGTAGAAAACTGATAATTACAAGTATTAAAAACTACTAAGGGAAGTAAAAGAATGTTAATAACTTAACTCTATTTCACTTAGCAAACGTTTTCAAATTTTTTAAAATTTTTCAAATCGTTCCCAAAATTAATAATTCTGATTTGGATATTACTTTTTCTACTTGTGCACCCTTAAAACATTTTTATAGCTTTTTCGCTATACAGAAATGATATTAAGCATACTATAACATATACTATAAAATTATGTAGAGAGAGAATTTACATACAGTCAATTCAGTATCGTGATAAGGCAGAACAAAAAAATTGTAGTAATTACATAATTTTTTAACAGTACGCAATAAATTTAACAGAATTCTACGAAATTCGTTTTGACCTTGTTTGAATCTGGTGTCGATTTTTTTTTTTTAAACAATTTTCGAAAATCGTGGTGTGTTTTTTTTTTCACCCCTCAAAAGACAATTAAATCATATTTTATAATTGGAAAATAACCACTAAAAGAATGTATTAAGCATATGGTGTCACCTATAAGGAGAGAAAAAATAAATTCAAATCAACTCATTTGATGGATGGTTAAGTATTTGATCGCCTGTACCTCTAACTTTTTGATGCTCAACTACATTTTTCTCTGAACAAAGGCTCATTATAAGCCTTCATTTAAACACAAACAAAAAATAACCGGTCAAGTGCAAGTCGAACTTGAGCAATTAGTGTTCCGTACGTTGCTTACTTTTAAAATAAAAACATTTTGTTACGGAGGAAAGTGACTTCAAAAAACAAACCCCAAATGAGTACTGAAAACTGATGTTCTTGAACTTTTTTTTTATATACCAGATAAATTAAGGGTAGCACTCATGATAATTCTCGTTCAATCTACACCCTGTGGAGAATAGTCCAGATTTTTTTTCAAAATTTTTTGATCAGTACTTTTCGAGGTAAGTGGAGGTCAGCGATTTTTCGCGATTTTTTTAAAATAATACGAAGAAAAGTGCGCGCAAGTATTACATTATATATATTTTTGAACTTATGTTTTTACAAGCTTTCATTTGACACCCCACTCGATGACCGAGTAAAAAATTTTATTTTTCACTTCCGATTTCACCCCCTAAAATTAACTAACCCCTTTAGTCAAAATTTAGCTTTCAAAACTACATAGCTCTGATGAGGCCATCAATTCCTATATTAGTACTAAATTTCAACTTTCTATCACAAATAGTTTCGGAGAAAATCTGGTGTGATAGACGAACAGACGGACAGATAGACAGACGGACAGACGGACAGACGGACGGACGGACAGACTATGTCAAATAGTTGCGGAGAGAATCGGGTGTGACAGACAGACAGACGGACTTATGCCGAAGTGATCTCATAAGTGTTCCGTACGGAACACTAATAATACCGCTTTTGCTTTTTCTTTCTTAGTGTTTCGTACGGAACACTTATAAGATGACTTCGGTGACTGTCTGTCTGTCACACCCCATTTTTTCCGAAACTATTTGTCATAGAAAGTTGAAATTTGGTAATAATATAGGAATCGATGGCCTCATCAGAGCCGTGTAGTTTTAAAAGTTAAATTTTGACTTAAGGGGTTAGTTTTGGGGGGTGAAATCGGAAGTGAAAAAAACATTTTTTTACTAGGTCATCGAGTGTGGTGTCAAATGAAAGCTTGTGAAAACACGAGTAAAAAATATATCTATAATGTAATACCTGCGCGCACTTTTCTCTGTATTATTTTTAAAAAATCCCGAAAAATCACTGCCCCCCCCACCTTATCTCGAAAAGTACTGAAAAAATTCTGGAGTAATTTCCACGGGGTGTAGATTGAACGAAAATTATCACGAGTGCATTACCTTTAATAACTTATCTGGTATATAAAAAAACAAAAATTTCAAGGTCATCAGTTTTCAGTAAAGATTGGAAACAAACTTTATTGGCTTGTTTTGTGAAGTCACTGATCATTTTATACCACTGTAACAAAATTTTTATTTTAAAAGCAATCAACGTACGGAACACTAATTGTGCAAATTCAACTTGCACTTAACCGGTTTTTAGAAATTAAATGCAGTTTATTTTGAAATAAAACTAAGTTTAAAATAAAAAAAAGTTTAAAATTAAAAAAAAGTGGTATTCTATACAGCTTAATATCGCATTGCGAATATATTTACAAATTTTCATCATTTTAATGTTTTCGGTAATAGTTGTGTTTACGAAAAAAAGGATTAAAACTAATTGAAGATGATTAAAACTAAAAAACTAAACTATCCATTTCTGTTTGCAATGCATATTTTATATTTATATCTTTTAGACGTTTTATTCACTGAATTTATATATATTTAAAGTAAAATTTTAAAGTAAATTAATCTACATGTCTATATTCTGAAAAAAGAGTAATTCTAACCATTCACTGGTAAAGTGAAAATAAAAAAGAAATATCTTTATATTAGACTAACCTTGTAAAATATATCGAGTAATATAAAAATTAATCAATATGCAAACAATCTGTTTTAAAATAAAATAAATTTTCTAAAAATAATTATACAATAGATGCACGTAAATGTAAATACTGTATAAAATTTTCTCACCCAATCAGCTTCTCTCTCATTGCTATAGTTTGATTTTTGGGAAGTTGTTCCATTTTTAAAAATTTATGAATTAAAATTTATAAATAATAGTACAACTGAATTAAAAAATTATTACGTCAGAGACAGTAAGTGCCTAAGAAGTTACTTATGAAGGAGTAAAACTTCAAGTTAGGTTTAATTGTTAAATATATTTATATTACTTAAAGGCAATGCGCGCGCAAATATTTGATCACGGCACTTTCTTAATGTTGATGTGTAATTATGATAAAATATGAAACAAGCTTACTGTAATACACTGGCAAACAAAAACAAATTTTCATAATATTATTAAGACATAAGGCATAATGGACAAAATTTTTGACACTTGTGATACCTATTTTCCTACATAACCGATGATGGAAAACGATGAAAGGTGTAAATAAAATATTATATGTCACGTTCGGAGTGCCAAACTTCATTAGAAAATATTGAACAAGCACCTAAATCGTAATCACATACATGTTTTCGACCACAGGGATATGCAGCCTTTTAATTTATATTTATTATTTATATATTTATTTCGAACTAGAAAGCTTTACACTCCACAACAACTGTTTAATTGTGTACGAAGCTCAAATTTGACCATATTTGGGGCTCTGCTCCCAAATATACACTGCATTTATTAGATTCTAATCAGAGGAGAGCTGTTTGCCTGATTGGAGACCCGGAACTGGCTAGTAGCCTTCATTCGAAGAACGGTGGGCGAGTTGAGTCTATTCTACAAATATTTTCATGGAAAGTGTTCGGTGGATGTAGCCCGCCTAATTCCTTCCAGAGTGGTGCATGCTAGAAATACACCTTGCACACACTTCACATCTGGTTGTTCAGCTTGTTACTCCTCGTACAACCCTTTTCAAGCAGTCTTTTATATGGAGCACCTCAACCCTTTGGAATAATTTGCCCAATTTACAGCGATTCAAGATAAACATGAATCGCTTTTTTTTTTTCCGCACACGTGTCGCTCCGGCAGCACTTTAGGCATTTCCCTGCAGTACGTCTGTTAGGCCCATAAAAAAAAATAAAAAAACAAGTAAATTCGTGAATATGTTGGGTATCACTAAATTGAGTGGCAACCTTAGCTCCAGGGTATAGTTCCAGTATACAGTGTGCGGGACCCAGGGGGGGGGGACATATTTTAAGTCGGATTTGAATGCATTGAGGGTTGATAAAAACTGACGGTCTGACAATAAAGACGGTGTTCTTATCGTTGTCATGTGGGTTGCATATCTGAACTCCTACTAAAGAACATCAAACACTGTCAGTCATTCGGTTAGAATTCTTAGTTAAACTATATTTACAGCCTAGCTAACATTATCCAGACGACACAACATTACTAAAATGAAACAAGCTTTATTATTTTTTCTTAACTTTTATTATATCCTTGTGGTGACCAGGCCCGTAGGGAGAAGATCAAGATACGTCGAATTAAATTTACAGGCCTTTGTCAAAAAACCTTCTTTTATATTGAAACTTAGAAAGTTTGACCCGGGCGGAGCCTCTATTATAACTGACCGGTTCTAACTTCAAACATCGATGGCCGAGTGGCGGAGATTTCGAAAAACAGCTTTTCCTTGTACTAAAATTTTATTACCTTCCCAAAGGGATAGGAGTTTCTACAAAAAAGAAACATCTTTTATAAAAAAACCTATCTTATAAATGACCTTTTGCTCCAAAAATTGATGACAGAGGGGTGGCTCTTTTGTTTATCAAAAACTAACCTTTCCTTACACTAAAATTTCACTATTTTCTAGGGGTAGAATTTCCAAAAAAGAACTTTTTTTTACAACAAAATTTTATCACTAATAAAAATTTCTCACCCTTAGATAGGCACTGAGGCCTCGTGGAATGACCAAACCCAGGAAGAGTCATTCCGTTCCCCTCCCTTTTGATAACAATGAACAAAATCCAAATAAAGGAAAGAACTTTTTACAAGTATCAATTAAAAGCGATGCTTATAACCGAAAACATTACATTAGACAAATGCTAAGTACTAGGCAACAAATAATAATTCATAACGGTCACCAAAGAACACTAGTTGCAAACCATTTTCGCCTTAAACAGAAAATAACACTTTTCACACAAAAAAAGAATTATGGAATTCACAGACCCTTTAGGTTTAGAAGTCGTTATTTTGGTCTCAAAGAAGTTAATCTTGCTTGAATCTAAGCTGTTTTTTACAGACAGTGATGAAAAATTTCTAAAGTACAATGTGTCTATTACGACTGAACAAAGTGCATGTATTTTGATATATTTTTAGTGTTCCGTATGGAACACTTATAAGATCCCTTCTGTGTCTGTCTGTCGCATCCGAAATTATTTGACATAGAAAGTTGAAATTTTGTCCTAATATAGGAATTGAAGGTCTCATCAGAGCCGTGTAGTTTTGAAAGTTAAATTTTGACTTAAGGGGTTAGTTTTTGGGGGTGTAATCGGACGTAAAAAAAATTTTCACCAGCTGATCAAGTGGGGTGTCAAATGAAAGCCTGTAAAAACATGAGTTCAAAAATATATATAATGTAATATTTGCGCACACCATTCTTTGTATTATTTTTTAAAAATCGCTGCCCCCCTTATCTCGAAAAGTACTGACCAAAAAATTTTGAAAAAATTCTGGAATATTCTTCACAGGGTGCAGATTGAACGAAAATTATCACAATTGCATTACCTTTAATAATTTATCTGGTATATAAAAAAAACAAAAATTTCAATGTCAACAGTTTTCAGTAAAGACCGAAAGAAAACTTTGTTGAACACTCATCTGGGGTGTGTTTTGTGAAGTCATTGTTCATTTTATACCTCAGTAATAAAAATTTTTATTTTAAAAGCAATCAACGTACGGAACACTAATTTCGCAAGCCCAACTTGCACTTGACCGGTTATTAATGTTAAGGTACTGTTAAGTATAACAATAATTATTACTTTACACTGATAATTAATTTTTTTTCTTTTTTTTCTGCCTCGTTTATAAAAAAATATTATTTTGGCCATTTGATAATGTTGCTGTATAATATTTATACAGCAATTTTAATAAAATAATTATTTATTTTTATATTTTTACTACATAGGATGTCTGTTAATGTCATTTACAAAAGTACGGTCGCCTAATACATATTGTTTAAGCTTTAAAATGAGCTAAATAGGATTTTATCTTTGTTATAGAATTAATAAAATTTGAACACACTACAATCCCTTAATATCTGTGGGAATATTATTTAGAATATATTTATCCTTGATACGTAGTAAGAAAAAAGCCACATTGTACTAAAAATAATAATATCATTATTAACTTAAAATCCTTAAAGAACAAATAGGCCTGAAACGTTTGCTTTTTACTTTATTACCATGAACACTAGAGTCATCAAAATTTTTAATTTGTGTTACGTTTTGAAGGTTTGTGATTATGAAAAGTATATTCTTGGAAAGATGCATATACTCGTACAGAAACATTATGTATGGGTTCTAACTGAACTGAAAAAATGTAGATTTAGTGCTGGAGAAAAATACTTTCAATAAAAACCAAACGTTAATAGTAATATTGTTAAGAATAACAGTTGTTTTTAAGCATGTCTATTACCGTATCGGGTTAGTTTTGGTGGGGGAGGGGGCGCTGTGTCCTTTTGGCTTTCGTAGGAATCGGCAAGGATTTTTGAAAATATTTTAGATGTAATAAAATTTTTTTTTATTTTTTATAGTTGATTCTAATATATTTTATACGAATACGTATCTATTTTTTTTGCTGTAATTGTTTTTATTTTCCTCGATATTATTCTATACATTTCAAAGAATCAACAGAGAAAATTATTGGGTGAAAATTTGAAATGTGTAAAAAAATCAACATAAAGTCCGATGTGCAGCGAGGTTGCGGATAACTCTCGCACAGATTTAAAACCGTATGAACTAAAACACAAATGCAAATAAATGTAACACGTGCGGTTTTATCCACAATATGATAACCTAGTTATATCTACCCTTAATAGAAAAATTCGTATAGGGATCGCAGCACAGCGCCCGATTGAAGACCAGGAACACAACAGAAATCTTGAACATCAAAAAAAGGCTGGTGACCTGAGCCCTTTCTATGAAAGCTTTTATGTGTTTAACTTATTTAGTTTGTTTGATTCCATAGCGGTGCATGCTAGAATTATACCCAGAAAAATAAGCAAGGAAAAAAAAACAAGATGTGCAGTAGACCTAACAGCATTTGGGAAACTAAATTATTAAAAAAAAACTTGTTGAGACACTTAGATCCAAATAATTGGGATAGATTAATATTTCTGATACGCTTTCATCTTAAACCAAAACTCTGGAAACGTTACGTTGATGACATTTCCGTACGGTCAAGATTCTCTTCAAAGTTTTTTCCATCATCTTAACTCTTTACGTCCAAATATCCACTTCCCTTTTGATATTGAAAACAATAACTCTTTCCATTTGTTGAATATTTTTATTAATCGAAAACCAGATATTACTTTGGGTCACTCAGTATATAGAAAGCTCACTCACACTGATAGATATTTAAATGTTTCCTCACATCACCATCGCGCCCAGAAATACTCATTAGTCATTAACTTCCTTGTTCATAGAACTGTGTCACTCTCTCAGCCACAATTTCTTTAATCAAAACTAAAACATCTTGCTTCCGTTCTTCAATTAAACAATTTCCAGTACTGAGATATAAGACATTCTTGCAACAAATTGATTTTTCTATGCTAGGAAAATTCGGGAATCTATCAAAATATCTAAACATCTCCACAACCTTAATGGTGACACTGGTCTTTATGTTGCGCTAATCTGGGAACAAATTGTCCATGTAGCCCTTCCTTTTAGAAAAGGCAGTTTCGTGCTACATTCTGAAGAAGTCACTTCTCGGAACAAGCTCTGAAGAAGCCAGCAGGATGATTGGCGAAATGTCTGCATCACTTATTCAAGAGACACAGGAGAAATCCAGAAGAATTAAACCTCTAAGCTGCTGTGAAAAATCATTGAGTTACTCCCACCACTTGATTCGCATATAAGTCTCATGTGGATATTTATTTCCTAATAAACGGTTGTCAATTTAGTATTGCTTGATGTCTCTAATAGAAGTCTTTAGATTTAAAATCTAATAATAAAACGAAATTGTTATTGCAAATGTAGTTTGTTTTGCAAAGCAAACATTTTCATTTGTTGCCTACGCATATACATATCGTATAAAAGTGTACTGCAATAGTGGAAAAATACCAATACGTAATATAAACCTAATACGAGGGCTACCTTTTAAGTTTTTACCAAAAAAATGAAAGAAAATTTTTTTTTTGCTACAAGTCGTTTTATTGTTTCGCCTGTAAGATTTATACACTTTTCTATGCGTTTGAACGAATTCTCGAAACATTTTTTCCACTCTGAAGTTGAAAACATGGTTTTGGAAGGATTCAACAGCCTCTTGAGGTCATGAAAATCGCTGTCCACGCATTTTTTTTGGCATATAGGAATAAATAGAAGTCGTTAAGCGATAAATCAGGTGCAATGAGATATTAATTCGATGTTTTTCTCCGTCAAATAATCAATTGTTTGAAGTGCTGTGTGAGAGCTGACACTGTCATGATGAAGAATGATACGACGATGACTTCTGGCGATCAAAGTGTATACCATTCAGCATTAACTGTTCTTCGTTCCTCTAAAGCATGGTTGCAACATGTCCACTGTCCAGTATAACCAAAGAAACGAGCGATAATTTTCTTGAAAGTGCTTCGCAAATGAACCACTTTTATTGGATTCAGTTGATCTTGTAACTTCAAATAGTTGATTGTTGTTTAGTTTTCGGCTCATACGAATATATCCAAGTTTTGCCTCCTGTTACGATGTTGTATACGGATTTTGCACCAATTGACACGAGCCCGTTTTTGAGTTTCGGTCAAATTATGCGGAATCCATCGTGACCAGATGTTTTTCACAGCTAAATGTTCATGCAAAATCGAATGTGCTGCAGTCTTAGATATGTCTAAGGATGCTTCTATCTCATGTTTTTGGAACAACTACTGATTTTGGTCCACCTTCACGAAATTCATCGCTGACGGAAGCACGACCATGATGAAATTCTGCAAACCAACTGCTGCTTTTCTGATGGTGATTCATTACCAAAAGTTTGGTAATGGTAGTTAGGACTTTACTAAAATCGTAAAAAATCCTCCAACGAAAATCTTCACGTGAAATTTCCATTTGTCCACAAAACTGTTTTTTTAAACTCTCACTGTAAACAAACTACTTGGAAAATTTCTGAGCTTTCATTGTTTTAACAATAACAAATGTTACAACAGTGATGTCACATCTCAGTAGCGCCATCTAGTGGTTAAATTTAAAGTCAATTTTATTATTAGATATAAAATATATGTTACGGACAGTACCGTAATTTCCGTACTATAATGTTATTGGTTAGCAATTGTAGACAAATATCCATCAAGTACAAATTAGTTCCTTTCATTTCATGTATACTAATATCAAGCAATGCCCGGTCAATAACCTAGTGTTCCAACACTCGTTTTTGCTCGTAACAAATAAATTTTATTTGAAAGAAGCTATACATTGATATTTATTAAAAAGTGGGTTTACGAATCTGCCAGATAAAAGCAGGCTAGAAGAGATTTTAATCAAGTTAAAAAAATATTATCTTTTTATTTTTCAGGTTTTTGTAGACATAAATTCACATTCAAAAAAAACTGGTATAAAATTGTCGTTCTTGATTAGAAATGATGGTTTTTGATACTAGACATACCAAATTGGAGTGACTATCCGTCGCCTAGCCTATAATTGCACGTAAATATGAACAAAACACACGGATTCAGTGTTTTAATCTCAAAGAGTAAATATTACCTCGTGCAATGGTATGTAAAGCGGCGTAAATCCACTCCAACGTTCCAGTTCCAAAAACTAGGATCTCTTAAATAACCAAACCCTAAAAGCTACTCTCTAATGTACTTCAAAGGATAAAAGTAATATTCAAGACATTGCATTGATGAAGTCTAAATTTTTTATCATTTTTGCTTTTCCCGCCACAAAGTTCGGAAAGATTGGCACAGTCATGAAACAAGACGGTAAGAGCAACTCCATACAGCCTCAGTCGATACGATAGTATCACACTGAGCGATGACGTATGTGATTTGGGCATCTACCATCTGATCTATTCCTTTAGTTGCGGTTTACGTCAAACACAACGTACCTAGTGCTAGATTCTATCCTAAAGAAAGCTGCTCCTCTTCTGAGTTTACTAGACATTTGATGGTTTAAAGCATTGAACAAGTGAAGATAATTTAAGTTTGTTATACTCATTTATGGAAGTATTCATCTGATAAAATCTGAATAATTCCTTCAAATAGTATGATAGAAATATACCTCTTATTACTTATTAAGTCCATATTAAGTTCAACCTAATACTCCCTGTAATACGTTCAAGAATCCATTCCAGAACTCTTTTAACTGGAGAGCATTAGTTCTAATCATCTGTATGGCAATTACTTTAAAAATTACTAGTTGCTAGTAATTTGACAAAAGTAGTTCAGTTACTGCTATGAGGTAATTTATTTCATAATCAATTACTATAATTGAATTACTATCCATTATGAAAGTATCGGACACATTCAACAATTACCCATTGGTTATTACTTTATTCAAAATAATATAAAACCAAACTGCTTAGATATTTAAAGTAATGGAAACACAGAAACTAAACTCAGTTAGTAGACCGATTGGTGTAAGTTTGTTAAAGTGTAATAAGTGAAGTAATATTAAGGAAACTACACGAAAAACTAATAAATTTTAATTTATTTATAATAGAATTTAAAAATAGACCAGTGCGTTATGTAAAAAAGTATTATTTACATTGTAGTATATTTCTGAAACACTCTGTATATGATCACCTAATATAAAAAGTTATTAGTTAGGGAAATATTTCCACTATTCCATAAACCTAATCGGCTCATTAATTTTATTATTTTGTAACGGTCTATTCCGAACAAATTATAAAACGTACAAAAGTCATTAAAAATACATAAAAAAAGAAAACGTTAAATTGATAACAAAATAAATTTATTGCCAATAATTGATAATTTTTGAAATAAAATTATATATTTTTTTGACTTTATCAAACAAGGAAAATTTATTTGAGTAAGATGGAAATGTAACTATGAAAGTATAATATTTATTTAAGAAATTAGTAATATATAAATCACTCAATTTCTTTGACCTTCACTTTTTTTAACGTTGGTAAAATAAATGGTTTTCAGTAAAAAAACTATTCATTTTAAACATATTACCTTTGGTCAAGTTAAAAATTCAAGGCTGTTTTACACGGATGAGTTTTTACTCAATTTAATAATAAATACAATGAGGAAGTTTCCTTAAAGTTTGTGATGAGTTTTGATAATTTAATATATTTATCCTGCCAAGTAATGGTGTTTCAAAGAAACTGAAATAACCACAATTATTGGAGTGATTTTATACTGTTTTTTATATATTTTTAGTGTTCCGTACGGAACACTTATAAGATCACTTCGGTGTCTGTCTGTCTGTCCGTCTGTCTGTCCGTCTGTCTGTCACACCCGATTTTCTCCGAAATTATTTGTCATAGAAAGTTGAAATTTGGCGATAATATAGGAATTGATGGCCTCATCAGAGCCATGTACTTTTGAAAGTTAAATTTTGACTTAAGGGGTTAGTTTTGGGAGGTGAAATCGGAAGTGAAAAAAAAAAATTTTACTAGGTAATCGAGTATGGTGTCAAATGAAAGCTTGTAAAAACACGAGTAAAAAATATATATATAATGTAATACTTGCGCGCACTTTTCTTTGTATTATTTTTAAAAAAACGCGAAAAAATCGCTGTCCACCTGCCTTATCTCGAAAAGTACTGATCAAAAAATTTTGGAAAAATTCTGGAATATTCACCAGGGGATGTAGATTATCATCCTGAAGGAATTAAGATTCTGAGAACTTTCAGTTTGCTGAATGAAAATTGAATTTAGGAGGTGCATTTTACTAATTTTAAAAGGCAGGAAGAGCATTTTTGCGCTCAATTGTGACCTGTGACACACACATATCCCTTTTGTTGATAGCTTGTTTATCCGTGGCAAAAGTGTCTATATATATATATATATATATATATATATATATATATATATATATATATATATATATATATATATATATACAGGGTTACAGGGAAAGTCGTCCTAGATAATTAAGGACGTTATAGTTTAGGTCGTTTCTGACCGATTTGACTCTATGACATGATGTCCTAAACTTAACCGTTTTCAAGATATTGAAGTTTAAAGATTTTCTAAAAAAAACATTTTTTTTTTTTTGCTTTTATATCGATTTTTTTTTATTAGAGGTTCTCGAGTGCGATTTTTTGGTTATTTTTAGTTAGTCTGTATGTCAAGTATCAAAAATCATCAAAAAAATTTGAACTAGTTACTAACAGTTTCAAATGGCGGCTTGTTAATGTTTCTAAATTACGAATTTTTACCAAGTGTTTCCTACTTTAAATCAATAAAGAGAAAAAAAAATGTATGGAAGTTATTCTGCAAATTATTTTAAAAACTTTTACGTCTTTTTAGCTATCAAAAAAGGTATAATACTAGGAGTTTAATAGGAAAACTGTACACAGAATGACACCTAAAGCGGACTCGGGTAGCAAAAGGTAAATTTTTAGTTCTAGGTGAAAATACGAAAAATACACAAATAAAACAAAAAACCTTGCAATGTAATATTTTTTATTAATTATAATTCATGTTCTATATGGTCGCCCCTATTTCTAACCCAAATTCTCATTCTTTTTCTTAAATTACTTTTCACAACGCTGGTTGTGAGGTGCCACCTCATTTCGTCAGCCGCATCAATTATTTTTTGTCTTAGGACATCAACATTTTCGATAGGAGTCATCTGGTCGTATACGAGACTTTTCATGTGACCCCCACACATAAAAATCCATCGGTGTTAGGTCTGGGCTTCTCGCCGGCCAAGGTATGGGTCCGCCTCTTCCAATCCATTTGTTGGGATAATTGTCATTGAGCCATGCACGAACACTTCCTCTGTAGCGAGCTGGGCAGCCATCGTGTTGAAAGTACATGTTTTGTCTCAAACCAATAGGTAGGTCTTCCATCAAATTAGATAAATCTTTCCGCAAGAAATTGTCGTATTCCTCGCCATTCAAATTATCTGGCAGGAAGAATGACCCAACCAAATAATTTGAAATTATACCCATCCACACATTTAAGCTGAATCTTGTTTGTGATCCTTTCGTTCTTTTTTTGTTTGGGTTGCCTTTCTCTTTAGAAGCCCAATAGTGGGCATTGTGGTAGTTTGTAAGACCGTCTTTGTCGAATTTCGACTCGTCAGTCCATAGTACTTTCTTAAAAAAAGATGTATTTTCGACATCGGTATTGAGCATAAATCTGCAGAATTCTAATCGTCGCAACGGATCCCCTTCTTCAATGACTTGCACGGGCGTATAGTGGTAAGGGTGTTACCCAACAATATGCATTACAAACCATACCTTCCACTGCGAAATACCAAGCTGTTGTGCGACAACATTTGTAGATGTGGTTGGGTCCACCTCAAAGAGACGTCGTATTTCGTTTTCTTCGTCTTCGTCAAAGATACGTGGTTGTCCCATGTCAGTCCGCCGTCTTTGTACGGAACCAGTTTCTCGTAGTCTTCGATAAGTTCCATCAAATACGCTAACATCAAGTACACCACGAGTAGGATATCGCAGTATGTATTCATCACGTGCACGCGGTGACACACCTTCGCAAAATCCGTAACACATTAGGATGTCAGCATATTCCTCGTTGGTATACGTTGCCATATTCACAAGCAGAGATCAAAATCCAGTTACGAGCCAATTCACACAGTCAGAAGATGAAACACAGATATTTTTGAAAAGCACGGTATAGCTCATCTACCACGGACAAATCGCATGAGCAGACTAAAAATCATTCAATAATGTTTAGTGAACAGAAAATGTCACTCGCACATAGAGTACCCCGACCGGAAAAGATGCTTACCCAACCCTTTTTATTGTTTGAAGGTGCAGGTAGTAAACCGGTAATTGGTAGTATCTAAATTCTATTATTATGTTACTCTACATTTGGGTCTATTGAAATCTCATTTTCTTAGAATTTTCAATAGATCCAGTAGATATTATACCGTTTTAGATAGCTAAAAAGACGTAAAAGTTTTTAAAATAATTTGCAGAATAACTTCCATACATTTTTTTTTTTCTCTTTATTGATTTAATGTAGGAAACACTTGGTAAAAATTCGTAATTTAGAAACATTAACAAGCCGCCATTTGAAACTGTTAGTAACTAGTTCAAATTTTTTTGATGATTTTTGATACTTGACATACAGACTAACTAAAAATAACCAAAAAAACGCACTCGAGAACCTCTAATAAAAAAAAATCGATATAAAAGCAAAAAAAACATGTTTTTTTTAGAAAAACCTTTAAACTTCAATATCTCGAAAACAGTTAAGTTTAGGACATCATGTCATAAAATCAAATCGGTCAGAAACGACCTAAACTATAACGTCCTTAATTATCTAGGACGACTTTCCCTGTAACCCTGTATATATATATATATATATATATATATATATATATATATATATATATATATATATATATATATATATATATATATATACGTATATATCTAGGGTGTCCCATGTGGAATAATGATTCCACAGCATTTATTAATCAGCGTATCAAAAAAATGTTTAAATAAAAGTTATATTTTGAACTGTCAGTTCGAAGAAATTAAGCCATCTTGATTTTTTTTAAATGGAAAGCCCGGTATATTATTTCATTTTTGAGTCCTACTTAAAATTCTATAATATCTAAATTGAACTGTTTTGGAATTATTATCATTTGAAATTTAAAATAAAAAAAAAGACAAAAAAAAAACATTAATAAATACTCTAGGTTTATTGTTAAGGTAACAATTGGTCAACATGTCTATCATTAACAGCGAGGCAATGACTCAATCCTTCATAAACAGCCTGAACCGAGTTTTGTAGAGAATCCGGGGTGATCTATGCTACTTCATATTGAATTCTTTGTTGTAAATCTTTTGCATTTTCAGGTCGACTTCGGTAAACTTTGGTTTTCAAATGACCCCATAAAAAAAATCGAGTGGCGGAAGGTTGGGACTCCTTGCAGGCCATTCTACAGCACCTCTTCTGCCTATCGATTGATTAGGAAAAATCGCATTCAAATATCTACAACATTGATTTCATAGTGAGGAGGTGCTCCGTCCTGTTGATACTACAGATTCCTGTTAGGGATATTCAAATTATTTTCATCGGAAAAAAGACCTGCACAAGTTGAAATAACTTGCTCTTGGAGATACTGTAAATACCGCTGTCCTGTAAGATTTCTATCGACAAAAAAGGGACCCATGATATGACGTCTACAAATCCCTGCCAACACGTTTCTCATTGTGGTCTTTGAGAATGATTGTCGATTATTCAGCGGGTATTCTCACTAGACCAGTACCGGCAGTTATGCCTGTTAACTCTTCCGTTAAGACAAAATGTGGCCTCGTCAGTAAAAACAATATTATGAACTAGGTTAGGATTATTACTGATTTGTTCCATCATGACCTCGTAAAATTCAACGCATCTATCGTAGTCATCTTCAGATAATTCTTGCCATAGAATGGGTTTGTATGGATGCAATTTTTCTTCATTCAATATACGACTTAAGGTAACTTTACTTATGTTGTGGTCTAGGCAAAACTGACGACTGGCTGTATGGAGATTTTTCTGTAATTTTCAATAAAACATCTAACTTTTTATCATCGCTTGTTTTAACTTTTGAAGGTCCAAATTTAGAACGATCCTTAACATGACCTGATTGCCTAAATCATTTTAATGATTTGCTAACTACGGATTGGGTAATAGGTTCTCGATTCGGATATTCTCCGTTAAAAAGATCACACACCTCCTGTTGTGTTCTCCTACGGTCTCCGTAACCAACCATCATTAACAAAAGATTCTTTCAGTTTCTGTTAAATGTACCATTATGATATTACGCTCAAATTGCAGTTTCACAAAATGCAGCAATAAACGTTTTCGTTAATAAATTATTTTGCGACGCGTCAAGTCGTTACCTGACAGTGAATGTTTGACATAAGCCAGCTTATTTTTTTTTTTTAATTTGATCTCCTTAATATCAAATATTAATAATTCCAAAACAGTTCAATTTAGTCATATGGTATGTTAGAGAAATAATATTTAGAATTTTTAGTAGAACTCAAAATTAAAATAATATACAGGGCTTTCCATTTAAACAAATTTAATTTCTTCGAACTGACAGTTCAAAACATTTTATTGTCAACGTCAGTCAACGTCAGCATGTGCGCTGTATAACACCCTATAACTTTTATTTAAATACTTTTTAGATATATTGATTAATAGATGCTGTGGAATCATTATTCCATACATATGGGGCACCCTGTATATATAACAGGGCTGTAATGCAAAAGTCGGTAGCACCACACGGAACGACGAAATATAGAATATACTTGGAAAGTATGATATAGGCGAGAGAAATGACACAGGCTAAAAAAAACATTAACAACCAATTATGAACACTCTATACTTGGAAGAGTCCTAGAGACAGATCACGGAACAAAATGGGTTATAGTTTTAATAAACATTCGCTGGAGAATCTCTGTCCGAATAGTTAGAACGTATCCAGGAGCCGTGTGCGGATCAAGCCACAATCTCTTAGCAGCCAAAATACGACTCAAATTTAAAGCACCGTCTAGTTGTGTCGTTCCAAAGAAACTAATACAGAGAGAAGTAGATAGTATTCTGAAAGAGGCAGAAAGGGCCATTCCTTCCGTGTCAGCGCAAGAGACATGAGAAATTATAGCAGTATCAATGAAAACTCCAACAAGGAATCCATCAATAAAGCGAAAACACTGGATATCAGACTAGATATTCTAGATCACGGAGAATAGAAGAGGTGCTCGTATATATCAAAACGGTATGCACACGGAGGAGGAAAGAAAAAATGGACGATTTCTAATAAAGAAATAAAACAGAGATGTAAATCAGACAAACAACAATTCTACTCCGATATATGCAAGGAAATCAAGAATCATAATCAAAACAATCAGCTAGGAGATCTCTTCAGAAAATAAAATACATAACAAAGGACTTTAAGGTTAAGAATAGGGTTATTGAAGATCACACAGGAACTTTAAAAACAAACATAGAAGAAATAGCAGAAGCTTGGAGATCATATTGTTAGGAACTATAAAGAAATGATCGAATCCTTGTACCTGAAACAACCCGATATACTTGAGAGTGAAGTTAGATCAGCGCTCAACAGGCTTAAGTAAAATAAAGCACCAGGCCCAGATCTTATAACAGAACAAATAATACAGGATTTAAAAGAAAGTGGAGTAAAAATGCTTCACCTCCTCTGTAACAAAATATGGCAGACTAGATAATGGCCCACTGACTGGACCAAATCTATTGTCATTCCTATCTACATAAATGTGACAACTATCGAACCATTTCTCTCATCTCACTCGCCAGCAAAATAATGTTAAATATTATCAATGAGAAAACTTTCCTATAAAGAGAAATACCAGTGGAACAAGCTGGTTTTGCCATAGAAAGAGGTACTTGCGAACACTTATTAAATATACGACAGATAACAGAGAAATCAAGGGAATGGAACACCCCGCCGTACATCTATTTCATAGACTACAAAAAAGCCTTTGATAAAGTCAAATGGCATCACTTATGGGATATATTGAAAGAAATGGGCGTATCTCAATACCTAATTTCTCTTATACGTAAACCACCACACCACAGGATCAGTTAGAGTACTTAACACTCTCTCAAATGAATTCCAATCCGAACAAGGCATCAGGCACGAATGTATACTGTCTCCACAACTTTTTAACAGACATGGAGAAAATATTATGAGAAGATCGCTGGATGGATGGGAGGAAGGTATTTCAATAAACGGGCTTGGGATGATACCGCCCTATTTGCAAGCAGCCAAGAAGAGCTAATCGAGTTGGTGCGAACAGTGGGAAACGAAAGCCAAATCTTTGGTCTAGAATTAAATATATCGAAAATAAAAATTTTGATAGTAGATAAACAGCCAATAATTATCCCAATATAGCCAGAATTGAACGCTTTGAAGTTATAAAATCCTATATGTATCTTAGACCACGGATAACAAGCACTGGAACAACACAAGAAGAAATACAGCGAAGATACGACATGGCGCAGGTGGCCATGGTTAAACTCTCCAAAATCTGGAGAGGCGGCCAAATTTCAAAACCTCTAAAAATGCGATTGGTCAATTGATTAGTTTTCTTAATATTGACGTATGGCTGCGAGTCGTGGCTGATGAGACAACCGGAACGGAAAAAGATTGACGCTAACGAGTTGTTTTGTAAGAGAAGAATGCTACGAGTTTCGTGGACTTCCCATCAAATAACTCAATTATGCAAGAACTAAGAATTACCAGGAGACTCTCGAGCAGAATTCAACTTCAGCAACTAAAATACTTAGGACATATAATGAGAAGAAAACTTATCAGAAAGGGTAAGGTAGAAGGTCGAAGATCAAGAGAGCCGGATTGATCAAATAACCAGAATATGCAACAGATCGATGCACGATCTCATTGAGATTGCAAGAGATAGAAACTTATGGAAGAGAGTTATACACGACGTCACAAGGACCACTGCACTCCCTGCGGGGGTTTCAGACTGAAGATATATATGAATTTATATATATATATATATATATATATATATATATATATATATATATATATATGCATGTATATATATATATATATATATATATATATATATACATATATATATATATATATATATATATATATATATATATATATATATATATATATATATATATATTATATATATATATATATATATATATATATCTGAAAATTTGTGTGTGTGTTGTTTTTCATTATTTTAAATTGTTTACGGTCAAGCATATAAGGAGTTAATGAGATAGTAAAGGAAGTTGGAGGTAATATTTTATATATATCATGGTATATATCTTTTTAATGTTCTTGAAGTCGACGAATCTGAAATTAATATTGTTTTATTATATTCAATTTTTACGGAAATAGTATATAATGAGAAATATTAATTTTCAGTTGGAAATATTTCTGAAGCTGAAGCTACCTAATTTTTTTATTATTAATATCTTATTATAATTTTTAAATGTGAATATCTAATATGTGTATAACCTTTTTAACTCGTTTTACTTTCATCGCTAATGGATATATTCGTTTGAAGTTCTTTAGATCATCAAGAAAAACTGATTTCAAGTAGTGTAGCGATAATTTCCGACCAAAACGAACTATCGATTTAAAATTTAATAACATCCATAGTTCTCTTTGTAAGGAAGAAACCTTGAGTTTTTGAGTAACGTCGCTGTGCTGGGAGAGGTGGCGATCTTAAAATTTTGTTGATCCAATATTAACAGCATTTGTACGTAGAGGAGACTAGAATGTGATTATGAGTAACTTAAAAATAATCAAAATCATTATTTTCCTTTTAATTGTATTTTTTTGAATAAAAAAAAACTTTCACATATAAAAAAATATAATGGATTTGGGACGTGGGGATAGGTATCAATGCTTTGTTATTAATATATCACCATTTTCTTCCTTAAAATGTCTAGTAGGAATGGTCAGGTTATTCTTCTGTTTGAGAAAGTCAAATTCAGTATTTATTACAGAACGTCTATTTGCAAGGGAAGTACCTGGTTAAAATTACGAATTTTCTAAAAGATATTTTAGCGATAATTAATAATAATAAGATGGTATTTATAAGCGCTTTTCATCAGTTATATTAGCATATTACTTATGAATTTTTGAAGCTACATCAAAGTTGTGCAAAATACGGCTTTTAATTTTAAAAGCCGTCCGTCTGTTTTGTGGTTGAATGTTTTAGGACTTCATAAAATAAAGTATTTTGACTAATTTCTGTACAGAATTTAAAAAAAAAAATCAATATTATTATAGTTTACAATCTTCTATAACCTTCAGAGTTTTTCAAATACTGTACGAGTTCATTTGCACCTTTGCGCAATTTATATTTTTACATTATATCTCGCCGAAAAAGTGTCTGACGCAGACTTTTATATAGAAAAATCTGTTTATTCCCTAATCTGTTCCTATTATGTATGTCCTGTCTACAAGATTACCGGGATCTGATGGTCAGCGTTCAAATTTTTATAAAACATGAACGATGAAACGTGTAATGAATTAGATAAATTAGTGATAGCGACGGTTTTTCTTCACGTTTATATCTTTTCACTTTATTATGATCACTGCTTGAGTTTGCTGGGTGGTCTAAAAGAACAAAATGTTTATTTCTTTTTACCTACCTTGCTAAAGGGAAGTATTCTATTCATGAAAAAATCTCCCTCTGGCATTATAATTTTTTTTTTTACGTTTTGAAGATCCTAGGTTCCGTCGGCCATTTTGTGTGTCTATAGTCATAATAACTCTCGAAGGAAATGAAATATTGATTTCAAATTTGATACACACACAATACTTGAAGTAAGAATGCAACCTATAGTTCTTGAGCGATATTGTTTCAAAACAAGGGCGTGAAATGGTCACGGGTCCATAAATTTTATATATTTTTGTTGGTTCTTGGCTGAGAAAATGATCAAGTTTGAAGTTTAGATATGTATATTTAAACGTATAAACACATAAAGGGGTGGAGGAGGGCGTTCGATGGTCTCCATTATATATATCGTATTATACGTTCCTTTCGGAGTTCTTAGAGTCGAAGTATTTGAAAATTGAGTTATTTGTCGTTGTTTTTAATTATTTATCTTCAAACATGTAACGAATTAATAAGGTAAGGTTAGAGGGCTTGCTTCATCGTGTTATATGTCCTTTATATTTCCTCCTTGAAGTCAAAAAATTTGAAAAATGTACTTCTGTATTATTTTCAATTTTATCCGCAATAATATGTGGAGATAAATGTCAGATTTAGTTTGTAAATGTATCTGAAACCCTTTCTCTGTTTAACTTTTTTTTGTGTTTATATCTTAGAAAGATGTTGCATGACTCCATTGTTCTGTCGCAATTTAAGTACTGTGATGTGGTGTACGGGCCCTGCCTTTTAGACTGTGAGGCTAAGAGGATCCAACTTCGAGTCCGTGCGAGAGGTGTCAGTGCAAAATTGCGTGACATAAAGTGGTTAAGAATGAATGAAAGACGGGTGCTACACAGTTTGGTACTATATAATAGGACTATTTGTAATGAATGTCCTGGCTACTTATATAGCCAAATAAAATTTAGATACGATGTACATAACCTGGATCTGAGGCATAAATTCACCTTGACTCCGCCCATGCACTTGACTTCAATGTATGAGCGTTCTTTCAGTTACCAAATAGCTAAATTGTACAATAAAGTGCCTGTTGATCTGAGGGATGCGTCAAGTCACAGGTTTAAAAGAGCAGTAAAAACCATTATTCATAGGTTCTGCTGACTCCTTCCTCCGGCAGCTCGGACAATAGTCACCTCAATCGACCTCTCTAATGTTACATATATAGCAGTAGCCATACCTTTAGTCACCCACAGTATTAATATTAACTTCTATCATGGTGGTACATTGTGTATTGATATTTTGTATTTTATATGCACTCGACCTCTCTAATGTTACATATATACTAGTAGCTATACCCTTAGCCACCCACAGTATTAATATTAACTTCTGTCATGGTAGTACATTGTGTATTGATTATTATATTTTGTATTTTATATGCAATACTAGTTTCTAAATGTTGGTGTATACAATATGTATTCGCATTTCATGGTTGAGATATGAATTGTAACTTCAACTCCGTCAATTGTAATTTTACCATTTAATTTCATTAAAGACATTTTATTATTATGATTGTTTTTGTTTTTCTTTCTCACTTTTGATCAATGTGGTCCCATGTTTGGCTGACGGGCCAAAACCAAGTCAGCACAAACGCTATTACCATTATGTATTAAGGAATGACCTGACAATGTTACATGTTTTCAAAATCACTGACTTCTGAATGTTTTTGTGTATGTTTGTGTTGAGTCCTAATTGTACTAAATGTGGTGTGAATGTTATTGGTGTAAGGCCTGTGGCTGATATAATGAGGGGGGCAATGATGACTTTTTCTTGTTTCCATAGCCTTTTTATTTCCGTTGCAAGGTCTGTGTATTTGGAAATTTTTTCTGTATATTTCGTTTGGATATTTGTGTCGTTGGGACAGCTATGTCAATTAGACTTTTCCTTTGCGCTGAAAAGTAATATTGGGTCTATTGGCGGAGACTGTTTTATCTGTATGGATACTGATGTCCCAGTAGAGCTTGTAATCTTTATTTTCAAGTATGGATGTTGGTGTGTATTTGTAGTAGGGATCTGTGTTTTCTATGAGTTTATATGTTGTGGCTAGTGCTTGGTGAACTACTTTGGCAGCTGAATCATGCCTGGCTGTGTACTCTGTTCCGGCTAATATTTTACATCCGCTCGTTATGTGTTCGATCGTTTCTTTGTGCTGGTGGCATTTCCTACATCTGTCCTCTGCAATAGTCGGGTCTTTGATGATATGCTTTTGGTAGTTTCTGGTTAATATGACTTTATCCTGGATGGCAAGTAAGAAGCCTTTATTATTGTTATTATTATATCTCACCATAAAATATCTATTATCTGAACTAGTGCCTTGTGCTTAAAATAAGTTATAGTTGATAAAAAAAGACGACGACGAACATTCTTGTATTCGATTCAGTTCAATTCAATATGTTTCTACATGTTATTACAGAAGGTGTTTATAGTAGTCACATGAATAAATAAGGTAAAAAAATAAAAATAAAATAATTACAAAATGCATTACATCAATATCGGTCTTAACCTAATATGATAAACATACATATCATATTTAACATACTATATTTAGAAGAAAAATCCAATGTAACAACATAAATTCCCTAGTGACACCTCTGAGATATGAGGTATCACAGAAATTAACATAAGTTAACGTTAAGGAGCCTAGTGCTACTGAGAAACTTTTCCACCCTGTAAAACGCTAGCCGCACCAGAAATGCCACAATCTTTTTAAGGTAATGATTTTCTCTTTTAAGTTTTTAACTGATACACACACACAATAATGATCAAGTACGGTTGTGGCTTGAGTAAAAGTTTATATGATTGTCATACGCAAAAAGTAGACATTTATAGATATAAAGGGTGATTCATTTAGAGGTACTTTTTTTAAAATAAAAAAAAAATGAATAAAAACAATTTTATTTTATAATCTTTATTATCATATAAAAGAACCATTCTTTACAATTATTTCTTGAAGATAATTTCTTTCAAATGTTGTCCGCGACTACGGTTAACAATGTCCATTCTGAAGTTCCAATTTTCAATGACGCGTGTGAGTATTTCGAGTGGTATTTGGCCAATGATTCGAGTAATATTGGCCTCCAATACCTCAATTGTAGCTGGCTTATCCATGTAGACTTTGGACTTTACATAGCCCCAAAGGAAAAAGTCAAGAGGTGTGATGTCACATGATCTAGCCGGCCAATTCACTGGTCCAAAGCGTGAAATGATCTGTTCGCCGAATTGCTCTCGCAGTAAAGCCATGGTTTCACGGGCTGTATGGCAAGTGGCGCCATCTCGTTGGAACCAAATTTCGTCGAAACCACGGGCTTCAATTTCTGGCATCAAATAGTCTATTATCATGGCGCGATAATGGTCACCATTCACAGTAACATTCCGGCCGGCCTCTGTTTTGAAGAAATATGGACCGATTATTCCACCGGCCCATAAACCACACCAAACAGTTGTTTTTTCTGGATTTAATGGCAGCTCTTGAACCTCTTCAGGTTGTTCATCACCCCAAATACGGGCATTTTGTTATTCACGAACCCATTAAGCCAAAAAATGGGCCTCATCGGTGAACAAAATTTTTCTCGAAAACAGTGGATCTTCTGCAAGCTTGTCAAGAGCCCAACGACTAAAACGGAAACGATTCGGAAGGTCGGTCGGCTTCAGTTGTTGCACTAGTTGAATTTTGTATGCTTTTAAAGAAAGATCCTTACGTAAAATACGTCAAATTGTTGAATATGACAGGCCAAGCTGTTGAGAACGGCGACGAATCGACACTTCATGGTCTTCGCGTACACTCTCCGCTATCGCCCCTATATGTTCTTCACTACGTGTTGGATGTGGTCTATTCGGTCGAGCATTATCCAATAATGAAAATTGGGTCTCAAACTTATTGATGGTAGAGCGAATTGTGCGTTGAGTAGGCCGATTATGTGGACCATAAGTTGCTCTAAGCGCCCGATACACATTCCTCGTAGAACGCCCATTTTCGTAATAAAGTTGAACAATTTGTAGACGCTGTGCCTGGCTAAGTCTTTCCATTATGAATTGTCAAACACTACTGAACAGAAATGCCACTTCAGTTGACACGACGCATGCGCAATCTGCAATTAAATCCCCATCACAAAAAGTACCTCTAAATGAATCACCCTTTACATTGAAGGCGATCTTAAAATACGGAGATAAATACATGTTTCTTTTTCATCGACGTTGTTATTATGCGTATTACTTTTCATTTCAGCCCAGTTAAAAGATGATGGTGGGAAAATTCCACAAAAGAAAAAACCTGGAGGTTTTAACATTATTGACTTTCTGTACTTCCCTTGATAAAGGTAAGTAATATATTCGTGAGAGATTTTTCCTCTTTTTCCCTTTTCAGGGTCGCTTAATCTCGGAAAATGTAGTTCTTCATTTCCGTTTGCCTGCCGGTCTACCTGTTAGTCTGTTGGTATGATAAACCTTGAACAAAATGAGATATCCATTCACATTACATACATACTTGAATTATTGAATATGTACGGATGTGAAGCGGAAGAAGTGAAGGAAATTTAGTTCGTTGAATAAAATATCAAGTTGTAATATGTGGGAAAATTCGAATTCATAATTAGTTTGGAATTACATATTTGGAATCATAATATTTCTTAAATCACTTTACCAATTTTTTTAACCTCTTAAAAATGTTATTTGTCCCTTCTACCGTGGTAAGCTAGATACGGTCTCCCAATATCGGATATGGAAATTATTTCTAACTACTGATCTATAATTTGTGTAAACGTTGTCAAGCGACGTATTCAAATGCCGTTTTTAATTTTTTTTCTAGCCATTGTCAGGGTCAATAAGGCTGTTATCGTATGTGATTATCTATTACATTTAAAAGTAATTGACTATAAAATTACCATATACCTGTAACCTCAAAAGTAGTTCAGTTACCTATAACTATGTAGTATTAACACGCTGAAAAGTTTTTGGTCTAGCTACTTAAAACACATTTTTTTTTGCAAAATTCGACTTTATTCATCATTATAGTCTCTTTCAAGAGCGGTACAATCAGTCCAACGCTTCTTTAACATTTCTATGTCTTTTTAGTAGAAGAATTTGTCTTTGCCTTCAAAATAGGCCTCAGTTTCGGCGATAACTTCTTTCCCGCGAGCATTGTTTTAAGGTTTGCGAATAGATAATAGACGCCGCGAACTTTTCAATCCATCCTCATAATATTCGCTGGGGGCCAAATCTGGAGAATACGGTAGATGAGGAAGCGATTCGAACTTCCATTTATGCAATTTTGCTATCGTAACCATTGACTTATGACACGGTGCATTGTCTTGATGAAAGAGCACTTCTTTCTTGTTCATTTGGGGTCGTTTCTTTACGATTTCTGTCTTCAAACGCATCAATAACTTTATAGACTATTCTCTATTGATGGTTTTTCCCTTCTCAGCATAATGGATCAAAATTATTTCATGCGCATCCTAAAATAGAGAGGACAAAACCGTCCCAGCCTACTGTTGTGTCTTTGGTCGTTTCGGGTGGCTTTCCCTGGCCTCTGTCCACTCAGCTAACTGCCGATTTGATTCCGGTGTATAGTGGTGGATTCATATTTCATCTATTGTCACATATCGCATGAAAAAAAAATTTTTTTTTGAGCTTAAACAGGTCAAACAGCGCTTAACATCATCAACATGTTGTTGTTTTTGGTCCACTGTGAGCAACTGCAGTACCTATTTCGAACAGAGCTTTCTCATGCCCAAATGTTCATGCAAAATATGACCAACACGTTCTTTTGATATCTTTAGGGTGTCGGCTATCTCACGCAATTTCCCTTTACGATCATCCAAAACAATTTTGTGGATTTTTTGATGTTTTCCGGTGTAACCACTTCATTTGGGCATCCAGAGCGTTTAGCATAATTTATATCTGTACAACCGCGTTTAAATTTAGCATACTGGTAAATGATGAGCGATTTTCCAGGGGCAGAGTCCCCGTAATGCTTGTCAAGCCATTGCTTTGCTTGAACGGTATTTTTTTCCATCAAAAAACACTGTTTTATCAACACACGAAATTCGATTTTTTCCATCGTTTTGAAAATATCAAAAGTAACGTCACACTGTAACTTGTAAACCAATCGTCGAAATGCCATGGAATTTTGACACGTATCATTTGAAGGTTGGTACTTCCTAAAAATTATATGGATTTTTTGAAAAGGGCGACATCTATGTGTCAGACCAAAAACTTTTCAGCCTATGTGTTATTTTATTCAAAAATCGATTACTCTAATTGAGTAACCAATTACTATGAAAATAATTCATTAGTTACAATTATCAATTAAAATTACTTTAATCATAATTGAAAACCAATAACTGTAATTAAAGTTATTTAGCTTAAGTAATTGAAACGAGGACATCAAGTTACCAAAAGTAACCCAATTTCTTTTTTAGTTACTGTCCTTGATATCGTTATTTTATTTAAAGAAACAAACTCAACTCTCACTACTAGTCGGCTACAAGCGGATCTTGTAGAAACTGTTTAGGAGTTAACAATGATTTAATTCGTAAATAAAATACTCTTATTAGTAATCTTAAAGGTTAACAATCAATTCCATAGTTAAAACTATTTTGTGTAAGGGACTCTGAAGCGAAAAATTTTATACCCATTGAACTAATTGACTTTTACAACTTTATTATACTTGCAGCAGTTTTGAGATTTTTAGTGTTCCATACGGAACTCTTATAAAATCACTTCGGTGTCTGTCTGTTTGTCTGTCCGTCTGTCACATCCGATTTTCTTCGGAACTCTTTGACATAGAAAGTTGAAATTTGATACTAATATAGGAATTGATGTCCTCATCAGTGCCGTGTAGTTTTGAAAGTTAAATTGTAACTTAAGGGGTTAGTTTTGGGGGGTGAAATCGGAAATGAAAAAAAAATTTACTAGGTCATCGAGTGGGGTGTCAAATGAAAGCTTAAAAATACGAGTTCAAAAATATATATAACGTAATACTTGCGCACACTTTGCTTAGTATTATTTTTAAAAAATTGCGAAAAATCGCTGTCCTCTTTCTCTCGAAAAGTGCTGATCAAAAAATTTTGAAAAAATTCTGGAATATTCTACACGGGTTGTAGATTGAACGAAAATTATCATGAGGGCATTACCTTTAATAATTTATATGGTATATAAAAAAACAAAAATATCAAGGTCAACAGTTTTCAGTAAAGATCGAAAACAAACTTTGTTGAAAACTCATTTGGGGTGTGTTTTGTGAAGTTACTGATCATTCTATACCTCCGCAACAGAAATTTTTATCTTAAAAGCAATCAACATACGGAACACTAATTGCGCAAATTCAACTTGCACTTGACCGGTTTTTTTTTCTAAAGTTGCACCTATAAACTTTCCATCTTCTTACGGTTAAAGAGGTACAAATTTAGAAAATAATTTTTTTTTTTTTTAGAAATGTAGTATATTTTGGATAAAATAAAGCAGCATGTCACTCACGTGTTAGACGCACACGTTTTTCATGAGATTGTTTGTTTGATGTCGATAACCCTAGTTACAACTTTAATTATGTTATCGCTTTATTATAGTGTCCAATCCTTTTTACTATTTGATCCTCAAAAGTATGTCACAACCAATTTAAAATTGATAAATTGATAAAAGAATATGTGTGTTTGTTTGCAACATTACGAAATTTTGTAGCTTTTGCTATAATGTTGTATTTTATTTTAAACAGTTTTTATCTGTTAAAAGATATTTTAATAAAAATAAATAATAATAAGACGCTATTTATAAGCTCCTTTAATCAATTGTATTACCATATTACTTAGGGTGGATTATGAACTTTTAAAAATAGAATAAGTTTGTGCAATATACTTTTAAAATATGACAAAAAATAAGAATGTGGGGCTCTCTTAGGGTAAACTTAACAAGTACCAAAATACGAGGGTTGTATGATCCGTACCTGGTCTTGACAAAAAAATGTGTAAAATTTATTTTATTTTTCAACATAGCTTCTTTTGGCTCGATTCACTAGTCCAACGTTTTTCTATCTTCTGTATTTCATCTAAAAAATACGATTCATTCTACTAGAGTTTGTTTTAGCAATCACCTCATCGTTTGAGCCAAATTTTTTTCCGTTGAGCTATTTTTTCATATTCAGAAATAGGAAATAATCGCTGTGGGCTAAATCTGGCGAATATGGTGAAGCAGAAGCAGTTCGTATCTTAACTCATGGAATTTTGCCATGGCGGTGACACAAGTGCGCACGCGTGGATTGTCTTGATGAAAGAGAATTTTCTCTTCGCCAAACGCGGATGTTGTTATTTCACAACATGTTTGAAGTGATCTAATAAGTTGACATAATATTCTTCATTAATTGTTTTGCCCTTTTTAAGGTAATCGACGTGAATTATGCCGCGTGCATTCTAAATCACTGTGGCCATGACTTTGTTGGCCGATAAAGACGCCTTGGCCTTCTTTGGCACCGGTCCGTCACGGAAAACCCACTGTTTATACTGTTCTTGGGTCTCTGATGTGCTATGATGAATCCATGTTTCGCCAACAGTTATGATTCCACGCCAAAAATCATTCCGATTGCGCTTTAACATCGCCAAACATTATTTTGAAGGTGGCACACGTGTCAGTTGTGAGCAATCTCGGCACCTATCTTGCGGAAAGCTTTATTATATATAAATGAGTTGTTAAACTGTTCTGCACTCGTTTAATTGAGATGCCAATAGTCTCAACAATCTCACGGACTTTCACTCTCCGATCATTTATCACTATATCGTGGATTTTCTGATGTGGTGGCCTTATTTGGGCGACCTGGATGTTCTTCATCAAAAATGCTTGTACGTCCGTGTTTGAATTCAGCTGTCCAATATTTTATGGTCGGTATCGAAGGTGTAAAATACCCATAAACTTCGCTGAGTTCCGATTTTATCTTATCAGTCTTTCTTTTTCAAAAACATATATTTTGTCACTGCTCGATATTCAGTTTTCTTTCCATTGTTGTAAAATCACAAAAGTAGTTCTATTTAAATGGCTGACACTCACAAACTAAATTACGTAGCGACTTGAAAGTTTGACAGGATTCTTGTGAAAGGTTATGTTTACGAAAAATATAATTCTTTAAATAAGGTAGTGTGTCCAAAGATAGCCCGGCACCTATCATAGCCCACTTTTAAAAAATCACAGTTACGGTTGTCCAAACCATTTAAAATTTCGCGGGTATAAGGGACTGCGGCCACAGACAAAAGTGCATCTTCGTTCGACTCTAAATGCGCGACAATTTTGAGAATGGCTGACAGTTTGCTATATCGTGACAAGACGGTGCACCTTTTATAATCTTCTGCAAGTAATCTTTTTTAAAAGTTAGCAAATATAAAGCGAAATTGTTTGTTTTAACTAGTGAAACTTCATATTTAATCTGTATATCATTGAATGGCGGGTAAGTTTTATTATTTTATTTTATTTCTTGTATTTTTACGAGATTGCACAGAACTCCGGTAAAGTTTCCTATGAAGGCCCACTACATGTTTCCCAAACATGGCCCGGGCCTTTCTAGGACTATTGAATAATACATTTAGCCTACAATAAATTGCAATTGAACTTTCATACCAGTTTTCTTTCTTACAAAAATTGTTTAGGCAACAGAGAAACTATTAATTTAATACAAATAAGAATTTTAGTACTTTTTATTTACGACTGTTTTAATCAAATATTTATTATTATTTATTATTAAGTATTATATACTAAATTATTATTATTTTTTTTGTATTAACTGTAATTTATATAATACTAGCCGGCCCGCGGCTCAACTCCCGTGGTCTTGATTCACTATTATCGTCACTGCATATTTCTTATGTTACCTTACGTAATAAAATACATCCTATAACTTGGCCAGAGAACATATGTATTTTATAAAAAAACACGTAAATCGGATAAGTGGTTCTTGAGTGCTACACGCACTAACGACAGACAGACAGATGTTGCGTTTTATATATATTATATATTTTTTTGATAAATATTAAGTTAAGAATTGAAAAAAACACGTAAATCAGATAAGTGGTTCTCGAATGATAAGCACACTAACGGACAGACAGAGATACCTTGCGTTTTATATATATTATTATGTAGATTGTTATTAATATTATACAACCTGGCCAGAAAATATATTTATGAATTAAAAAAAAAACACATAATCGGATAAGTGATAAGCGCACTAACGGCCAGACAGATAGACAGAGAGATATTACATTTAATATATAATATATTCTTTGCTACATGATATTATTCCATATTTAATGGTTTAGGCAGTGCATTACAAGAGAACGAGTTAGCGGCAAACTTTTTTTCCGACTTGATTCACTATTATCGTCACTACTTATTCCTTATGTTACCTAACGTAATAAAATATATTCTATAACCTGGCCAGAGAACATATGTATGTTTAAAAAAAAGCACGTGAAACGGATAAGTGGTTCTAGAGTGATAAGCGAACTAACGAACAGACAGACAGAGATAACCTGCCCAGAAAGCATATGTATGTTTAAAAAAGCACGTAAATAGGATAACGGACAGACATACAGACAGACAGATATACAGACAGACAAACAGACAGATGTTGTATTTTATATATTATAGAAGATTATAGATAACCTGGCCAGAGAACAAATGTATGAATTAAAAAAAAAACATGTAAATCGGCTAAGTGGTTCTCAATTCATAAGCGCACTAACGGACAGACAGACAGACAGAGAGACGTGGCATATTATATATATTATATTCTTTGCTACATGATATTGTTCCATATTTGATGGTTTAGGCAGTGTATTGCAAGAGAACGTGCTAGCGGCAAACTTTTTTTCGACTTGACTCACCATCATCGTCACTGCTTATTCCCTATGTTACCTAACGTAATAAAATATATCCTATAACCTGGCCAGAGAACATATATATGTTTTTAAAAAAAAAAGCACGTAAATCGGATAAGTGGTTCTCGAGGGATAAGCGCACTAACGGACAGACAGACAGACAGAGAGACGTTGCATTTTATGTACATTATAGATATAGATTATTATTATTATTATTTTATTTAACTGGCCAAAGAATATATGTATGAATTTAAAAAAAGACACGTAAATCGGATAAGTGGTTCTCGCGTGATAAACGCACCAATGGACAGACAGACAGACATACAGAGATACATTGCATTTTATATATATTATAGATTATAGATATTCTCTTCTACATAATATTGTTCTATATTTAATGGTTTAGACTGTGTATTGCAAGAGAATGCGCTAGCGGCAAACTTTTTTCCGACTTAATTCACTATTATCGTCACTGTTCATTCCTTATGTTACCTATCGCAATAAAATATAGCTTATAACCTGGCCAAGAGAACATACGTATGTTTAAAATAAAAACGTAAATCGGATTAGTGGTTCTTGTAATAAGCGCACTAACGGACAGACAGACAGACAGAGATACGTTGCATTTTATATATGTATATTATAGATGTAATAAAATATATATCTATAACCTGGTCAGAGAATATATGTATGAATTTAAAAAATCACGTAAATCGGATAAGTGGTTCTCCATGGATAAGCGCACTTACGGACAGACAGAGAGACGTTACATTTTATATATATTATAGATATAGATTATTATTATTATTATATAACCTGACTAAAGAATATATGTAAGTGGTTCTTGCGTGATAAACGCACTAATGGACAGACAGACAGAGAGACATTGCATTTTATATATATTATAGATTATAGATTATAGATATTCTCTGCTACATAATATTGTTCCATATTTAATAGTTTAGGCTGTGTATTGCAAGGGAACGCGCTAGCGGCAAACTTTTTTTTCCGACTTCATTCACTATTATCGTTACTGCTCGTTCCTTATGCTACCTATCGTAATAAAATATAGCCTATAACCTGGTCAGAGAACATATGTATGTTTTAAAAAAAAGTACGTAAATCGGATAAGTGGTTCTTTAGTGATAAGCGCACTAACGGACAGACAGAGAGACGTTGCATTTTATATATATTATAGATACTTAACTAATGAAATACCTAATAATTCTTGATTATTTTTGTTTAATGGGCCAAAACGGAGTCACCAAATAAAAAACGACGTGGGGAGTGGACAGAAACCCAGCTAAAGGCAGCTCTTCAAGCAGTAAATAGCCGACAAATGTCACAGCGAAAAGCAGCTGCAAAATATAGCATACCAAGGCGTACATTAAGAAACTATATAAAATCTGGATCCACTGAAAAGATAACTGGTCGAGTCCCGATTCTTACTAAATCACAAGAGAAGGATTTATGTAAAAAGGTGATTAGACTTGCTCAGGTTGCCATTGACCTCCAAAATTGTTCGTAAACAAGCTTAAGAATTTTGTAAATCGAATGACATACCGAATTATATATTGCTGGAAAAAAATGGCTGAAAAATTTTGTCAAACGCAATCCAGAAATAACTCTTCGTAGGGCTCAATTGATGAATCCGGCAAGAGCACAGAAGCTCAACAAGCCCATTGTACTAAAACATTTCGAAGCCGTCAAAAAAATATTTGACGAGTTAAATATTTCTAGCCACCCGGAGCGTCTATATAACATGGACGAAAAAGGATGTAGGCTAACACTTTATCATCAACAGAAAGTTTTTGCTGCGAAAGGGACCAAAAGAGTGCACTTTGTCGCTTAAGAACACGCAGAGAACGTCACAATTGCAATGTGTGTAAATGTAACTGGAAATACTGTACCTCCTATGGTAATATTTAAGGGCAAAAGATTGAGACCTGAATTTTGTGACAATTTTCCACCTGGTAGTTTAGAAAAGATGGCTCCGAAGGGAAGTATGACAACTGAGCTTTTTGTAAACTTCATACACCACCTGGGTCAGTGTAAATCTCCAGGAAAATGTTTATTAATTTTCGATGGGACTTCTTCCCATTTAAATGCCGGAATCGTTGATGCTGCTGACGTTCATGACATTTTGCTCTATTGTTTACCATCCAATACCATACATGGACTGCAACCGGTCGACAAATCCGTAAATAAAGCTTACGAACATTTTTGGGACGAAGAAGTCTTATTGTATGCATATAAGCATCCAGGTCATAAACTTACGACAGCACGTTTTAATAAAATTTTTACTACACTTTGGTCCAAGTGTACCACCAAAGAAAACATAATCAGTGGGTTTAGAGCAACCGGCCTCATTCCGTATCATCCTAATGCAATGCCTGAAGAAGCGTACGCGCCCTCAGCACTCACGCAGTTGCCCAATCCACATGATTCGCTTCAAAATGCTTCAAAAATGCATGATTCAACTTCTGATATGTCAGCTCCACGAGCTTTTAATCTCAGAAGTTCTGTTGTATCCCCAAGACGTGACAATAGCTCTGATACAAGTGTCACGAATTGCGAAGAAAATATCAGAAATATTTCACCATCTATTCTAACTCAGAATGAATTCAATGAATTGAGAAAAAATGACGTAGAACAAAGAAATGTACCAACAAATCCACAATCTCCAACTCTTATTGGAAAGTTAGTTGATTATAGTTCCTCTTCCGAATTTTCTATTCTAGACGACTCGGAAAACAATAAACAGCATCAGAGGCAACCTCTTCTGGACATAAATTACAGAAGTACTGAATTTTATTCACCTGTTCCTACTACCTCTGGAGTTAATATGCAGCCTCGTTCGCGGTTATATTCTTTTACACCAGATGGATCCGAAGAAGAAAACTTTGAGACTTGTCTAAAGAATTTTCAATATCCTTCAAAGCTTATTGATATTATTTATAGCTCATCTTCCGAGTCAGATGAAGAAAATTTGAACCCGAACTTTAGAGAACTTATACCACTCTCTGAGCAAAAGCATCTGAGGAGTCTAAAGATGATTTACTATTATCAAAATTTAAAGAAAATGCTGGAACTTTAGCCTATAAGTCACCGTTCCACAAACAAATTCCAAAACCAAATTTTGCAACTATTGAAAATAAACCGCGACGGAAAGCGTTAAATTACATAGGCTAGAAAATTACCAAAGATTTAATTGATGCTGTTAAAGATAGGACGAGGAAGAACACTAAAAAACAACTTATGAATAAACGAACAAGAGATGAAGGACAGCTGAGTTACACGATAAAAGTAAAAATTCTCAACAAAATAAAAAAGTTAAAGAAGTTAAAAGATTAACGAAAGCAAGACGACAGACAAAGGGTAAGAAACTTAAAAAAGTAATTAAGAAGGACTCTAAGACATCTAGAAAAGTCGGTTGGTATTGTCACGGATGCGAGAATTGCTGACATGCGTCAATGTAAAGAGTTTCAGAAGTGGTATCACGAAGAATGTGTGGGTTTAACTACGGAGGACGAGGAACAAATCGTGTGCTCAGACTGTAACCAAAAGGAGATCTCATTAAGCAGCCAGAGTATGATAAATAAACTAACTTTATTATGTTGTTTGTTTTCCTTTTAAGATTTTTATTTTTTTATTTAACAAGGATATATTTTTTGTTACGAGTGTATAGTTAATTAAAGGCAGGAGAGCCTAATTAGTTTCTTTTTTAGCAAAGTAAATTGAAGCTGATATTCAATACCCCTAACAAGGCCCAAGTACAAGTGTGACAAAAAATCAGTGACTGAATAAAGAACTGATTTACTTATTACTATTTTGTTACCAACTATTATGATGGATCTTTACATATTTATGAGACATTTTTCAAGTTATTTTTGTTTTATAGCAAGTTTCATTTTTGATATATTTAAGATGACCCACGGCTAGATTTTGGATTGTTTTTTTGATTTTATTGAATAGATTTAAATCAAAACTGTATTTTAAGATCAGTATTAGAAGAAAATAGTGTTTAAATGCTGATTAAACATACTATTACATTGATATATTACGGGCCTTTTTGAGTGACCGCCTTCCTAAGATAGCCCACCACCCACCTTTTTAAAATTTGGTTTCTTTCTGTTACAATGCAAGAAAACAACATAATTACAAACCCATAAGTTCCTGACAGTTATGCTAGCTACTGTATGCAAATAAATTTTTCTTATACGAGAGTAGGAGAAGTACCTGGCCTCGGCCAGAGATGGAGCTACTACTAAGGCTCACTTATATCAGAACCTTGTAAAATCGTTCCGTTAAGATAAATAAAGAAAAACCATCAATAAAATTGCAATTTCTTTATTTGTGAAACAAAATATTAAACAATCTACATATGGTGTTTTCAGCTGCGTCAACAATTTTTAAATGGGACGATCACTGGTAGTGACGACGGGTCGCCGATAGTAGGCACGACAGAGTGTAAGGGCATTTAAACATAAAAAATTTAAGAACTGTTTCAGATAATTTCTAAAAGGCTTTATTAACACTGATTTATTTGGTTGGATCTGAAAAAGACATTGTCGGAAGAAAATTTTATGCTATGTACAAAAATATATAAGTGTCTTACTTAGTTTACAATTCTCCTATTTAGTAAACTGACAAAAGTGTTAAAATTCGTTCGTCATAAAAAACCAAATATGATGTGGAAAAACTTGTTACTTATCAAAAACAGATTATAAAGCCTACTAGAATTATTTGAAAGTTTTGACTACAATATCCAAAATATACAACTCTTGATAATTGTTTTCAGCCATTCCCTGTCTACGAAGTATTGAATTAATAATTGTGATAAGAATGGAACTTATAGTTTTTGGTCTTTATGCCTTTAGAGTATGGAGTAAGAAATTTTGTATATTCCTAATAATAATATGAGAATTTTTCTTTTTTTTGTAGAGAAAATGAACCAATTTATAGTATAATTATTTGTATACAAACATGTAAAAGGTTTAAAGCGTTGGGAGGGATGTGTTAGTTACTTGGTATAGATTATGTTATATTTTAAGGGTTCTTGGGATCACAGTAGCTGAAAATTATGTTATCGCTTTCTTTATTGTCAATTATTTATGGTCAAACCTCAGAGGGGCTTATGAAGTAGGAGAAGGGTTATAAGGAGACCTATTATATACAATGTACAATAGAAGGAAGTATCGATTTTTGGCACAGGTGTTTATTTTAGCAACTTTCATGTATCATATCTCGAGAATGAAAATGATTATCACCAAAATTCCGCTTAGAAACATTTGTGGCATCTACCGGAAATTGCCCTTTGATATCATCAAGATCCATCATCAATTCCTTGTTGCACTTAAATTTCAGGTCACAAACTTTAACTTGACAGTATGAAATCATCACTATTTACAGCATTCATTCTCCTGCAAATTTATTTAGATTTCTTTCCTTCTCTTGTGAACAATTCTATCATGGAACTTCTACTGTTGATGCACGCAACACTGCACTTGCTATCCTTTCGGTGCTGGTGCTTATTGGAGACTGATTTGTAACTACTTTAGTTGCAAGTCAAAATAAGTCCTAAACTACAAGTGCATGCTCTGCTTTTTACCAGTGAGATAAGGACAACTTAATAAACTTCCGGTGTACTTCGGTGTGGTAGATACACAACATAATTATTTTTTAAAAATTAAATGAAACATGATTTTTTCAAGCTTCTTCTATTTTTTTATTTAATCCAATCAAAGTACTTTTTACAACGATTTAGCAGTGATTTACTTCTTCGAAATTGCTTTCAAATCACATGTAGAAGCTTTTTGAATGATCTCTACAACGTGAAAAAACATTCGTTTAATTTTTGGAAATAGTGGAAAGTGACAAGGTACTAAATTAGATAAATAGTGTGAAAATATTTCAAAACGTCCAAATTATATTTGCCATTGTTAGATTGACCGACTGGAAAAATTCACGATGAATGATACCTTGCCTATACTAGAAAATAATCAACAATGCTTTGATTTTTAACGGAATTTTTCATGATTTTTTGACTTGTAGTGATAATTTTGATTTCGATTGAGACTACTTTGTTTGTAAGTCGTGGTAAAAATATCTTGTTACCAGGAGCAATTGATTTCAGACTGGTACGATATCCCTGGGATGTTACTCTCTCTAAAACTTTTGATCTTTATTTAAAGTGTGGGTTTTTGTTTAATTTTAAGTAAATATTTGCTTTGCCAGATCTTACTTCCAAATTGTCGAATTGTTTTTCTGTTGATGCATACCGCTTATTCTATCGTTTTCAATGATGCGTTTCGTTTATTTGCCACAAATTAACAAACTTTGTTTTATTTCTGGTGTATATTTGCCGTGTCTTCCATTCAAAAAACATTTATGTTATTGAAAAAGTTACTGATAATCAATCGTTGCTATATATTATTTTCATCGTTTTAAATACTAGCATCAAATTTTTTGACTGTATTTCAATCAACTGTTAATATTTTACTTTAAATTTTAAAATAAAAATCGGGAAAGAATACAGATTTAAAATGACATACTAGACTTATAGATTGTGCCACTAGTTTGTAATATACAGCACTCCAAAAAAATAATTGCGGAACTGTGTATAATTACAAATATTATAAATAACATTATGGTGGAAAAAAAGAGAACACTTATGACAAAGGTATTTATAGAGAAGGGAGGCTTGAATCGACGCGAGGCCTGAAAACGTTCTAGTATAGACGAGTCAATTATAAATTATTTCGTCAATGGCCTTAAGTACGAAAGGACCCCGCACATATCTTATGGAAAATGTCTCTCAATTAAATTCGCTCCAACTTTGTTGTCTTCTAGTTTTTGTTATTCTGAACAAAAGTTCCCGTGGTCACAACATGATCTGACGAGCCGTTTTTGCTCTATAAGGTTTCAGGTATTGGTAATAATAGCTCAATCGTATACGTATGTGAAACTAGTTTTACTATTTGTAACTATTTTTTACTAACTTATAAATGTGACCCTCGCTCTTCTCTCACTATCAGCCTCTCCGCGAGTCGCGTCCTCAGGTTGGAAGCATTGTCTCGAGTGGGGCGTCAGGCTATCCCCTCTTTGCCTACGTATGCACAGAACGAGGACATTCTCTCGCCGAACAAAGTATACACATACACTACACGTAGCACTTTACCAATAATAAAGTGGTTAACAGCTGCTTAGAACGTGTTTTCTTTTCATCAAATATGTAATATTATGGTCTGATCATTGGTATATAATGATATAGTAAAACTTTTTGTTCTAAAAGATGCGCAAGGTTCGAATGGAATAATTGGATTCAAAATATTTTGCAATTGAGAATATTAAACGTATTTTGCATTAATAGTATCTGAACTTCAATCCCTCTGGTAAATCTTCTGATATAAACTATTTTTTCGAAATAAATATTATTTCATTTTTTACCGTAAAAAATTGGTTTCGTTAGTTCAGCAATCATCACATATGATTAAAGATGATTTGTTTTTTGTACCAAGTATCATAGACTTGGCTCATACAAAAGTATCAATATTTAGTTAAGAGAACTGTATGCACTTCCTCCAATATTCAGTTGAGTGTAATTAAAATATATAAAATATCTTTTTATCATTTATCATCATTAGAATCGCGACATGATATCCTCTATCAACAACAAAAATGCCGCTACCTTGATACCATTGTGCCATTTCGGAATTGTCTCGTTCGTATTCGCGACGAAGCATCTGCGCATCATTGTTCCGAGAATCGGAAAAATACGGTTCCTGAATGTCAAGAATGTAACCATTTGCGGTTACAACTAGTGCAGGTTTGAGAAGATGGCGACTTTTATGCACGCAGTATGATTGCCTTAAAACTCGAAAGTTGATACTTTTTGGAATCAATATACAAGAACCATCGATGTACGATATACAGTCCCTGGCCAAATTATTAGACGCACTGTATTTTTTTTAGTAATTTTATGTTTCTTAAGAGTTTTTATGCAATAATGGTATATTTAAACTACAATATTATTGATTTTTATTTAAAAGAATTGTTGTAGACTACATATTTGTATTTATTTTTAACATAGGGCAACACTGTGTTGACAAAGTGGTACATGAACGTAAATAAGTACAAACCTGTATCAGTCGCGATCGGAATGGAGTCAGGTACGGACGTGTTTCTGTGGCTTTATGGACTGTGATTGTTTGTTTAACAGTTTTATACTACTCAGTTATTAGTTTATTTAGTATGCAGTGTTTTAAAAAAGTAATTGGACTATTTTCATTATGGGTAGAAAAGGCGATCTTTCACCACGTAAAAAAGCTGAAGTGAAGGCCCTTGTGATTGCGAAAATATTTACAAACCGAGAAATATCACGAAGATTGGAGGTTTCTGAAGCTAGTGTACGACGCATAAAAAAGAAAATTGAGTCAGGGAAGGAATTAAGCCCGAAAAGAAAGAAAAGATGCGGTAGAAAACCAATTTTCACACCACGGCCAGAGAGATGTTTGAAGAAAATTTGTGTAGAAACCAGATTTGCTACCACAAAGGTAATAAAATCACAACTCCAGGATGCTAGCGTAAATGCTTCTGAGCGCACTGTTCGAAGAAAATTGAAAGAATTAGATTTTAAGGCCTGTCGCCCCGCCAGGAAGTCCAAGTTAACAGCTGCAATGAAAGCAAAGCGCCTGAAGTGGGCCAAACAATGGCAAGACAAAGATGTGGACTTCTGGAAATCGGTAAGATACAGCAATTTAATCAATAATTGATACATTATTATCATTTTCAGTTAAATAAAGCAAATAAACATGGAAGTTTATATATTTTTCCTATTTTTGACAGGTCTGCTTCAGTGACGAAAGCACATTCGAAATTTTGCAGAATAAAGCTCAGTATGTGCGTCGTCGTCATGGAGAAAAGTTTCATCCTGATTGTGTCGTCCCGACGGTTAAACATCCCACCAAAGCGATGATTTGGTCAGTCATCAGCGGCAAGGGCACTGGACGTCTGTACGTCGTCAAAGGAATAATGAGGCAAGATCAGTACGAAGAAGTATTACAAAATCGGTTGATTCCGCAGCTCAGAGAATGGTTTCCAAATGGGGAACCATTCACTTTCATGCAAGATGGAGCTCCCTGCCACACTGCTCGGTCTGTTAAAGCTTTTTTGGCAGAAAAAAATATCCCTCTGTTGGATTGGCCGGGTAATAGCCCCATTGGAAATGTGTGGGAGCTGATGAAAAGAGAAGTGGCTAAAGATGTGATTACCAACAAAACCCAGCTCCTAGAAAAGATTATTCATGTGTGGAATCATCATCCTCAAATGCAGGAGACAGTACAATCTTGCATTGATAGCATGCCGCGCAGAATTAAAGCTTTACTAGCGGCTAAAGGTGGCTCAACTAAATATTGACTTTTACTAACATTAATTTCACTTTTCTTTAAAACTTAATAAACTTATGCTTTTCTAAATTAATGCTGTTTTATTTATGTCAAATAAATAGGTAATTGATTGGATAATATAAAAATAAAAAACAAATCAATTTAAAATAATAAAACGGTACAATATCACTCGGTAATTAATATTTTACATGAAATCTTGCAGTGCGTCTAATAATTTGGCCAGGGACTGTAGCTTTTGGATTTTCCGGGGTTGGATTGTATAATTTGTTCGCAAATGTAGGTACATGACTTTCTATATATTCTGCTCTGATTATTCCATTGAAACCTATATTTTGCGGAACGAATCGTTGCATCTATGACTTACGAACCTTTGCAATTGCAAGACTTGTGTTCTGCTTTGTATTATATTTAAAAATAATTGTTAAAAATTCGTCAGATAATCTTTGATCCATTTTACAAAGAAACGCTAAGAGATCTTTTGTCTCGAAGTACCATATCCAGTAAGTACTGGGCCACAATACGTGAAGAGCTCGCAGAATTGATCTTTAGTTACTTTAAATTACTTTAAATTCCTCTTCACTAAACCTATTTTTATCACTGAATCTATTTTCATAATTATCATTAGTTACTATGGGTAGATTCTGTAAGAAACCCAACAATTCTTGACCTTTTAAGACATAAGGTCTATTAATGTATCTCAATCCTTCAAGCAAATTCGGTAAAATATATCCTTGTTCATTTAAATGTAATAGGCAGCATCTAACATTATTTGGTATATAAATATCTTTCTTTATATAAACATTTGTCCTGCTTTGAATAGACAGCCTCTGAACATTATTTGGTAAATTACATATAAGACATGAGCAACTTGCTGTTTGCGTTAAAACATTAAGTCTGATGCATGTGGGATCTCTTTTCACATCGCGCATTTCTGTATTGATAGACAAGTTACAGTTAAAATATATTCGTGTGTCTATGGCTATCTCGAGTGGTGAATGATTTCCTACTTCACGACGCCGAATAGCGATTTCGCATTTGCCTTCATTCTGTTCACCAAGAAGATTTATCATTTGCCTAAAATTATAAAGTCGATTACAGACATAGCAATGACGTCTATTTCCAGCACGGACTGCATTCATCATTACTACAAAATACTAACTAACGATAGAAAGATAGTTTATATATTTTAATTACACTCAACTGAATATTGGAGGAAGTGCATACAGTTCTCTTAACTAAATATTGATACTTTTGTATGAGCCAAATTTATGATACTTGGTACAAAAAACAAATCATCTTTAATCATATGTGGTTTTATACTAACGAAACCAATTATTCATGATATAAAATGAAAAAAATGAAATGGAAAAAAATAGTTTATATCAGAAGATCTACCAGAGGTATTGAAGTTCAGATACTATTAATGCAAAATACGTTTAGTATTCTCAATTGCAAAATATTCTGAATCGAATTATTCCATTCGAACCTTGCACATCTTTTAGAACAAAAAGCTTTACTGTGTCATTATATACCAATGATCAGACCATAATATTACATATTTTATTCATTAATTTCATAAAACACGAACTGCTAACCACTTCATTATTGGTAAAGTGCCACGTGTAGTGTATGTGCATACTTCGTTTGACGTGTAGTGTATGCGTATACTTTGTTCGGCGAGAGAATGTCCTCGTTCTGTGCATATATAGGCAAAGAGGGCCTAGCCTGACGCCCTACTCGAGACAATGCTTCCAACCTGAGGACGTGGAACATTTATACACATATAATACTACACTATTATACTGTTACACTTAACGTGAAAAAGGTTAAAAAGTTAGTAAAAAAGTAGTTATAAATAGTAAAAATAGTTTCACATCGTATACGATTGAGCTATTATTATCAATACTTGACACCTTACAGAGCAAAAAGATCATGTTATGACCATGGGAACTTTTTTTCAGAATAACAAAAACTAGAAGATAGCAAAGTTTGAGCGAATTTAACCGAGAGCCATTTTTCATAAGATATGAGCGGGGTCCTTTATTGTCTATTTGTATAAATTAGTCTAAAAATGATAAATACATATTTATTTGTCAAAATATGTAGGATGAATATATATATATATATATATATATATATATATATATATATATATATATATATATATATATATATATATATATATATATATATATATATATATATATATATATATATATATATATATATATATATATATATATATATATATATATATGATGTGAACCAAAACCATGCACTTTTCTCTTACTTCAAGAGTATGGAAGCCCAAAGCTATGGACTACTGGGGCATAGGGATGTTCATTCGATGTGATATATCATATCGTTGCATTGATGTTATTCGATATATCGACAAAAAACATCGATGCTTATGGTATATCAATATTTTGTTTTTGTGTTTATATGGAGTTATCGTTCTGTTCAAAATAAAAAAAAACACATGTGTTTTTAAAACTTTTGTTTTATTAAAAAAAAAATACATTGTGATTATTTTAGAATGAAATTTATAGATTCCAATTTTTTTTCCAAGCTTTGAAGAAACGAGATTTTGTTTATCTGTCTGCCCTGCAACCTATTACGTTGTTCGTTGAGCTTTAGAAAAAAGCCTTTCTGACGGCACTGAGCTGGCAACTAAAGTTAAATATTTATGTGTTGTGTTTGTACAATTTAGGAAATTGCTCTTTATAATTTGCTCATACTTCCCACAGATTTTCATTAAAACTACCAACTGAGGTTCTCAAGTAAATAGACAATTCATCAGAAAGGTTCTTCATTTTTATTCATTTTCCAGTTCCGATGAACTAATTTGTGATGCTCGCTCCAGAGACTGAAATCTACTGAAACTTTGTCGGAGTTGTCAGAATCAGATTCCGTACACATTTTTTTCCTGTAGGGTCTTCGTCCCAAAATTTAATTTTTTGAACGGCGTTCGCACAAGCCATTGGATCTTGAAAGAACATTTTCTTGAACCGTGGATCTAAGATTGTGGCGATAGCCAGCGGTGAAGTTTATTCAATTACGCCTATCCTATCAGAATAAGTTTCTTAACTAAAGGCTCCTAGATTGTAAAACTTTTAAGATTTGAAACTAAGCAGTGCACTAGAGGAATGACTTAGCTGCTTGTACAATATTTTTCGCAAAAAATTTCTAGTTAGTTGCCGCCTTAAGTAGACTTAGTACATCGAGAAGCGATGCTGCTAGTGTTAACTCCATTCCAATAAACATTAGTGGTGCCGATTTGACACGAATCAATATTTCACTAACCACATTCCAAAGCTCTACAAATCTTTGCATCATATAATACGTGCTATTCCATCGGGTGTGAATCCTATATGAATTTTGTTTTAGCCTTTACTAATTTACGCAACTCATCGTTTGTTACCCAACTTTGCTTGAAAAAGGTCTTTATCTTGGCAAGCAAAATTTGCAACTTGTAGATTTGTGAAATACTTTGAGCAACTAAATTCAACCCATGGGTGAAACACGGGATATGCTTCCTAGGACCAAATGCTATTTCCACAGCTGCCATGTTCGCTGCATTGTCGGTGACAACAGTAGAGGTTTTATTAATATTAAACCCCCACTCATTGCAAACTTTTAGAAACATTTCGGCAACATATTCTGAAGTATATGTTTCATGGAGTTAATATACGCCTAAAGTTACTGATTGAAATTGTGTTTCAATACCAAAATGAGCTGTAAGACCCAAAAGGCTTCGCATATGCCTGCCTGACGAAATATCAGTTTTTAAAACAGGGTGTTCAATAGTAGATAATTTGTCTTCTAGTACTTCTGATAAAGCATCGTACTTATCGTCCAGACACCGAGTTATAGTAGCTCTACTGGGCATTTTATATCGAGGAGCAGTAACTTTTTAAATATTTATCTTTTGTGTTCTGTTACCCGTTGTAGTGTCTTGGTGTCCGTCTGACATAATTTAAAATTAGCAGAATTTTCATTATTTTTATCGAAATACTTCCACACAAAATTTTTCTTAGAAGGGGCCATGGTCCTTAAAAGTAAAGAAAGATTAATTATAATCCGATGTGAAAAAACAAGATTTTTAAATTAGGTCAGTACAAATAAATAAAAAATCGATATCAATGTTCAAACATATTTCCCGTTCCTATTACATTATTTAGACCCGCTACACATTCATTACTCTTAGACAATACTTCCAAATCCAAATAAAACTTGAAGATTATGTTATTTTTTATCAATCAAGTAAATAATGTAAATAATCTTTTTACTTTGCTATTACCTTGATCTCCGTTTAACCTTAACATATTTACCTTAATTTTTTTAGTTAGATTTACTTCTTATTTAATATCAAAAATATTGTCCAACATTTTAAGAAACTAACTAACTAAACTAAGTTACAGAAATGGTTTAATATTTTACACTTTTCACACAAAATATTCTTTGATTTGACCTCTGAAACTAATGATGATTAAAATCATTTACCATTAGAAAGCGTTTTTTTTTTAATTCAGCGTTCCGATACGTGCAGTGATATGCACTGATTTGGTTTTACACACTGAGTGATTTTACCCTTTATTACACTCGACGGCAAGTTTTCTAGGAGCTGCCAGGAAGTTCACTAGATGGCATTAGGAGTAAAAATAGTGAAAAACTGCGAGGTTGGCTGTATTGGGACTTCTCAAACGCCAGTGTATATTTATTTTCTTTAATAAAAAAATGCGAAGTACACTACGTACACTTAAAAGTGTCAGTAGCCAACGAATATTAGGGCCATCCTGATATACTATATATATATATATATATATATATATATATATATATATATATATATATATATATATATATATATATATACATAGGCACTTTTAAGTGCTCTGCTACTCGATACTGTGATCATGCTACTGAGGCCACTCGAAGCTAAGTTCTGTTTAAGGTCGAAGTTCAGATGACCCGCCCATCGCCACTTCATCCGTGTCGCCTCCAGGGTTATGTCACTGACTTTGGTTCGTCTTCTTATCTGCTAGTTATGAATTTTATTTTTAAGAGAGATACCAAGCATGCATCTTTCCATAGCTTCCTGTAAAGTTGCGAGCTTTTTAACAAATGTTTTAGGTTTATTGGTATTGTAGTATTTGTGAAGATATGCCCTAGTTTCCGAAAAGATGCCCATGCCAGCCTTATTCGCCTGCATGCTGGTTTTCCTTTCCGATCTTTATAGTGTGACCCAAGTAGAGATACTCATCGACGGGTTTTATGGAGTTATTTCCTATCTGCATACTGATATCTTCAGGGGTCATTAAATTAGTTTTTTTTAATTCATTTTAAGACCTACCCTTGCAGAGACCACATTCAGCTGGTTTATCATTTCCTGCAGCTTTTAATTGACCGCTCAGTGTCAGCATTTCTACAGTGATTTGATTCTTCCTCAGGACGTCTGTTGTTTTTCATGTGCTTCAATGCAGCTTATATTTATTCCTCTGTGATGTCAGGGTGTTCTTCACATCATACGTGCATACTGTTTATGTTTTCTTCTTGTCTATCTGACTGTGTAGCCTTCAACAGGTCCAATTATACCCTTCTCATGATGTACTACTATATAGTTTTCATCCTGTAATTTTGTAATTTTTGTTTTTCCCTTTGATAGTAGTAAACGTAATACTTTCATTTTACAGTTATATATTATGGTTTCCTCTAAGATGTTTGTATTGTAGTTTCTTTTATCTTCTCGAATCTCCTTCTTTACTAGTTTATTAAACTTTTTCAAGTTTGCCGATGTTTTATCTGTTATATTTCTTCTTTCTCTTAGTAGTTTTACTGTCCCAGGACTCAACTTTGGATTGTGATGAAGTTTGGTTTGCAAACATATTTTCTTTGTCGATATTGTTATTGAGATATAAATAACTCCATTTTCTTGGTCGATGTTGTTATTAAGGTTGTGATTTTAGCTGTAATTTCGTTTATATTCATTTATGTATATGTGTTCTCTTTTCAGTTCATTTTGGTATTTCTCTTTTTTTTCTATCAAAATTTTTTCCTGTTGGATAGCGCTGTTTTTTGAAGAGTTGGTATCTTTAGGTTTTGGTTTTTATAGTTATTTTTGCTCTTACCAGCTTATGGGCCCTGTCGGTACAAAATTGATTTAAGATACACACATCTCTACATATATTTTTACAATTAGACAGTATAAAATCAATTTAATTTTTTGTATTGTCATCTTGACTTCGTCAGGTTCATTTATGCTGTTTTGGTTTCTTAAAGAAAGTATTGAGGCAGCACACTTTTCTTTGTTGAGGTATTTCACTAGGGTCTCTCCTTTGTTATTTCTATTGCCCAGTCCAAAGTGTCTAATAAATTCTGTATCCCCTTGGTTTCGCTCTCCAATTTTGGCGTCAAAATCACTTGTAAATATTATGAAATGTGCTCTTTCTTGTTGCTTTGTTTTACTTATATTTTCGTAGGACTTTTCAATTTCTTCTTCGTCTGTTTTCGCAGGCTATATCTCTCGTTTAATGGGATCAAGATATAGATAATTCAGTTGGATACAGCACCGTAACTTCGATATGACTAAACGACGGAATATTTTGAAATTTTGTTCATTGTTATCTTATGAATGGTTAGAGCTAATGCAAAGAAACTATATATTTTTAAAACTGAAAATTCATTTTATTACTTCCAATACACAACTTCAAAGTTCATATTAATTTGAAAGTAAAATTCAATATATATATATATATATATATATATATATATATATATATATATATATATATATATATTTATATATATATATATATATATATATATATATATATATATATATATACCTGTGATATAATTAAAGGTGGACCAGGGATACAGGAGTCAGGGTACTTAGAGTAGGGGTGCCGCCATGGACGTAAAAAATAACATGGAGGGTTTTTTTTGGGATAAATCGCTCCCGGTTATCGATTTTTAAATTAGATTTAAGTTGTTAAAGTGATTTCACCGTAGGAAAGGGTACTTTTTGTGAAAAATCTGGCCCCTTGGTAATCGATTTTCAAATACGGTGTAATTTTTTAAAGTTACCTTATATAAGAGGAGTCTTTTAGCGAAAAATGAGCATTATCGATTTTTAAATCACTGTTTTGGATGCGTGTAGAGTTTTAATGCAAAATGCTTTTTTTTCATCAAGGCCTCATGGCTGTTCGTTCGCCATTCCCCCCTGATTAGCGCCCATTCTATAAGCAACTTCGTTTACAGTTTTCTCTTTTATTCCTTAAAGAAATGCCCTGTGTATCCATATGCCTCTTGAACCTGGCTGATCAGGTTTTTATTTTGGTAGCATCGTTGCATGTAAATCAGAAATTCAGGGTTTTGAATAACTTCTTGTTTGTTTACATATTTTTTTTTTTATAAATTATGTTGCAGACGTTTGTATGTCATATATTAAGAAATTTTTAAACAATGATTATAACATTTAGTAACTTTTGATATTATTTTTAACTTCTGATAAAAATAATATCGACTTTAATTCCAGATTAATCTATCCTTCAATTGATTTAAGATTTCGAATATTGAAATGGTCAGATAACCTTAAACCGGCTAAAACTGGAATAAGGAAAGAGTTTAAAAAATATTACATATCAGCATTAAAAAAAATATATTCGTTAATGTTGTGCGTTGTATCTAATAATTTATTTTTGTTATATAAGTGTCTTTAGTGTCAACATTTATCTTATTTAATATTGGACAAAGATATGCAAAAAATAACAAATTAATTAAAATAATTGCAAAATTAAGTAACTAAATTGGAGTTAAATAAGTAAACTCTTTATACTTTTCATTGACATTATTTATTATCTGTTGTAAAGGGTCAAGTTCCGCTTCAATACAAAGAAGCAAAACTTGACATCGGCTTGCTGGGCGAGGACATACTGACAAATATTAATTTAGAGCAATAAAATAATATGAAATCAGAAATTTTATTGGCCTTTGAAAAAATATGAATAAATGTTAATTAAATATCTCTTAAAAATTATTACTTTTTCCTTCCACAATAAGCATGTAGTATGGATAACCTATAGACATAATAGTGCCAGGATAAGGCTTTCTTGGAAAACAAACTTACACTAACCTAGAAATTTAAAATGGTTTTAGATAATATAATGAACTTTGGTTAGGCTTTAGTGAAAGCGAACATTTATTGATCATCACTACTATATTGCTAACACATATAAAAACATATAATAAGAATCATTATATATATATATATATATATATATATATATATATATATATATATATATGTATATATATATATATATATATATATATATATATATATATATATATATATATATATATAAATATATATAAACGTGTATATATATATATATATATATATATATATATATATATATATATATATGTATATACATATATATATATATATATATATATATATATATATATATATATATATATATATATATATATATATATATATATATATATATATATATATATATATATATATATATATATATATATATATATATATATATATATATATATATATATATATATATATATATATATATATATATATATATATATATATATATATATATATATATATATATATATATATATATATATATATATATATATATATATATATATATATATATATATATATATATATATATATATATATATATATATATATATATATATATATATATATATATATATATATATATATATATATATATATATATATATATACTTCTTTCTCACATTTGGCCAATGTGGTTCCAAGTTTGGCTGCCGGGCCTAAGCCAAGTCAGCACAAACGCCATTACCATTATCTATTAAGGAATGACTTGTTGTGTTACATGTTTTCAAAATCACTGACTTCTGAATGTTTTTGTGTATCTTTGTGTTAAGTCCTAATTGTACTAAGTGTGAGGTGAATGTTGTTGGTGTAAGGCCTGGGGCTGATATGATGAGGGGGGCAATGATGACTTTTTCTTGTTTCCATTTCTGTTGCAAGGTCTGTGTATTTGGAGATTTTTTCTGTATATTTCGTTTGGATGTTTGTGTCGTTGAGGATGTCCCAGTAGAGCTTGTAATCTTTATTTTCACGTACGGATGTTGGTGTATAGGGATCTGTGTTTTCTATGAGTTTGTATGTTGTGGCTAGTACTTGGTGAACTACTTTTGCCCCTGAGTCATGTCTGGCTGTGTATTCCGTTCCGGCTGATATTTTATATCCGCTTGTTATGTGTTCGATCATTTCTTTGTGCTGGTGGCATTTCCTGCATTTGTCTTGTGTAATAGTTGGGTCTTTGGTGATATGCCTTTGGTAGTTTTTGGTTAATATGACTTTATCCTTAATGGCAATGGCTTCTGTTTCAGGAAATAGCTGCCCATCCTGTAACCAGGCGTATGATTGTTTTTTATTTACATGGTCTTTCCGTGTGTGTTTTTTCTGATCACGTTTTTATCTTTTCTTGTTATAGTTGGGTGTGACTGTGTGTGTCTTCTGGGTGGTTTGCCCAAGATAAGTCGAGAAGTATGTAGTTTTTGTCTGCTTTCACTGTTGCTGTGTGAAGGCTGGTTTGCTTGGTGTGAAAGATTTCCTAAGGGTTTGTATTTGTTTTGTGTGCAGTGATCTGATGTCTATGATTCCTCTTCCTCCTGCCTGCCTCTCGATGGTAAGTCTTTCCTTGCCTGCATTGGGGTGTAATTTCCTGTATTTGGTGAACTGAGAACATATAAGGATGTGAATGTTTTCTATGTCTGTGTGTGACCATTTGATGATATTGTGAGGTATAGGTATAGCGAACATGTTGTGTGTGTTTGTAAAACTTTCGTGAGTCGATTTTTGCATTCGGTTCTTAGCTCTGTTTTGATGTGAGTGTGGTTGAGTTTGGTGCTTTATGGGATGCCTAGATATTTGTATGTTTCTTTGTCGAGAATGTTATCGTTTCGTTGTTGATGGTTTCTGTCTCATGGTGGCCTTTACATTGGCTGTTGTTGATGTAGAGCACTTTACATTTACTTATACCCAATTCCATATTGATATCTAAGGTGAATGTTTCTGAGATTTGAGGAGTTCTTTCAGCTGTGTTTCTGTGGCAGCGTAGAGTTTATGTCATCCATATATAGGACATGGTTTATTTTATGTTGGTTCACTTTTTTGTGTCTGATGTTGAAGTCATGGTCTGTTCTGTTTAGTGTATTTGAGAGTGGATTGAGACAGAGGCAAAACTATAGAGCGCTGAGCGAGTCTCCCTGAAATATACCCCGTCTGAAGTACAGCTCTTCTGTTTGGATGCGTTCGGTTTGTGTTTTTAGGTGGATTTTGTTTTTCCAAGTTTTCATAATTTGCGCGAGAAATTGCGTGAGGTTTTGGTTGATTTTGTAGATTTCTAGAGCTCTGATTAATCAGCTGTGGGGTCTGGACTCGAAGGCTTTTTTATAGTCTATGTAACCAGTGTGAAAGTTTCTGTGTTCTTTTCTGGTTTGTCCGATAATCACGCTAGGTATGATCAGCTGCTCTTTGCATCCTCGGCTATTTTTCCTGCACCCCTTCTGCTCTTCTGTGAGAATATTGTTATCTGTTAGGTGTTGTTCTATTTTCTTCGAAATTGTGGTTGTGATAATCTTGTATAGGGTTGGAAGACAGGTGAAAGGTCGGTAGTTTCACGGGTTTGTGGTGTCTAAGCTTTTGGGTTTTACCTATATTATTCTTTGTGTAAGGAAAAAATTAAACGAGGGATGGGATTTTTCTTGCTTTGGGGTAGGTGTCTGTCCATCGAGTTAAATGTGACTCCATTTCTCCTTGAGTGTTTGTAAGAGAGGTGATTCAGGGTGATGTTGGGTAGATGTTGTTGAGGATGGTGAGTGATTTATTTTGTGGTCTGTGGTATGGTGTGGTGCGGTGCTTGCTATTTGCCTTGTAATATTATTTTGAGTTGTGCTTCTGCTGGGTGGTGGGTCTTGTGTGTATTTTTGTATTCGGCTTGATTGTGTGTGTGAGGTTGGTTCGGTATTTTTTGCTGTATTGTTTTTATTGTTTGGTTGGTTTGTGTTCAGTTCAGCAGCTACTGTATCTTTGATGGTTTGTAATTCGAAAAGGTGTGAGGCGATTTTTCTCGGTAATAGCTCTTTTTTGGTCTATTACTTTCTGTTCTGTAACAAATAATTGCAGACGTGGATGTTGGGCCAAGAATAGTCTATGCAGTTCCAGTCTGTAGCCCGATGTTGTTGTTTCGAGTTTAGTGGCGGTGTAGTAACAGCGCATCACTGTTCTGTTCATTTCACCTGTTCACTTTAACTGCTCTCTTGGTTTGCCTGCCTTGGTAGTTTCATGTTGTCCTTGCAAAACATACGTGACTTGGTTTGGCTTTGGTGGTTCTGTTTGTCCCGCATCTATGTCTGTTGTGTTTGGGATTGATTTTGGTGGCTCCAGGCGGCGAGTAATTGTTTTCTTAGTGATTGTCAGGTTTTGTGATTTTATTATAGCAACGGATGACGTGTTCGTTGATTTCTGTGGTACAACTCTTACGTTTCTTTGATTTTCCCGCCATTATATATATATATATATATATATATATATATATATATATATATATATATATATATATATATATATAATGACTTTTATTATAGTTTTATATATGTGAGCAAACAGTAGTGAGTTCAATTGTTCTGCAGGGAGTTCTTTACAGCCCAGTGTCACACTCAAATGCTTTCTCAAAAACAAGCAAAAATCATGAAAAGTATTTTAAAATTTATTGACGGTATTTAAACCATCTAAAATATTCTGCCGATGTGTCTTAATTACGGCCACAAAAGCATATTTAGAGGAAGTCCTTAAGGAATGAGAAACAGGTGCCAGAAAAATAAGCCTTAATATGAACTATAATAAAAAAAAAAACTACTAACATGCCTCAATCATACTAAGACCAAATACAGCATAAACGGAACAAGTTAATGAATATATCTATATAGGATTAATAACTATCCCAAAGGAAACCAAACAGCTGAAATACCTGTTAGATTAGAAATAATGTTAGCTTTACACAACCAGTAAGGGTCGAATGCATCTTTCTTCTCAATGATTATAGCCTTAGAAAAAGATGGAATCGACGACGTCACAAGTAGGTGGATACACAACAATCGGTAAATAAAAGCCAAGTTACATGGAGATATCTTAGAAGCAGAGGTGGCCCAAGGATGCCCATAGGGATGAGCAAACCAAGGATATGTTCACGAGAATATTAGAAGGGACTACCTCAAACAAGAAATATATAATCTCTCAAACAGTTATGGTGCTCAAAAGGCTTTAAACGTCTAAGTCAACTCCAAAATCACGATGGAGTGTAAATGTGAGCTATTACAACATCCTTTAGGAAAAACAGGGTTGGTACCGTGCGTTCCAGAACATTCGGGTATAAAAGCAAGCAAGCAATTAGCAAGGTCTGAAGCTACAAAACCATAGTTCAGAAGTCTACAATCAGCATTGGGATACGAAAACAGGTGGTGGAACCGACAATAAACGGATGGTTATATCAGCAACATCTATATCGTTGTCTTGCAACATCTGGCCAGAGACATACAGGAGACGTAATAGAAATTAACCACTGACGTTCTTTGTTTAACAAGTGTCTGAGGAAACATTTATAGAAGATGGGTATCCACAATGGTCCCACAATATGCAATGTGGTGAAGAAGAAGAAACCTCTATGCACATCTTATATAAATGGACGGTTTAAACTATGCCCAGACATAAAGTGTTTGGAGATCTACGGCGAGAAATCACCCATGAAGGGCTTGGAAGGAACCTAATAAACACCTAATAAATCTTTGGAAACAAGAGACAACACACAACTGAATTATAATTATTTATTTTCAAGTTTGTCGAAGCAGACATATACAATATATATATACAATATATATATATATATATATATATATATATATATATATATATATATATATATATATATATATATATGTATATATATATAATACATTAAAATTCAGGGGTTCAATCCGTTCGTCTAACAATGAATTTGCATAACGTTTCGCCAAAATCTCATTTGGTATTTTAAAGTGCTCTTATTACTGCTGCTGCAACTCGATACTGTGATCTTATAATATATATATATATATATATATATATATATATATATATATATATATATATATATATATATATATATATATATATATATATATATATATATATATATATATATATATATATATATATATATATATATATATATATATATATTCTGTCTCACTTTAACTACTGTGATGTGCTGTACGGGCCCTGCCTTTTACACTGTGACGCTTAGAGGATCCAACTTATGCAAAATTCGTGCATGCGTTTTATTGGCGCTATTCGAGGCCGTGAGAAAGGTGTCACTGCAAAATTGCGTGACATAAATAAAGTGGTTAAGAATGAATGAAAGACGGATGCTACACCGTTTGGCACTATATAATAGGATTATTTGTAATAAGTGTCCTGGCTACTTATATAGCAAAACAAAATTTAGATACGATGCACATAACCTGGATCTGAGGCATAAATTCACCTTGACTCCGCCCATGCACTTGACTTCAATGTATGAGCGTTCTTTCAGTTACCAAATAGCTAAATTGTACAATAAAGTGCCTGTTGATCTGAGGGATGCGTCAGGTCACAGGTTTAAAAGAGCAGTAAAAACCATTGTTCATAGCTTATGCTGACTCCTTCCTCCGGTAGCTCGGACAATCGTCACCTCAATCGACCTCTCTAATGTTACATATATAGCAGTAGCCATAGCTTTAGTCACCCACAGTATTAATATTAACTTCTATCATGGTGGTACATTGTGTCTTGATATTTTGTATTTTATATGCAATCGACCTCTCTAATGTTACATACGAGGCTGCAAAGTCCGAGAGATGGCACCACCGGCGCGTATCGAGGTCATGTTTAGTCAGTAGCATCTCTTGAATGAACGCACACCAAGTTTCAGCCATATTGGTCTATTTCTTTGTGTTTGGCATTCGTGTGAATCAAGGAAGTCGAGTGATTTTCAAGAAATGGGCGAAAAAGAATTTCGTGTGGTGATTAAACATTACTTTATGAAAGGCAAAACGCCTCAGGAGACTAAAGAGAAGCTTGATAAACATTATGGTGACTCTGCACCTTCGATTAGAACAGTTTATAAGTGGTTTCAAAATTTTCGGACTGGCCATATGGGCACAAGTGACGCTGAACGTTCTGGACGGCCTGTGGAGGTTACGACTCCAGAAATCAATGATCAAATCCATGATATGGTGATGGATGACAGAAGAGTTAAGGTGTGTGAGATTGCTAGTGCTGTGGGCATCTCGACTGAACGGGTACATAATATTTTGTATAAACATTTGGACATGAGAAAGCTACAGCAAGAAGGGGTGCCGCGATTGCTCACGCTTGACCAAAAACGGAATCGTGTGAAGTGTTGCAAGGGTGGTTTGCAGCTGTTCCAGAAGAATCCGGAGGACTTTAAGCGTCGCTTCGTCACTATGGATGAAACATGGATACATTACTATACTCCTGAGACCAAACAACAATCTAAACAATGGGTTACCAAGGGGGAATCTGCACCAAAAAAGGCGAAGACCGTTCCTTCGGCCGGAAAGGTTATGGCGACTGTCTTTTGGGATTCGCAAGGGATAATCCTCATCGACTATCTGGAAAAGGGTAAAACTATTACAGGTGAATATTATTCATCGTTATTGGACCGTTTGAAAACCGAGCTGCAAGAAAAGCGCCCGCGATTGGCCCACAAGAAAGTCCTTTTCCATCACGACAACGCACCAGCACACACCTCAGCAGTTGTGGTCGCAAAATTAATGGAAATAGGATTCCAACTCGTTTCACATCCCCCCTATTCTCCAGACTTGGCTCCCTCGGACTACTATTTGTTCCCCAATTTGAAGAAATGGCTGGCGGGACAAAGATTTTATTCAAACGAGGAGGTGATTGCAGACACTAATGGATATTTTGCAGACTTGGACAAATCCATTATTCGGAAGGGATCAACAAACTAGAACATCGTTGGACGAAGTGTATAAGCTTAAAAGGAGACTATGTCGAAAAATAAAAAAGGTTTACCCCAAACACATAAGTAGTTTTTATTTTTGCACGGACTTTTCAAACCAGCCTCGTATATAATAGTAGCTTTACCCTTAGGCACCCACAGTATTAATATTAACAGTACATTGTGTATTGATTATTATATTTTGTATTTTATATGCAATACTAGTTTCTAAATGTTGGTGTATACAATATGTATTCGCATTTCACGGTTGAGATAGGAAGTGTAACTTCAACTCCGCCAATTGTAAACTTACCATTTAATTACAATAAAGACATTTTATTATTGTTATTATATATATATATATATATATATATATATATATATATATATATATATATATATATATATATATATATTTATTATATACTCTGTATGTTATTTTTAACTAAATGTTCGTATTCTCCTGTCTAAAAAAGCTCCCTTGGTAAATGTTGCTCCGAGCAACAGTTTTTCTGAGTTAGTGGGATGTTTGTTTCCATTTTTTTTAATTCCATTGTCAAATTTGCAAATGCGTTCGTCCACACGTTTTTTCACATTATATAGTTACTTGGCAACGCTCAAAAATCTGGCAGTGATGTAAGATATCACATGTTATGTGATTTAACTGGCTTGTAGTAATACTGACAGAAAGTAATTTTTGACAGATATCAAACAAGTTTTTGCGAGTATCACCGAGAATTAATCCCTTCTCAACCTTAACAGTGTTTTAAATCTAGATTATTATGGAGTACATTTTTGGTGAGCAAACTGATATGATTTTAGTGTTTGGTTTTTGTAACGGTAACGGTCGCAAAAGTGCTCGCGTATCCATCCGTAACCATTAGACTTTTGCCAATATTGAGGGGCTATTTCGAAAAATTGGAAAATTTAAGCCGTTCAGGAATAATGCTGTGCGTCCTTCGCAAGTTAGAGCACCCGATGTTGAAGATGAAATCCTTGAAATTGTACACGATAATCCTGGAATCAGCACTCGTTTAATTGAACGTCAAACGGAAATATCAAAAATTACAACTAACAGGATCAATTTGTAGACATTATCAATTTGTAGACAACAAATTATATACCCCTTTCATATACAGTCCGCCCAGGAGCCCTTACCTCCAGATCTTGGAACCCGTTTGCGCATCATTCACAAATTATTCGAGCACGCATAGCGACTGTTCCGGCTTTTCACACTAAAATCCTGTTTACGCTAAAGAAAACCCACATGCTGTGCAACAAAAACAGTTTCAACGTGGGTTTAGTGTTAATGTCTGCATGGGATTTGTCGCGAACTATTTGATCGGGCCGTTTAGATTACCAGATCGACTTGATGGTAACATTTACTTGAATTTCATCCGTGAAACTATTCCTGAATTATTGGAAAACGTACTCATTAATTTATGCCGCGACATGTTTTTCATGCACGATGGTGCACCACCCCATTTTGCGCGTAATGTGAGAATTTTTTGAACCAAAGTTACCCAGATAAATGAATCGAAAGAGGTGACTATATTCCTATTCACTGGCCATCTCGTTCCCCAGACTTAAATCCATCCGATTTTTTCCTTTGAGGTGCATTTAAATCGAAAGTTTATCAAGTTCAAATCGACAACATTGAGCAATTGTGAAATAGGATTGAAAATGCTGCTAACGCTTTACAAGATGAAGACATTTTAAGAAGAGTACATTTAAATTTCCTGCGACGTATTAATTTATGCATTACAGAAGGTGGCGGCCATATTGAATATTTATTGTGAAACCAATATCTTCTCAGTTGAGCGATTAAACTTTTTTCGAAATTATCAATTGGTAGGTAATCTTTTATGCCGTTAGCCAGTTGGTTTTTACATTCTTACTGTTGTTGGCCCTTTGGTCTTTAAATTTATTATTGTTGTTAGCCTGTTTGCCTTTCAGTATGCTCTAAATTTCAAAGACTATTCTTTTTGACCTGTCCTAAGCCTATCTGAATTGCGAATGGACAATGGAATTAAAAATTGGAAACAAACGTCCCATTATCTCAGAAACTGTTACTCGTAGTAACATTTACTAAGAGAGCTTTTTTATCTTTACGTTTTTAGATCTGTAGATTACGGAAAACAGTATCTCATTTCCGTCAGTCTGTCGGTTTATCGGTCTGTCACCCTGTTAGTATGATAACTCTCGAACAAAATTAGATATTGATTACAAATTTGGTACATGTTTAATACTTGCAGTAGGGATAGACCCTATAGTTTTTGAACGATATAGATTTAGAGGAAGGGGGTGAAAGGGAGTTGATAAATTTTTTATAGTTTTAATAGTATTATCCTTTTTCTCGCTAGTATGTTGTTATATATATGTATATTCAACCATGTAAGGGATAGGAGAAGGGCTAGAGGGCTTACTTCGAATATATTGTGTTAGAACACATAGTCTTCTTCAAGGGTCAGTCCAATGCTTTTCTAACATTTCTACACCTCTCTTGTAGAAGGATTTGTCTTTGCCTTCAAAATAGGCCTCAGTTTTGGCGATAACTTCCTTAGTGGAGCCAAATCTCCTTCCCGCGAGCATTTTTTTGAGGTCTGCGTATAGATACGAAGATGGATTGGCCTCATCAAGAAAACAAAATAAAATACGTACAAAAATATTTTTATTTTTCAACGTGATCTCCACCTCGCTCTATACATTTCTTCCACCTGCTTTCCAAAGCATCCGCACCTGTTTGAAAAAAAATTCCTCAAAGTCTTCAAAATACTGGTTAACTGCAGCGTCGACTTCTTCATTTAATGAAAATTTCTGGCCACCGAGGTGCTTTTTTAGGTTTGGAAACAGATGAAAGTCCGAAGGTGCCAAATCAGGAGAATAACCCGGGTGGGGCAGCAATTCGAAACCACAGTCACGAATTTGAGCCATAGACTCAATAGACGTGTGAACGCGAGCGTTGTCCTAATGGAACAAAACTTTCTTTCTCAGTAATCTTGACGTAAACGACGCAAAAGGGTGCACTAGTAAGTTGAGTTTATTGTTTCGCCTTTCGGAAGGTAGTCCACCATAATAATACCTTTAGCATCCCAAAAAACTGACACTTTTCCAGTCACCAGATTTTCTCCACTGCTTGGATTGTTGTTTTGACTCTGGAGTATAATGGTGAACCCAGGTCTCGTCCATTGTCACAAATCTGTTAAGAAAATCTTGCGGATCAGCCTCAAACATCTCCAAACAGTTGCGAGAAATCATAAGTCGAATTCGGTTTTGTTCAACTGAAAGCAATCTGGGGAACTACCTAGCGGAAACTCCGAGTTCGTTGGCAATGATGTTTTGTGTTCATTCATTCGAGATGCCTATAGTGTTTGCAATCTCCCTGATAGTTGATCTACGGTCTTTCAATATGAGATCACACACTTTGCCGATGTTTTCTTCAGTCGTAGACGTCGTGGGCCGGCCGGAGCGAGGGTCAGCTTCGATGCTCTCTCGTCCACGTTTGTATTCTGCAACCTATTTTTTCACAGTGGTATATGACGGAGCACATTACCCTAGTGTTGTTTTCATATCATCGTGGATCTCCTTTTATGTTAATCTTTTTTTAAATAGCTATTTGATGAGAGAACGTTGTTCAATTTTTTCCATTTTTCCAAAAACGCTGCACTTGGTCTCATTAAACTCATTCTAACCTAAAAACCACAAATTCTACAGCAACAAAATTTTACATTGTGATAACCAAAGAAAGTATGAATTTATTGAGGGTACTACAATAAAAACATTATAATTATTTTTTGGTGAGGTCGCGAACTTTTCAATCCATCCTCGTAATATTCGCTGGGGACCAAATCTCGAGAATACGGTATATAAGGAAGCAATTCGAACTTCTATTCATGCAATTTAACCATCGTTACCATTGACTTGTGACACGGTGCATTGTCTTGATGAAAGAGCACTTTTTCTTGTTCATTTGGGGTCATTTCTTTGCGATTTCTTTCAAGTGCACCAATAACTTTATATAATATTCGCTATTGATGGTTTTTTCCCTTCTCAGCACAGTCGATGAAAATTATTCCATGCGCATCTTAAAATGCAGAGGCCAAAACCTTCGCAGCCGACTGTTGTGTCTTTGGTCGCTTCTGGCGGCTTTCACCGGCTGCTGTCTACTCAGCTGACTAGAGAGTTCAGCATCATTTGTATCTGTACGACCGCGTTTAAATTCAGCGTACCAGTAAGTGATGAATGATTTCCAGTGGTAGAGTCCCTGTAACACTTATCAAGCCATTGCTTTGCTTGAATGGTATTTTTTCCAATCAAAAAACAGTGTCAAAATCAATACACGAAATTCGATTTTTTCCATTGTTTTGAAAATATCACGTATCATTTGAAGGTTGGTATTTCCTAAAAATCATGTGGATTGTTTTGAAAAGGGCGACATCTATATGTCAGACCAAAAACTTTTCAGCCTACGTGTTAACTCCAATACAGAGTTCTAGGAGTCTATGAATCTGAAAATTGCATGACTTTTTCCTTATTTTAGATTGTTCTAACATCTAAAGAGTTAATAAGGTAGGATGAGTTGTTACAGAGTAGTTTCTATATATCGTATAATAAGTCCACAGATTTGTTTAAGTTAAGAAATTTAAAAATTGTGTTATTTTTTACCCGAGGTATAAGAGAGGGTTAGAAGGGTTGCATTGAATATTTATATTACAGAGTTGTTGGTATCTAAGAATCTAAAAAGTGTGGTATTAGTTCCCATCCTTAAGGGAAATATTATATTCATGTAAAAATAACACTCCTAGACTTTTGCATTTTTTCACTTTTAAAGGTGCTCGAAGACATTGCCACTCGTTTCTGTCGGTCTGTTGTCTGTTTGCCTGTTGTCTGTCGGTACGTTAACCCTAATACCAAATAAGCGATCGATTTTAAATTTGTTACAGAAATGACACAGGAAGGGGGAACGAAAGCTGTAGTTTTTAAGAAATATAACTTAAGGTGAACGGGTGTAAAAAAGAGGAGACCGATCAATTTTCTACATTATTATGATAATTTTTCCTCAGTTTTGTTTGATATATTCTATAAATTTTAATTGAAATAATTTGTAGTTCAAGATGTAAGAGGTTAAAAGGGTGAGGGTGTTGGCTAAATGGGTTGCTTCCTAGACATTGTGTTACTAGTCCTTTTCGGCGCTTTTAAAGTCACGAAATCTAAAAATCATGTTAGTTCTTTTATTATTTTCAATTATTTACTGTCAAATATATTAAGGATTAAGGGATGGGGAGAGGACTTAGAGGAATTGGGCTGTATATATCGTGTATCTATGACGACTTCGGGGTTATTAAGTAGGGAAACCTGAGAATTGTGTTATTTTTTCTCTGTTTTCAATTATTTATAGTAAAACATGAGCAACTTTACCTATTTTTGGTTAAAACGATCAACTCTTTAAATATTATTTACTATTATCCATACTGTCATAGACACATTTTCTGACATTCTGATTTCGCCTTCAATTCGAATTCGAAACGGATGTTTCGTTTTCTCTACGTTCTCTTTTAATGTTTTAAAAATTGTCCTGTAAAAGTTATTAAGGATAGGACTGAGATTATGTTTTAGAAACTTAAGAAGTTGCTTCTTGTACCGAAAAGAACGTTTAGCGCTTGCTGTCATCCAAGCTTTTGATTTACAGTAAGACACTGTTTGAATAAAAAAACAAAAATATAATTCTCTGAGTGTACTTTTTCATTTTCCTTTTCTTGATGTCATTCAAGAGTGACAAACTTATGACCATGAGCAGAAGTAATAAAAATAAATGTTCCTTGTTTCGACAGTGCTTTTTTTTTTTTTTTACAGTTATAGTTAAATATTTATTAACTAGAGATATCTGGCATTAGCCAGTCGACAGAGTCGATATAAGCTCTTCATTATATATTTTCAAGACTTTTAGTTAAAAAAAATTGTCATAAAAATTGGCTAATGAGTGTCACATTATTTTTTTTTAGAAAAAATAATTTCGATATGGTTTGAAAACCCTACTTTATGAAGTCGATAGTAGAATAGTTCGGGGTGAAAATTTGTAATTATGTTATCTATTGAGAAAGAATCAGACTGTCATGTTGCATTTATGTCCCATACGATATTGTTTTATTTATAATCATTTTAAAATGAAAGTCATTGTGACTTTCAAAACAAGAGTTATCATGAAACAATTCTGCTTATAGATCAGCATGCTTATTATGAAAGAACATAGATTAGGTCACCGAACATTGTTTTATTATAGAGAGCTATTGCTTAAATTAAAATTGATTATATTTTTTTCAATCGTAAATTGATCCTTTAATTTATTTTGTGTACAAATTAATTCTCGGCTGCTATGTTTGATCAACTATAAAACTTATTCAAATCGTATTTTTTTCCCGCTCTATAGTCATTCTAAATCTTATAGATTTAAAAAAAAGTATAATACTCGCTTTATTGTGGATATACCCTGAAAAATTAGTCACATAGCCTATGTTGTTCGGAAAACAATATTTGATGTACAGTCTTCTCTTCGTATATCAGTTAAAAAATTTGGATGAGGCTAAAGAAACAATTTTCTCAGTTATGGGCGAAAATGCTGTATTGTTCAGCACGAGTAATCAGTGGTTTACAGCAGACTCAAATAATGAAAGAGGAGGAATTGAAGGAGCAAATTTTGTAAGGGAAACCTTGCCAAACTTAACTGGATGATGAGAAATCGTGGTTTATGGGACTGTACCGTGTCAAATTGGAGTGACTTTCCGGTGAACAGTAAAGAACCCTGAAAACGTCTCGTGCAATTGTAGACGAAACGGCAGAAAATCACTCCAAAATGAGACAGTCTAATCCAAGAACCACAAATTCTCATCTAACCAAGGTCGTGAAAACTTCCTTTAACTCCTTTGACTGGATGACCCAGGAAAGCATCTCAAACTTGGGTTGGGAAATTATTCCACATCGGCGCGTAGTACCTTCGGATTATCACCTGTCTTGATTTTTACGATACTACCTGGCTGATTTTCAGTTGGAATCCGTCGAACAGGTTCGGAAAAGCATCTATAAAAACATTGCATCGAGACAACTATATTTGTTTGGCAGAGAATTTGCCAAATATTATTCTAATACAAAAAAATATAAATAAATATTAGCATTAGATTTTTATTATAAAATACTTCTCGTTGACTAGATCACTCTACTTCAATAATAAACACGCCGACTTGTAAACGGAGATCATCGTCTTTTTAGTGTTCCGTACGGAACACTTATAAGATCACTTCGGTGTCTATCTGTCTGTCACACCCGATTTTCTCCGAAACTATTTGTCATAGAAAGTTGAAATTTGGTAATAATATAGGAATTGATGGCCTCATTACAGCCATGTAGTTTTGAAAGTTAAATTTTGACTTAAGGGGTTAGTTTTGGGGGGTGAAATCGAAAATGAAAAAAAAAAAAATTACTAGGTCATCGAGTGTGGTGGCAAATGAAAGGTTGTGAAAACACGAGTAAAAAATATGATAATGTAATACTTGCGTGCACTTTTCTTTGTATTATTTTTAAAAAATCGCGAAAAATCGCTGTTCACCCGCCTTATCTCGAAAAGTAGTTCTCAAAAAATTTTGAAAAAATTCTGGAATATTCTCCACGAGGTGTAGATTGAACGAAAATTATCACGAGTGCATTACCTTTAATAATTTATCTGGTATATAAAAAAAACAATCAATTTTCAGTAAAGATTGACAACAAACTTTGTTGAAAACTCATTTAGGGTGTGTTTTGTAAACTCACTGATCATTTTACACCCCCATAACAAAATTTTTTATTTTAAAAGCAATTAACGTACGGAACACTAATTGCGCAAGTTCAACTTGCACTTGACCGGTTTTTTGAAATTAAAGTTATATTGGGTGCCAAGGATTATACGAGGCACTATTTTAAACGAGTTTTAAGTAAAGTAATCAAATTTTGGATGTGAATAAGGTTAGGAAATAATGTGCGTTAAAAAATAATCGACTTGCGCCGCCAAATTACGCTGAACTATAGGTTTTTGACTGTTGAATTAATTACAACAATATGTAGATTCTGTACATTAGCTAAAATAATTTCTAAGAAACGAACAATCAAAACTTTTAAGAGTTTTTACGTATTCTGTCCTGTAACCGTAATTCTTCTCAACATGTTTTCAGGAAGTAATTGACAATTCACAGTTGTTTCAAGACAGACTGGAAGGAATGTTAATTCGGTTAATAAAAGAAACGGTCAGTATATATCATATGTTTCGAAAAAGTCAAACTTATTGTAACATGTCGTATCTAACTGCAATAGATTCTGAAATATTAATGACACAAATTTTCAAAAAAAAGACGAAGGTGCTTTACAAAATAAATGCGTTCACGTTTTCGTTATATTAAACAACTACCCGGGCCCGCGGCTCCGCTCGCGTGGACTTGATTCACTACTATCGTCACTGCTTATTCCTTATGTTGCTTAACGTAATAAAATATCTCCCATTATTTCCCCTCATCTCCCATTATTTCTCCTTATCTCCCATTATTTCGCCTTATCTCCCATTATTTCACCTTATCTCCCATTATCTAGGCTTGTCTCTACTTATCTAGGCTTATCTCAACTTATCTAGGCTTATCTCGACTTATCTCGCAAGATTTCTCCTTATCTCCCATTATTTCTCCTTATCTCCCATTATCTCGCCATAACTCCCACTATCTAGACTTATCTCTGCTCATCTCCCATTAATTCTTCTTATCTCCCATTATCTCATCTTATCTCCTCATTATCTAGGCTTATATTGAATTATATAGAACATATGTATAAATTTATAAAAACACGTAAATCGGATAAGTCGTTCTCAAGTGATAAGCTCATAACCGACAGACAGCCAGACAGGCAGAGAGACAGGCAGGCAGAGAGATGTTGCATTTTATATGTATTCTAGATACGAGATTATAGATAACCTGGCCAGAGAACAAATGTATGAAATAAAAAAAACACATAAATCGGATAAGTGGTTCTCGAGTGATAAGCGCCTGAACTAACGGACAGACAGAGAGACATCGCATTTTTATATATATTATATTCTTTGCTACATGATATTGTTCCATATTTAATGCTTTAGGCAGTGTATTGCAAGAGAACGCGCTAGCAGCAAACTTTTCTCCGACTTGATTCACTATTATCGTCACTGCTTATTCCTTATGTCACCTAACGTAATAAAGTATATCCTATAACCTGGCCAGAGAACATACGTATGTTTAAAAAAAAGCACGAAAATCGGATAAGTGGTTCTTCAGTGATAAACGCACTAACGGACGGACAGACAGACAGAGAGACGTTGCATTTTATATATAATTATAGATATTCTTTGCTACATGATATTGTTCCATATTTAATGCTTGTTTTTTTTGCTTACATATTTAGCATCATAATATGCCTGCAGAACTCGAAATATTTAAAAAAAAACAGGTATACCTAAATACCACTTTTAATTACTTTTGTCTTAAATATTAAAAAACAACGTAAATCGAATAAGTGGTTCTCCAGTGATAAGCGCACTAACGGACAGACAGACAGAAATACGTTGCATTTTATATATTATAGATGTAATAAAATATATATCTATAATCTGGTCAGAGAACATATGTATGAATTTGAAAAAAAAATCACGTAAATCGGATAAGTGGTTCTCGAGGGAAAAGCGCACTAACAGACAGACAGACAGACAGAGAGACGTTGCATTTTATATATATTATAGATATAGATTATTATTATTACTATTATATAACCTGGCCAAAGAATATATGTATGAATTAAAAAAAGACACGTAAATCGGATAAGTGTTTTCTCGCATGATAAACGCACTAATGGACAGACAGACAGACAGAGAGACATTCCATTTTATATATATTATAGATTATAAAATATAGATATTCTCTGCTACATAATATTGTTCCATATTTAATGGTTTAGGCTGTGTATTGCAAGGGAACGCGTTAGCGGCAAACTTTTTTCCGACTTCATTCACTATTTTACGTCACTGCTCACTATTTATGCTACCTATCGTAATAAAATATAGCCTATAACCTGGCCAGAGAACATATGTATGTTTAAAAAAAAAGTACGTAAATCGGATAAGTGGTTTTCTAGTGATAAGCGCACTAACGGACAGACAGACAGACAGGCAGACAGACAGACAGAGAGACGTTGCATTTTATATATATTTTAGAAGAAATTCGCCTAATAAAGAACCGGAGCATTTAGACATTTTTTTATATATTTTGAAAATTATACTAACGAATATAAAAGACTCAATGTTTTTGAAACTAGAGAGGAATTTTTTTATAATATAAAATATAGATAAAAAAAAATTAATAAAATAAAATATGCAGAAACACTTTCTTTAAAAAACGTAATTTTAGATTAATTTGTAAGTGAAATATAATATTTTTTTAATTAATACATACATACATATATAATCCTTCCTCTTCTACCTTACGGTGTCGAGGTAGTGGAGCAGGTAATGCGTCGCCACTCCTTTCTGTCCTCTGCCATTTTCTCCGTCTGTTTCCAGGTAATGTTTTTCTCTTTCAAGATTTTTCCCACACCATCATTCCACGTTCTTGTTGGCCTACCTCTTTACGCTTCTTATCCACTGCCACTTTCCATATTTTCTTTACCATTCTACAGTCGCTCATTCGCACCATGTGCCCGAACCACGTTAACTGTTTTCTCTCCATAGTTGTTACCACGGAATTCACATTACACCTTTCGCAGACTATAGTGTTTCTGAGGCGGTCTCGTCTCATCACTCCGATAGCCGCCCTCAAAAACGCATTTCACACGCCTGGATTCTACTTCGGTTTCGCTCATCCAAACTCCAAGTCTCACCCCCATACAGCAGCACCGGGATGTACACCGTATTGAACACCCTTATTTTAGTATTCAGACTAACTTCTATTTTTCTAATAAATGATTTGTTCAATGCGTAGAATAACTTAGTTGCCCCGGTCACTCTATTATCCACTTCAGTATCAAGCTTTCCACATGCACTCAAAAAGGATCCCAGGTACCTAAAATCTTCAACAAGTTTAATTTTCACATCATTCATGGTGATTTCTGCTTCCCTCGATGTTTTAGCGATCACTATCAGCTCAGTCTTAGACGTATTCACTTCGTTCCATATTTTACAAAGATATCATTCCATACAATCAGGTTTGTCTGCATGCCCCTTTCCGAACTTGTCACAATGGCCAGGTCATCTGCATATACAAATTCCGAAACATGTACTTGCCGTAGTTTGTAGACACCCACTCTCGTCTTCTTGACCTTATTTCTGGCTTCCTTCGAGATTTCATCCATCAATCGCAATAAACAGTAAAGGACTTAGTACTCCGCCCTGTCTTACCCGTGCCTTCGTTTCAATTCATTCGACACTTGGTTGTTTGTTCTTACTACATTACGGGTACATGAATATATACTCTTTATGGCTCGCATCAGCTTATTGTTAACGCCTTTACGTTCTAATGCTTCCCGTATTTTATCTCTTGGAGCACTATCAAATGCGTTTTCCAGGTCTATAAAACACATGTACATGCTACCATCATATTGCAGGTTTTTTTCTACTAGCTGTCTAACTGTAAATATTAGATCCGTCGTTTCACGGCCCGGTCTAAAGCCACACTGATTATCATCAAGTGTACATTCAATAATGTCTCTTCTCCAGTATAATTTGATATACCTTGCAGGCTACAGTCAGCAGTGAAATACCTCTATAATTTCTACATTTATGAATATCATCTTTCTTGAATAGTGAGAGAATAGTTGCAAATGTCCAGTTTCTAGGTATGTCACCCGTATTCTATGCAGTTCTTATTATTTTGTGCAGTAGCTGCAACCCTTCTCCATCCACATATTTAATCATTTCGGCCTTGATATTATCATATCCTGCAGCTTTTCCGTTTTTCAGTTTAGCAAGAGCTATTTGTAGTTCTTCCACTTTAATATCATCATCAGTTTCTATTGTATAATCTATTTTCTGCGCAGGCTTATCAGTGACCATTACATCTCCATCTAACACGTCCACAAAGTGTCGTTGCCATCTCTCTATAATTCGTGCATCTGATAAGAGCAGATTGCCTTCCTCATCCTCAATGCCAGCTACACCACTATTTCTATCTTTCTTCAAATTTCTCAGCGTTCTGTAGAGTAGTTTTGCATTGCCTTTGCTATGCTCTTCCATTTTGTTACCAAATTCTTCCCATTGCCTCACTTTAGCAGCCTTAACCATCTCCTTGACAATTTTTCTTTGTTCCCTATATTTCTCATAGCTGTCAATATTCTTGTCTCCCAAATACCCTCTCCATAATTTCTTTTTCTTTGCAATCTCATTTTTTATATCGTTATTCCACCATCATTTGAATTTTGTCTGTCGTCCCTCTGTCACTCCACATACTTGTTCTTCTATCTCACATACTGTTTCCTTAAAAATCTTTCACAATACTTCGAGTTGTCCTTCATTTGACCAGTTTACTTTTCCTATCCTTTCGTTTATTCTTCCGCAGTATTCCTTTTTAATTTCTTCGTCCTGTAGCTGATATACTCTGATGTTAGCCTGTGCATATTTGTCATTTCCTATTCTTCTTGGTACTCTGGGGCCCTCTTTCTACTTTTCTAATATTACCTCTACAAGTTAATGGTCTGTGCCTAATTCATATCCTCTTCTAATTCGCACATCCTTGATTCAATTCTTATCTCCGTTCCTCACCAACACTGAGTCGATTTTTAATTAATAATAAAAATTATATCTTTCCGTATTATCAGTGGCGTAACCAAGGAGGAGCCAGAGGTGGCATATGTCCCTCTATAGATGTAGAAATAGCATTGCTTTTTTGTTTGAGGGTAGTAGTATTGAAGGTAGTTGATTTTCGTGAAAAATCTCACCCTCCGGTCTTCTAATTTTAATATTATGTTTAATATTCTTTTGACGTTTTATTGTATACCGAAGTTCCGTTGTATGAAAGAGTTATAGAGTTAAATTTTTTTAATTTTATGGGTTTTACTCCCGGTTAGCGCCGTCCCTCTATAAGCAGTTTCGCCTTTGATGTTCTCTTTGTATTTACAAGCATGTGCCTACAATCAAGTTATTTTCCGGATCCTAGTAGTGAAAGAATCTAAAAATTTGTGTTATTTTTCATTATTTTCAATTGGTTACACATGTAAAGAATTAATTGTCTAGAGAAAGGGGTTGGAGGGGCTGTCTTGAATATATTCTCCAATTTTTAAGTTAGAGAAATTTGAGAATTATGTTATTTTTTATCTTTCTCAATGGGCTAAACCTGTAAAGAGTTAATAAGGTAGAGAAGGGTGTTAGAGAGGTTTCCGCGAATATATTGTATTATACGTACATTTTAGAGTTCTTGTAGGCGCGAAACCTGAAAATTAAATTATTTTCTTATTATTCTCACAAAGGAATTGGTTAATGAGATAGGGGAGGGGTTAGAGGGACCGCTTCGAATATATTGTATTATATGTCCATTTCAGAGTGCCTGGTGTCGATAAATATAAAAGTTTTGTTATTCCTTTCTTGTTTTTAATGAGTTAAATATATAATGGAATAAGGTGGTTGGGGAGGGGATTAGGGGGTTACTTCTTACATATCGTGTTATACATTCTATTTAGGGTTCTTAGAATCGAAAATTGTATTATTTTTTTTTATTATTTTTAGTTGTTCAAACGTGTAAAAGGTTAATGAGGTAGATAAGGGGATTAGAGGGGTTGCTTAGTGTATGGCACGTCTTTTTCAGTCAGTGAAACATATAAGCGATCTATAAACTTTGAGAGGAAGTGAGAAATGGTGCTTCGTCTTTAGGGTTATAACTCCTTTGTAGTGTTCTCCAAGTGAAGAAATCTAAAAACTGTGTTATTTTTTCGGTATCTTCAATTTTAACAGAACTAATGCATAGATAGAAATATCAGGTTTCAGTTGTAGATATCTCTGTAGCTCATTTATTATTTAACTTTTGGTGATAAATATTTTACTATAACGTATATATCATTTAACATTGCAAATTCGAATTGCATTACTTAGCTTAAATATTTTTTAGTGTGAGAAATTTAAATTTAGTTCCTGTCGTGGAATTTTTTTTCAGTATTTACAATCTTAACGAGAAAAAAATAGCAACTTGTATTTGTAAGGGAATTACTGGATAAATAATTTTACTATTTTTTTTTACATATAATTGATAACGTTTTAAAAATTACACTGGTGCAGGTATTTGTCTAAATTTAACTATACGGTGTAAATCGCGAAAGCAGTATGATAGAAACCAATTGAAACTTATGCACATGTAGACTTGATAAAATAAATATTTATATTTTCTTCACCATTTTGTCAAAGACAGGATCAAATACACTCTAATCGTTAGGAATCGAGGACTATTTTTCAAATACCTATTAGGTCACCGACTTTTGCATAGCAAGTAATTTGCAAACATTCTTTTTATTTACTTTAAAACAAAAATTTTAAGGGAAGTGTTGACTAATGAAGATAACTGATTATTTGCTTTTTTAAAGTCAGTTTGTGAGCCGTAGAACAATCTATAAAGATATAACTTTTTCCCTGTTTGTAAGTACCATACTTACCGTATCTACTATAAGCCCTAAATAACAGTAGGCTAATAAATAATTCAAGCTTCTAGTCAATGATTTGTACGATTCTCAGAATATTTCTACCCTTTATTATTAATGATGATGATGAGTTTAGATAGATAGGGCGCGTTGACTTCTTTGGTCATTTGGCGCCCGAAAAATGTTTTGGTTTTAATTATCTATATCCTGATGTTCAACTTTTTGAGATAGTTCAATATATTGTCTTTTTTCGATTGGTGAGTGTTGATTATTTGAGTGAGGAAGGAAGGAATATTAGGAATTGTTCTAATGTTAGTGAAATTTTCTGCCTCAAAAATGGGTTTGATTGATAGAGAGGAGTTGCATGCAGGTCAAAGTAGGATGGGTTCATTTTTTAGTAGGTAAGAGTGTGTGGTATACGTGTGACCTGCCGCTAGTCTTCTCAAAGTGACGTTGTTAAATCTGGACGAGTTTCGGTTATGTAGTGGAGGATAAACTGTGGTACTACTCAGTATATATCACCACTATACCAAACACTTTATTTTTGCACTCGACGCGCGTTTCGCTAACCATGTTAGCTTCATCAGGAGCGATGATTGACTAAAGCTAAACTACAAATCTACCCTATTTATACTTAGCCTAACCCTTGAATTACTCAAGCGGAACTAAAGACATAGGCAAGGCCATCAGTTCCGGTCAAGTAACCAGTAGAGGGGACTATAAGGAATAGGCCCTCTGTCTTTATTTAAACCACTTTTACATTTTATGATTTCCATACTCTCGTATGCGTTCAACAATCTCCTATCAGATACATTTTTTATTAATCTTAGATTATCTAATGTTACAGTATGATCAACTTCAAGGGCATGTTCGGCAATGCTAGACTTTTCTGTTCTATTGTATCTTAAGTGTGCTAAATGTTCTTTAAAACGTGTTTTAATTGACCTTTTAGTTTGCCCAACATACTTTTTGTCACAATCATTACAACTAATTTCATAAATTCAACTTTTCTCACAATCAGGAATCTTATCTTTGAGATTTCCTAAGATATTCCTCAGATGGTCTGATGACTTATAGACTAAGGTGAGGCCTACCTTATTAAATACCTTATTGAGTCCCTTGCTATATTTCGGATTATATAGTATGGAGACATACTTGGTGTTATTTTCTTCGGGTGCAAAAAGGTAGGTCTGAATATTAAACCTAAATTTATGTCTATTTATTAGCTTATTTACTAAGTCATCGTCATAACCATTAACTCTAGTTATATTTCTAATACGATTCCTTTCTTGAAGCTGATCAAAGTTTACTCTGTTCAGAGGGAAAGTGACCAAACGATGAACTATTAAAAATGTAGCCTCATTACATTTTTTAGTTCAACGTTTGGTCACTTTCCCTTTGAATAGAGTAAAACTTTAAATAAAGAAAGGAATCGTATTAAAAAGGCCTTAACTAGAGTTAATAGTTATGACGATGACTTCAAGTAAATAAGCTAATAAATAGACATAAATTTAGGTTTAATATTCAGAATTAGTCAATCATCGCTCCTGATGAAGCTAACATGGTTAGCGAAACGCGCGTCGAGTGCAAAAATAGAGTGTTTGGTGTAGTGGTGACATATACTGAGTAGTATCATTGTGCCAAAGATTCCACATTCCCAACTTAGTTGAGATAATCTGTGGGTTTAATTTTCCAGAGCTTGTTGTGGCTATCTTCCAGATCCCATCCCAATTGAAATAAATCTTTGCTGCTAGTAACTAAAAGATTTTGGAAGTCTTTAGAATGGTTTTCATCGTTTACAGGTGTGCCATCTGTGCCTTCATGCCATTGTGTCCTGAGATCCATAAGTATACTGTTTTCTTATTTCTGATTTTGGCGATGTATGAAAGGTCAGTGAGCTGCCTTAGGTATCCTTGATTTGAGTTTGCGGAAGATATGGACTTAAGAGCACTCAGAGAATCAGACACTATCAAAACGCTATTCCCATAGCAATCTTTGATGGCAAGTCTAGTGGCCTCTTTAATTACAAGGAGTTCTGGTGTATAAATGGAGTTATGCTGTATAAATGTGAGAGCTTGAACGATTTTGAGGCATTTTTGTTAATCCATTCCATTCTCAGTCCTGGAGCCATTAGTGTGGATGATGGAAGTATTAGGATAATTGGAATATAGTATTTCCAGAAATTTTTGTTTTAGTTCAGTGGGGTTGTGGTTTTTTATATTGGGTGAGTGAAGAGTGAGGTCAACTTGCGCCCTAGGCCAGAGCCAGGGAGAAAAAGAATGCCAGTATGGGTAGATGAATAACGGAGGAGAAAGCTCGTGAAGAGTGAGAAATTCGTTGATGCAATCTGGGATGGAATTGGTTGGAAATGTTAGATTTGGAAGATGTACTGTACATTCATTAAATTGAGAGTGGGTTTCACATGTTTTCTTTGTAAGGTCGATGAGTAGTATTTTATTAGTGAAAGTTGTCTGACAAGTGGTAGAGGAGGGATAGTGTGTCCTAGAGGCCCCCGTCGTTATTCTAAATGCATTGTTTTGAATCGCGTTTAAGGATTTCTTAGAATTTGGGTTGCCAACATCATACACAAAATCTCCATATCTGAGCTGAGCAATTTGTATTGGTATTGGCTCTGAGAACAATTAAGTTTTGATTTGTGCGGGACTTAAGTTGTTTGAAGTGAGCATTCCAATTCAGTTTGTTATCAAAAGTTAAGCCCAGATTATAGTGGTTGAGGTGTTGAGAATAGGTTTGTTGTCAATATTTAATGGATTGAATTTTGGACAGCTTCTAACTCTTGCAGAAGTGAATGACGGAATACTTTGAAGGAGAGAAAGATAGACTTTCGCTTTTAGTCCAGTCATTTAAGGCAGAGATTGAGGCTTGAAGTATAGTGGTATTATCATTAAAGGATAAGTTTGAGTTGTATAAGATGATGTCATCGGCGAATAGTTTATATTTGGTAGCAGGTTTGAGGATATCTTTGAATGAAATCATGGCAATGTTGATAAGTGTTGTTTTAGAAAGTTAAGAATGGCAGTAGTTTAAGATGGTTTTAGAACGTTGAACTAAAAGGAACGAAAGCTTTGCTTAGATGGGAAAATAAGATTTTTTGTATTAGATCCGGTAAAACTTTTGGATGTTACGCATACGATTTCATTTGGCATGTTTCGAGATCTTTATTCGTTCAGATAAAAGCATCGAATTATCCAATTATTTGTACTACTGACGTATAATGTACCATGACCCAGTATTATAATCGGTTTCCACGTGTCATGTTGATCGTATGTTAATTTTGTTTCTAAAATTTTATTCCCTAACTTTTTGTTTATATAAACTGTCGACTGATGCAAGATTTTTATTTTCTCTTACCTTTAATGATGCTGATTAGTTTCAGCTATTTGTACAATTTATGTAATTTGTTAGACACCTTTCATGTTTCTAAATTTTAGCCGATAGCGATCTTCCAATTTTTTCCGCATATACTATATGATCCGAATAAGGAATATTAGAACCTCATTCAGTTTGTAAAGAATTTATGTTTTTTTGTGGATCTATACTCATTTTTTTTTACAAGTATAGAAATTGTGTAAATTTTAGATCCTTTAAGTAACTAGACTATTTTGTCTGTAGTGGCGTATACCATATGTAGGGTATAATAGTATATCTTTAATAACACAGGCCGACAAAATTGAACGAAACTCCAGTCCCTGAGATCAGAGTATACTTTTCCAAAGGTTTTTGTTGCCCTCAATCCAAATCCGATCTCAGAATTGCTCCATCACTTCAGGTTTTTGAGATATCTTTCCCTAGAAATGCAAAAACACGCTATATTCGGGATTATATTATACCGCGAATTAATTTTTCTCCACAAAACTCGTTGCGTCATATGAAAGCTACTACTCTTCCCCATCAAAATGCATTTTGAATTTTTCAAATCTCTTATTTCTTCTCGGAGAAATCATCTTTTAGTAGTGTTTATTAGTTATCATACATGGTGTCCCATTTTAATGTTTTTTGTGTCAACTTTTAGTAAAAAAAGTTTCAGACAAAAGTTGAAAGGTTTTGAAGGGGCAATAAAATGATATAATTGTGATGACGTTTGAAGATAATTTTGAAGGCCATTTCAAGGTCAACTTTGATTTTTTAAATGGGCACTCATATTTTTTATGGCAGCATCATATTTCTCTAGCAAAAATACAAAAAATTAATAATAAAATTTTTCTCGATAACACAGGCCTACATTTTTCAAACTCCGAGACCATACTATACCTAAAAATGCAAAAAACATGGTTTTTTGCTATATTCTGGATTGAATTCGGATTTAGTGCACCAAAAGCCTTCGAAAAAGTATAGTCTGATCTCAGGGTTTGAAAAATGTTGGCCTGTGTAATGGTCGTTAGATAGTGGAGAACTTATAGCTGCTCCAGAAGTTTGGTTATAAGATATTTCCTTAGAATATGAAATATGTAGATCAGAGACATTCTATTACATCCACCAAAGATGAGTGAAGGTTATTATTTATAAATATATCTGATAGAATGATTCAACTTCAAAACTGGCCAAAATATCTCCAGATAACTTCCAACCGTTCAATAAAATGTTGTGAGTTTTTAATACATAAATTATAATTTTCTTGTGGAAGTATTTTAAAAATTTGCAGGACATCTAACTTTTTTGTATGTTCGCAAATCTATTGCACTGAATAATGGATGAATTGCTGCAGGACACCACAATAATGTAAGACAAACTAAAGTTCTTGCTTCAGTCTTCAGTCTCTGAAGGATAGATCACGGAACCAATCGAAATTTACAAACACCCTATCAATACTAACAAAGATAGGAGTGATGGTTTGCATAACCATTTGAAACAACTTTTACCCTAGATTTCGGTCTAGTGAACTTCAATTTGATGTATGTACTTGGATTATTCCTCTCCTGGTGTATTCAGCTCATTCTCAAAATGTGAATTTTAAGAAAAATCTTATCTAAAGGTGTTTTTTCTCGAAAAATTGTAGACAAAGCTTCGGAATGTCATTTCCAATTGTCATGTTCTAATTCCAACAATCATGATTACTAAATGATTCGCTGTCGAAGAAATTTCCTTCTTTAACTTTTATTGTTAATATGTATTGAAACGTCGAGAGTTTAACATAGGATAGTGGCAGATAGTTAGTTCATAGGACTCTGGTAACTTTTTTTATGTCTTTTATTATTTTAATGAGGCAAATGACGTAATTCACGCAGGATATTTGCTCTCCCTTTTTCTCTCAACCTTTTCACACCAATAGGAGTATCGGTGACACGTTGCAGTTACTGCCTCAACAGTCAATCTCCAGGCATCTCGATCCTGCCCAACTTGACTTGACTCGTGCATACCTATCCCAAGGAGAGACCTACTTGGTCGGACCATCTTGTCTGGGACCGTCCCCTTGATCTTTTACCTTCTACCTTCCCCGTTACTACAAGCTTTTCCATGGCATCCACTTTCCTCATAATATCACCAAAATATTTCAGGTATTGGCTATTAATTCTATTTGAAAGTCGGTCATTTATACCAAGCTCTTTAAGAATAGATACATTTTTTTTATTTTCTTTATGGGTCTAGCACACGTGCTGCAGGAAAGTCCCTAAAGTGCTCCAGGAGCGGCATGTGTGCGGAAAAAGCGATTCACGTTGTTCTTGAATCTCTGTAAATTGTACTCGGTGGGAAACACAGCCAGGCAAATTATTCTAAAGGGATGATGTTCTCCATATAAAAGACTGCTTGAAAAGCGTTGTACGCGGAGTAACAAGCTGAACCTCATACGGATGTGAAGTATTAGCGCGACGTGTATTTCTAACATGCACCGCTCTGGGAGGAATTAAGCAGGCTACATCCTTCGAACACTTTCCATGAAAATATTTGTAGAACATACTCAAGTCGCCAACCGTTCTTCGATGTTCCAACGAATCAAAGCCGCCGGTAAGTTCCGAGTCTCCAATCAGACGAACAGCTGGTCGAATTTGAGCTTTGTAAAGAATTAACAGTTGTTGTGGAGTGTAAAGCTTTCTGGTTCGAAATAATATTCCCAACTTTTGAGAAGCTCTTCTTGCTATGCCTGCAACATGTTCATGCCTGGACATATTTGCTCCCAAATTAACGCCCAACAAATTGAGTGACGATGCTAGGGGAATGGAGTGCCCCGGCATAATTATGTCGGGTTCAGCAACGTTAACTTTTTTAGAAAAAGCTGGCGCTTGGGTTATTGTAGCGTTAAATTCCACTTGGTTACTGTCATCCTAAGATAGAATTTCTTCTTTCTTTGTTAAGTTGAACTACCTCCTGCTGTCTGCGGATATACGCCTGAGTAGCCGATGTTCGAGCGTTCAAAGTGAATGAAGAGATAAGCGTACTGTCTTATGCTCAGCTGTAGACTGGATTCCCGGTCTTTTCCAACAGATCGTTAATGTAAATAAGAAAGAGAGGAGACAGTATGGAGCCTTGGGGCACACCGGCGTTGATAGTGAAGATGTTAGAAAGAAATCCGTCGACCGCCACTCGTAAAGAACGCTCTTTGAGGAAACATGAGAGCCACAAACAGAACTTTTCAGACATACCATAAGAGCGTAGCTTAGCAAACAGTCCATCAGGCCAAACACGGTCGAATGCCTTGGATATGTCAAGGGCAACCGCTCGAGATTCTCCAAAGTATTCAATTGCGTTGTTCCAAACATGTGTTACATAAGTCAAAAGATCTCCTGTTGATCTATGTTTACGAAAGCCATATTGGTGATCGCTAATACTGTTGAATCATTCAAGATATTTCAGAAGGTGCTAATTGATAACCTTTTCCTTGACTTTCGACATTATTGAACGCAGTGTGACTGGTCGGTAGTTATTTGGCAAGGGCTTCTTGCTTTTTTTAGGTATCGGCTGAACTGTGGCACATTCCCAGCAGGCAGGAAATATTCTGTAGGATAGGTTGAAAAGTCTACAGAAAACTGGTGTTAGTTCCCTCGCACAGTTTTTGAGAAGTATGGCAGGTATTCCGTCAGCGCCAGAAGCTTTTTTGGTGTCTAGCTTCATTAAAATATGTTTTATAACAGTAGAATGTGAAGTAAATAGTTCAACCAACAAGTTCGCTTTCTCAACAGGTGTCGTTGCAATGGAATTATCTGGCCGTGTGAGTGGTGGTATGGTGGATTTGGTGAAATTTTGACTAACTGCCTTAGCGACTGACCAAAAGGACCTGGAATTGTTGGGACAAGCGAGAAGTTTGTTTCTAATTCATTGATTGTGTGCCTCCTTGGTTTCGTCGATAATTCTTTTGCATCTGTTCCGGGCACGAACAAGGGTATTATGATTTATGGTGTTAGGATTTTCACGCCATTGTCGGTAGGCAAGATGTTTAGAAGCAACAGCTTCTTTGCATTTTCGGTCAAACGAAGGCTTGCCGTTGGAGGGGCATTTCTTCGAAAAAGAGATGTAAGCTTCCATACCAGCCAAAATAACATCGGAGACCTCCCAGTCGCAGTCAGATGGGTTGTTGGATCGAAAATAAACGTCCATCCAAGGGAAAGTTCGAACATATTCCATAAGATCTTTCCATTCAGCAGATTTGTAGTGCCAAATCTTGCGCGGCATAGGTGCCTCTCTGTCACTGATTGGTAGGATATTCGATGTCGAAAGCAGTTTATGGTCGGAAGAACCTAAGGGCGGATTTACGGTGACCGTGTAAATCTCCGGATTGGTGGTTAAAAACAGATCAAGAAGACTGGCGAACTCCCCGTCTCGATCAGAGTATTGGTTCGTCAATAAGCTGAGTTAAGCCACAACTGATTGAGAATAATTCAGCTTCACTTTCCATGAAAATACTTGTAGAACATACTCAAGTCGCCAACCGTTCTTCGATGTTGCAACGAATCAAGGCCGCCGGTCAGTTCCGGGTCTCCAATCAGACGAACAGCTGGTCGAATTTGAGCTTTGTAAAGAATTAACAGTTAAGCCACACCTGGTTGAGAATGATTCAGCTTCACTACCTTGTTCGTCGGTAGTATTTAAATATTTAAGCCGTTCATATTGTGGACATTAAAGTCGCCCAGGATGGCAATTTCGGCACTTGGAAAGTTAATTAGTACGGTGTTCGATAAATGATACTCTGAGGATTTCTCAATATGCCCACATCTCAAACGCATTGATTCGTCTTTTGTCAGCTTGTTTAATGGTCCATGTTTCCGATGCGTAAGTTACTATGGGGGCTATAAGGCTGGATAGCAATCTTAACTTTGTAGTCATTGCCAGTTATGAGGGATCCCAAATAGTTGAAATGGTCTACAACAGTGAAACCAGCAATTTTATTTATGTGTGACAGATCTTCATTACGACTAATAATCATTACTTTAGTCTTCGCTCTATTAATTGTCAATCCATAGTTTTGCTAGCGGTTTCCAGGCGCTCCATAATTGATTCCAGGTCTTGTATTGAAGTTGCAAGTAAAACAGTGTCATCTGCATATCTAAGGTTACTTAGCTTTTTTCGACCTATTGTCACACCCCCACTCCAGCCATCCAAAACAGAACTCATTGTATGTTCATTATATATATTGAAAAGTAATGGTAACAGACTACAGCCTTGTCTGATGCCGGCTTCTACGGGATCGGAAAAAAGAATTATTCAACGGTAAGATCCAACGAATTGTATCAAATACGCACACCTAGTACTCAATCAAAGGCTGACACAGCAGCCACAAGCCGACAGAGTGGTTGGCACAGCCAACACTAAAGGCAGGCAGCGAGATTGGCGAGGAATCAACCTCAGACCTTATGTGGTTTAACGTAAAACAACTGAAAATAGGCAAAAAGCCCATATTTCAGCAGTCTACCAACTGTTCTCTTATTCGTCCATCCATCCCGAGACGCGTTTCGCCGTATCACGGCTCATCAGTCGAGCTAGGATCGACGAAGAAGAGAACAGAATTTTAAGTACTTTATTCCGGCACTTACGGAACACAACGGTAAGATACAACGAATTGTACCAAATACGCACACCTAGTACTCAATCATAGGCTGACACAGCAGCCACAAGCCGACAAAGTGGTTGGCACAGCCAACACTAAAGGCAGGCAGCGAGATTTGCGAGGAATCAACCTCAGACCTTATGTGGTTTAACGTAAAACAACTGAAAATAGGCAAAAAGCCCATATTTCAGCAGTCTACCCACTGTTCTCTTATTCGTCCATCCATCCCGAGACGCGTTTTCGCCGTATCACGGCTCATCAGTCGGGCTAGGATCGACGCGGCCTGCCTTTAGTGTTGGCTGTGCCAACCACTCTGTCGGCTTGTGGCTGCTGTGTCAGCCTATGATTGAGTACTAGGTGTGCGTATTTGGTACAATTCGTTGTATCTTACCGTTGTGTTCCGTAAGTGCCGGAATAAAGTACTTAAAATTCTGTTCTCTTCTTCGTCGATCCTAGCGCGACTGATGAGCCGTGATACGGCGAAACGCGTCTCGGGATGGATGGACGAATAAGAGAACAGTGGGTAGACTGCTGAAATATGGGCTTTTTGCCTATTTTCAGTTGTTTTTACGTTAAACCACATAAGAAATATTCAGTTTAATTCTGCCATTTGTGTTCTCATACAAGGATCAGACAAGGATATCTGCTAGTGACCAATAAAAAGTTTTTATTTCCAGGTTAGTACACTACTACTAGGTTACATTAGTACCAGGTTATAGCAATTATTAAGTAACTAGCAATAAATATTATAACAATGGAATCTGCTTAGATTTTGGGTTTAAAGAATGCCAATTTAGTAATACCAGTGAAGATGAAATACCCTTATAAGTAAATATTGAGAAAGAATATAATTAACCTAACCTGAGAGGGTTGTTTAGGCAGCAACAGTTAAAGCATGATAGCATAATTGATTTGCACAGATTGATTCATTTTTATCGTTCCCTCTCAATAGAGATTAACCATGTCAGCATCATAGTTCGGATGTTATAATATCCATCAACGTTGCCCAACTATGGACGTCATTGAATTTCTACAACTAGTACTTCTATGTAAGCTGCTGTCGGAATCTTTGGAGGTGATGTAATTAGCGTGCTTTTTGAAGGAAAATGCGTTATTCTTCTGCTCATGACACCCGAACTGATAAATAAAACACGCTTAAGAGAGAGAAACAATTATTATCGGTAACTTTTAAGTACTTTTTATGATGTAAATATTTAAAAATATCAATAAATTTGAATGAATGTGAAAAAAGTGGTATTAAAAAATTGTTATTAGCTATAAAAAGGATTGTCAGACAGTGGACTACAAAAGGAAAATAATTTAAATCAAGATATTATTTACCTTCTACTGTAGGATGTAGCCAAGGATGGGGAGAGGGGTATATGCCTGTTTCGCCTCTAGCTCCTTTTTGAAAACAGGGATTTTTTTTATTTGGGAGAGTTTCTAGAGTTGCATTGTTTGAAAGGATTCTTTTTTGTGAAAAACATCTTCCCTCAGTCATCAATTTTTAAACTGGGTTGAAGCTTCGCTACATGAAAAGATTTTTTTATGAGAAGTCTCACTTTCTCCATCTGCCGCTTTTCAGTTTACTCTTTTGGGAAAGGTCTAAGCTTTTAAAGGCTACGCTAGAGAGGCTTTTTATTCTTTAAGGGACTCCCCTCACGGTTGTCGTACGGTACCCCTCTCTTTGACGATTGGGATCTTTAGAGTTATCTTTTTTTCCTGAAAGAATACATGCTGCTGTTTAGTAACTAATCCTGATCTAAATTATTAGTCGTATTTTGATTTTTTCTTCAAATTGAAGAAAATGAACAGCCAAATTCACTAAAGATATCTGAGAGTTAAATCCGATCAAGTTGCTGTACAATTTATAACCTCTACCTATTCAACTGACTATTATTTTTGAAAATGATATTGTTATGTTGTGGTATTGAATAGTAAATAAGCATTTTTTACGAAAATACAAAATAAAATTCGACAGCTGGAATTTAGAACAGGTAGGAGATAATACAGTTTTTAGAATTTTAAAATCGTATTTCCTTGTTATCGGTTTAATCATAAATAAAAAATAATTTTCTAGTAATTTAGTTGTAACTAATAATAACTTTTTCCAAATTTTCCTTTGTCATAAATCAAAGTAACTTGGTTTTGCTGTAGGTGAACGAATATGTAAAAATATTTGTCTATTTTTAAAATTATATTTACCTCCATAGGTAAAAATCGAATATATGGTCTTGGTTCAAAGTAAATTGCTTTAAATTTCTGCGTGGAGAAACTTCTGTGAGCCCCTTTAAAACAACAATACATTTTGTTGAATCATGACTTAGGCGCACGGCAATGTGCAAAATAATTTCTTTTATGGGGAAACAACGGGGAAATATTTGTTAGGTTCGTCTAAGGCCAGTATTCATAGGCGTTTTTTGAGTAGCGGGGCTACCATGTCTTCTGCTAAATAATGAAAGGTAAGATTACGTGAAGAGAACTATTGACATCTATAAAATAGGATATAAGTACATAGAATCAGTTGAAAAATTATCAATTCAGATATAAATTAAACATACTGCTAATATTTTACAGAAAATACGATGTTACCGTTTACTTCAATCAGTTCAGAATTTCTTAGTCAAAGAGGGTAATAAACTTGATTATAAAATAGTCTTAATGGACCCGGAAAGCATCGAATAAGGCAGCCGCGAAATCTGTCTTGAAAATATTTAAACGGTTTTTTTTTGAGGTTATGTTTGCAACTTGTACTCACGAAAATAGTTGTGATATCAAAGGATGAAAATCCAAAGTGAACTCTAATAAAGAAAAACATGGACAAATGTACTTTAATGCTACTAGTAATTTCAAATAATTTATTTTATATATATTTAAAACAAAACGAAAATGTCTTAAATTCAAATCAACACATAAAATTTTTGAAGCCACCTGAACTAGATAAACAACTTTCCAATCCAATTTCAAGGTGACTGACCTCAGATTTTTTCCGGATTCTTTAATTTTTTTTGTGGAATACTTACTGCAACTGAAATTAATAGTTTGAGTATTAAAATTTTTAAAATAGGGCCCATTTCAAGTAGTTTCTAGAAATAAAAAATCTTCTAGGTTACCCAGTAAAGTTTTGCAGGCCAATAATGTAAAACATTTGAAGTAAGTCCGGATCCAGTGCTGCAGCTGCATTTCCGGATATGCTCTTTTTAACATCATTAGCAGTTTCTAGATTTCGTCTACTACAGTTACAATATTGAGTCCTTTAATATTACTTAGACAATAGGAGTTTAAAGGGGATCAAACAATTGAATTTGGAATGGAAGCTTTGGGATCTACAAAAATTTAATCAAACAAGGGAATAACTTTTAATTGATATAGAAGCTACTTTTCATACAAAATGCTATAAAAACTAATCGAAAAATATTTAAATTGATAATAAGGAAATATACAACACAAACCATACTATGGAAATTTCTTCAGTAGCCTATGTATGCGAATGCAGAAGAGACCAAAATTTTTTATTTACTGCCGCAATTGACAAAGTGAAAAAATTTAAAAACTTTAAAAATCGTGCTGTATATGTACCTAATGTAAAAATGAGCGGTCAAGTGCAAGTCGGACTTGCGCCATTAGTATTTTGTACGTTTATTGCTGGTATAAAATGATCAGTGACTTCACGAAATACACCCCAAATGAGTTTTCAACAAAGTTTTTTCTGATCTTTACCGAAAACTGATGGCCTTGAATTTTTTTTTATATAAAAAATAAATTGCTAAAGGTAATGTACTCGTGATAATTTTTGTTCAATCTACACCCTGTGGAGAATATTCCAGAATTTTTTCAACATTTTTTGATTAGTACTCTTTGAGATAAGGGGTGGGACAGCAATTTTTCGCAGTTTTTTTAAAAATAATACAAAGAAAAGTGTGCGCAAGTATTATATTACATATATTTTTGAACTTTACAACTTTTACAAACATTCATTTGACACTCCACTCGATAGCCTGGTAATTTTTTTTTCATTTCCGATTTCACTCCCCAAAACTAGCCCCTTAAGTCAAAATTTAACTTTCAAAACTACACGGCTCTGATGAGGTCATCAATAAGTGCCAAAATTTAAACTTTCTATGTTTAATAGTTGCGGAGAAAATCGGGCGTGAAAGACGGACAGACAGATACAAAAGTGATTTTATAAGTGTTCCGTACGGAACGTATGGCTTTATGAGCAGAAGTTAATTTGAGCTGTTTTAGATATTTCTGTTAAGTTGAAAATATAAATTATCTTTACTTTTTGTATTTGATAATGGGCTTCAACATGAAAAATACTAATTATATTAACTTCTAACAACCACAAAACAAATTTAGACGTTAGCAATTCAGCTGAAAATCAAAAATACCGCTAAAATTTGAGAGAAAATATAATGTTTTTGTTTACTCCTCAAGAAGACTGCTAAACTAATTATGAAACAGAAACGTGAAGCGGGAGGTCGTGGTAGTCTTGAATAGGTTAGACTTAAGTGTTATTTGGAGACACGACTACGAATAAGGGCCTAAAAAATACAAACTTTATTTTCAAGCTTCGAAAATGGGATGTGTTCATATCTCAAAATTTTATCTCAAAGATATCATTGATCGATTTACTCACAAAAACTTCTTATAAACGAAGTTACTTGAACTTTGCCACAAGTAACACTAAGAGAAAGGTTATGAGAAAATATTGAGGTCTCAATTTTAGAGGCAGCGGATAATATGATGTGATTTAATTTACCGGTAGACCATTGTGTAGACATTTGTGTGTGTCTGTGAGAGAGAGAAAGAGAGAGAAAAAGTGTCAAAGTAATTTAACATATTCTCACTGCTTTAAAATTAAATAATAATAAAAGGCATAATTTGAGTAAATTTTATTAATTATAGAGCATATCTTTAAGTGCCAAAAAATATTCTAAAATTTCATTTAAATTGTTAATTTCAAACACCTTTCGCATAGAATATTCCAGAACTTCGGAAAACTAAACACTATTTCCCTAAAAATTAAATATTACATTCAATTTCGTCGTAATATTTGGAAAGCTCTATGTAATACGTCCATATTCGCCTTCGGCAGCCGCGTAGTCTACTCACCTATGTAATTCGGGTCGCGTTCACAATTGATCTTTGTGTGGTGTGACAAGAAACTGTTGTGGAACTACACGAAAAGATTGTAGTCTCATGTAGAATATTTTACGATTTTATATAATCACTGTTTATTTTATTAAAAAAGTAAATTATTCTTAATACAGAGTGTTTCAGAAATTCCTAAAAATGTATCAATTTCGTTTGATTTGTGCGGGGGGTGTTTGAGAAACCTGACTTAGAATTCTTTAATTTGCGAGTAGAGTATCCTAGAACTGTGTCAAAATTATGCATTTGTACTGTCTTCTAAACGGAATCTTTTAGAAATCTTTCAAATAATTTAATTTCTAAGTAGACTGTTCTTGTAATTTTATAAATACAATGAATTACCATTAATAAGGTTTATCTGCATCTTCTTCCATTATTGCATTATATCCCGTTCAAAAATTTTATGATAGTAACTTTTGTGAAGAAAAATGTATAAGCAAGGTTTCTTTTAATTACATATATATCTGACGTTAAAGCACGTACATGTCTAATTAATTTAAGATTTTAATTATTTAATTGTCATTATGTAGTGATTTATTTCTTAAAGACGCGGTCGCATTTTATGTCTGAATAACTTAATAAATTAGTCCGTTAATATAAATATCAGTTTACAGTTAGTTTATGAAGTTTTGTATTTGCTTTATTGTTTATAATGAAATTTAATTTCGATTAAGAAGTAAATACATTTAGTTTTATAAAATAAGATAACGTTAGTTGAGTTCTTTTTTCCGCCTGGTAACAAAATCGTTTCCGACAGTTTAGTGAATATTTTGTGTTTAAGGAACTCAAGTATTTATTTGTTTTTAAATTTTCAGGCGAATTGATTGTTATCGATTTTTTAGAAATATGAATGAAGGGTACTTGATTTATTAATTTTTATTGTTTACTGGAAATTATTATGCAAGGAAGAAAGAAAAAACATAATACTCACATTTTCTAATTCTATTACTCTTTTGAAATAAATACTGTTAAGTTAACGTCCAAAAGTATGAGTAAAGAGACAAATAGCTCTAGCTCAAGAATGGCTTATTAGATTGTTACAAAATTTGGCCTACTTTTCGACATAATCCCCTTCAACGTTAATATATTTGTCCGACCTTTTTGCTAGCTTCTTGATTTCTGTGGCAAAGAATTCTTGCGGTTGACGTCGAAGCCACTCTTGTACTTTTTCCTTCATTTTTTCATTGTCGGTGAACCTCTTTCCACCTAGGACATCTTTGAGAGGTCCGAATAGGTAAAAATCACACGGAGCCAGGTCTGGAGTATATGCGGGATAAGGCAAGATCTCCCAATCCAGTTCTTGAAGCTTTTCTTGGGTAAGTACGAGGACGGGCATTGTAAATGGTTCTGAATAATATTGTGAACAATTCCAACGCTTACCCCAACCTCCTGAGCTATCATTTCAACAGTAATTCTTTTGTTATTACGAGTAAGTCCATCAATCCTCGATTTCAACGAGGGATCGGAAACTTCGAGTGGATGTCTACTTCGCTGCTCGTCACACACTTCGGCCACTTTTGAACAGATATATCCACTCGTAAATGTTCGCACGGTTCATGCAACTTTGTCCATACTGAAATAACATTCTAGAATGCATTTCACTTGGTTTAACACGTTCTGCTAATAAAAATCTGATGACAGAATGTTGCTCTTCTAAAGCGCAGTCCTCCAATGAACTCGCCATGATGAACTGGATATTTTGAGGGTATGTTTATGTTACATGATCGAATAGCTCATTAAAACTCATCAAAAGGTTGCCAACTTGCACTCCTAGAAGTATGGAGCGGTTGCGTTGAATTGGTGTAAGCTGAGACTAATTGTCTTTTTATTTATTGAATGACCCTCATATAAGGGAGTCTGGAAATAGGACACTTGTTTCAGTGGTGTAGCTAAATTCAAAGTGCATGAGGGGGGAGGAGGTTATATGAATACAAAACAAAATTTTGCTTATAAAGAGGAATGCCTGGGGTAGGAGCTTCTAGATAAAAAAAAACCTCTCTTGTAATAGACTCTAAAAGCTTGAACACCCCCAATATTGTGTAGCCGGCAGAGATTTTGTACAAAAAAGAACTCCTTCATACACGACAACTTTGAGAGCTTAAAATTGAATTAAAAAATCGATGACCGTGAAGGGAGACTACTTGCCAAAAAAGAACACTTTTATAATAACTGGTCAAGTGCAAGTTGAACTTGCGCAATTAGTGTTCCGTAAGTTGATTGCTTTTAAAATAAAAAATTTTTGATACGGAGGTATAAAATGATCAGTGACTTCACAAAACGCACCCCAATGAATTTTCAATAAAGTTTGTTTCCAATCTTTACTGAAAACTGATGATAATTTTCGTTCAATCTACACCCTGTGGAGAATATTCCAGAATTTTTTCAAAATTTTTTGATCAGTACTTTTCGGGATAATGGGGGGGGGGACAACGATTTTTCGCGATTTTTTAAAAATAATACAAAAGAAGAGTGTGCCCAAGTATTACATTATATATTTTTTACTCTTGTTTTCACAAGGTTTCATTTGACACCACACTCGATGACCTAGTAAAAAATTTTTTTTTTTCACTCCCGATTTCACCCCCCAAAACTAACCCCTTCAGTCAAAATTTAATTTTCAAAACTACACGGCCCTGATGAGACCATCAATTCCTATATTATTACCAAAATTCAACTTTCTATGACAAATAGTTTCGGAGAAAATCGAGTGTGACAGACAGACAGACGGACAGACACCGAAGTCATCTTATAAGTGTTCCGTACGAAACAATAAAAGTGAACTTCAATAGCTTAAACCCTTCCAGTCAGTGGATTTAACAGCTTTCTGTTTTACAAATGAATGAAAGCGGGAGGGAGGCTTCTTACAAAAAATAATCCTTTTATACTCGTAAAGTAAAACTTTAACAACTTAAACGATTTCGATAAAAAAATGCACGTTCCTAGGAGGATTCTGTTTTCCCTATATGGAGGGGCATATGTCTGCTTATGTATCATGATATACGTTCTATTCAGAGCAATTTGCAGAATGAACGAGTTGGTAAATTATGTTATTTTTTCACTCTCTTCTCCAATTTTATTATAAACAGAATATAGAGGTGATTATATAGTCACCTAAAATAAAATCGCAGTTTTGGACCTTTTCCCTCTTTTTGGATTAAAAGAAATTAATTTCAAATACAGTTATTTTTAATCGAACACATATGGGAATACACTGTTTGATTTGTTATGAGAGGGCATGATGTGAACATGCCCGTGAACATGTCAAAATAGTCTGTAAAGGGAATTGAGCATCCCAAAAAGGTTTTTATTTATATGATAAGTCACAAAGTGTCAAGTAAAATTTTGGTTTAGATGATATCTTATAATAAAAAAAAAACGGCTAAGTGCAAGTCGAACCTGCGCAGTTAGTGTTCCGTAGGGTGATTGCTTTTAAAATAAAATAAAATTACATCTCGGTACAAGAGCGACTTGCCACTCGGTTACAGTTACCTCCACCATACGTCAAGAAACATAGTTTCTTTTTATATCAGATAAATTTTCATCGATTCTTAGCAATTTTTTTAAAAGTATGCGTGAAAGTATTACATCATATATATTTTTAACTCGTATTTTCACAAGCTTTCATTTCACACCCGATTCAATGACCTGGTGAATTTTTTTTACATCTGATTTCACCCCCAAAACTAACCCCTGAAGTCAAAATTTAACTTTCAAAACTACGCGCCTCTAATTGGGCCTTTAATTCCTATATTTGTGCCAAATTTCTACTTTCTATGTCAAATAGTTTCGAAGAAAATCGAGTGTGACAGACGGACGGCCAGACACGCACCGAAGCGATCCCATAAGTATGTGTGTGTACGGAACACTAAAAATACTTTTGAGATGCTTATAAAAAAATTTGGAAATTTCTGATTATAAACCCCATCATCTTCATCGCATCCGAAACCAATGTGTTAATCTGATGACTGAAGTTCAGACTAGAATCAAAAACAACGTCCAAGTCCCTAAAAGTTTCCATTCTTTGCAACTGATTACTACCAATATTATATTTATAGTTTGCATTGAGCAAGAGACCATTGGCGACACACCACATCTGCACCGCGTCAATCCCGCTCTGTAGTCACTCACAGTCGTTACCGGACTCAACTTAAACATACAATTTCAGATCATCCGCAAATATCTTGTATTCCACGCTAATGACATGCTGGATATCATTCATAAACAAAATGAATAACAAAGGCCTCATGTTCGACCCCCTGCGGAACACTAGACGTTGCATGAAACGAATGCGATCTAAAACCATTATACTGTATATATTGTGACCTGCCCACCAGATACGTCTTGAAAAATCTAACGAAATTAGGTGTGAAACCAAAATTCAAGACCTTATGATCTATTCTATCAAATACCTTTGAGAAATCCGTGAACACCACATCAACCTGGAATCTCAAATCAAGCACTTTAGAAGTGAAATGCACCTCACGAAGCCGTGCTGTCACATCGACACATTGGTTCAACCAAAAAGTTTCGAAAATCCAAAAATAAATGAAAACGGCCTATAATACTCGACTACCCGTTCTTAAAGATTGGACATATTGTAGTTATTTTCCATCTCAAAGGATATCTTTCACTGGATATTGCCAGGTTAAAAACTTTACTAAGAGGGAGGGTTAATACATTTATGGCATCCGTAACAAAGAAGCTGGGCACAAAATCCGGGCCACTGGACAACTTTGGTTTGAGACGCTTCGACACCCTCATTACGTCATCCTTACTAAAGCACGGCACGGTCTGACATGTCCCCCGCATACAGAAGGAGAAACACCGATGACATCCCGTGCAGTATTATAACCATCCCGAAAATGAGCAGCAAAAGCATTAACAATGTCACCTGGATTATTGAAATTTGTATTTTGATGTCATCTCTCTTGGAATAGCACAACTATTTCTCCTCTGCTGGATGTACCTCCAAAAAGCTTTAGGATCATTATCAATACCCTTCTCAATATTCCCAATATACAAACTATATGCAGCTTTTACCATCTCACTAGTCTCCCTCCTTAATTCCTTAAATCTTTCATAGTAACGCATATTATTTGATTTCTTAATTTCCTGAAAATATTGTTACGTTTTAAATTTTTTAGAATTTCTGCATTATACCAAATAGGAAAGGAATGACGTCCATTTTTAAACAGAGGCACTGACCTGTCAGATATTCCATACAGTATATCACAAAATTTGTCGCAACATAAGTCCACATTACCATACTGATCCAACCCACGCCAGTCAAGCCACAAGCAGGTCCCCGTACAGTGCATGAAAATTAGCTTTTTTAAAATTGTAGTATCCAAATTGATTATCATTATTCAAAGGGTATCTGCCAGGTCCCACCACCTCGACTGCAACATCAGCATGAAGGGCTGGGTGATGGTCATCCTCAACCACCATAGGACAATTATCTCTCTGAACAACACGGACCAAATTAGAAAATAGCAAATCTAAACATCTATTATTGTTATTGCGAACGTTATTATGCTGTTTGAGAGAGAAAAAGGCCACGAAATTATGTATCACATCACATTTGATATCATTCATAGACCCTTCATTTATAAAATTTGAAAGATTAAAGCCACCCACCACCAATATACTCTTACCAAAAACATACTCCCATGATTCAATGAACTCAAAAACATTAAGGTAAACATCCAGAGGGGAGGAAGGTGGTATATAAAATAATAACAATATAATAATAACAGAACTAAACACTATTCTCTAGACATAACATAATGGTTGTCGGTCTGTCTGAAATACAGAGACAGTGTCATTTTCGCTCCGAGAATCATTAGATATGCTTCTCTGGAAGTAAGGATTATTGGGGTAGCTTTCGTCATTCCTAATAATATTTTTAACCTAGTTAAAGGGTATAATTTAGTAAAAGATCGCATAATCACGCTTAAACTTCATATTAAACCTGTTACAGTAAACTTTGTTCAGTTTTATGCTCCAACAAAAGAAGCAAATGATCAAGAAATAGAAAAAAATTTACTAGAAACTCGAAACTACTTTGTCGAATATACCGAAGCGAGAATTGACGATAGTTCTCGGCGATTTTAATGCCAAAATTGAGAAAACTAGTGAAGATCACTATGCAAGGGCAGCAGTTGGTAGACATGGCATTGGCGAGCGGAATGCAAGAGGTGACACACTACTGCAATTTGCGATTGAAAACTCTCTCAACATCGCAAATAGCATTTTCCAATATCACATAAGACATATGTATATATGGTTCTCTCCAAATGGCCTATATAAAAATCAGATTGACTATGTGCTAATAAATTCAAGACGGCGAACCTCCCTCAGTGATTCGAAAACATATCCCGGGGCAGTTTCCGACCCGGATTATCAATTATTGAAGGCCGAATTTAAACTAAAATTGTTGGCACCAAATAGAAAGACTCTAAAAAGTTTATTGCTACAGACACTCAGATCTCTCAACCAAACTCAATGAATAGTATTGATGACATGTCTACTCCAGAAAAACTTTGGACAAATATAAAACAAAAGCTATTGAAAGCTGTAGCACAAACCCAGAACAAAAGATTTAAAAAAAAATCAACCGTGGATTTCGGAAAAAATCGGAAATAGAACAAATCACGCAACAGTTCAGTCCCAATCATTGAGTGCTAGAGAATGAGAATGACGAGGATATAACAGACTTCGAAACAGTTTTGCGAACATCTTTATCAAGACCCTGAGCCGACTAACAGACCTTACGATAATATTGAACTGCCGGAAACCAATATCCTTAAAGAAGAAGTAGAAGAAGCTTTTAAAAAACTTAAAAAAAGGAAATTATGTGGTCCTGTTGGTATTCTGGCAGAAGTGATCCTTGCAAGTGGAGGAACGGGTATACAGATATACCTAGAATTATGCCGCAGGATATGGTGTACCGGGCAATGACCCACTGACTGGTTGAGATTAACTCTTTTCCCCCTTCATAAAAAAGGCTTTAAGAAAAATTGTGAGAACTACAGATTCATCGCTCTGATGTCTCACTTCAGCAAGATGTTTCTCCAAATTTTAGATCGCACACTTAGAACATAGTTAGTTTATCAGATACCTGATATGCAAGCTGGATTCATAAAGGGAAAGGTTACAAGAAAGCAAATCCTTAACAGATTGTCAAAAAAGCTAGAGAATACAACGTTCCTCTGTATGTCTGCTTTGTTGATTATTGAAAAGCCTTCGATATTATTAAATGGGATCATCTTTGGAATATCTTAGTTGAAATGGGGGTACCTCAACATCTGATAGTACTTGTCAGAGCCTTATATGAAGCGAATATAGCTAATGTTCGAGTTGATGGTTTTGAAACTTCCGATTTCAGAGTGAAGGCCGGGATAAGACAGGGATCTATAGTGTCGCCGATGATATTTAACATGCAGAGCACATCATGAGTGCTGCACTTCACAGATGGGTTGCAGATGTATCCATAGGTAGTCGTAAGATCAGTAATTTGCGTTATGCAAATGATACTGTTCTATTTTCTACTTTAGAAACAGAAATAATGGAGGTGATTAACAAAATGGGAATAAAGGATTGTTACTTAATTGTAGAAAAACGAAAGTAATGATTATGGATAAACCAACTAACAATGGGCCTGATGTAGATCGAGTGGCTGGCTGAGATACTATAGAGAACTATATATATCTGGGATCTCTAATAACAGATAGAGGTGAGCCTATAGAAGAAATAAAGAAACGTATCGGCGTAGCGAAAATGGCTATGACGCGAATGACTAGGGTATGGAAAGATAAAAGCATCACCATAGGAACTAAAAAGAAACTAGTTGATTTGCTCGTGTTCTCTGTGTTTGTGTATGCTGCAGAGACTTGGACAATAAAGGCAAAAAATTACTCCTTTGAAATGTGGTACTGTATCGCACAAACGTCTGCATCCTGAGAGAACACAGAGACTAATAGTTGAAATTAATGCTAAAATTCTGGGATATTTTGGTCACATTTCCAGAAGAGACGACGGGGGGGGGGGTCATATCGCTTGTAAATGCTCAAGAGGATGCTCACAAAGTAGATGGCTGGAGCAAGTGAAGAATCTAAGTGGAGTTCCAGCACATGTAGCTTAACATCTGGCACAGGATAGGGAACGGTAGAAGGATACCATAGGGCGTTACCTTCACCCATTTTGATCATGGCATTTCAGCCATGAAGTATAATAACTGAGAAGAAGAAGCCTGTAGTTTTTCCTACCTTTTTGCTATTTTGTTGAAGTTAGCTATTAATTTTAGAAGAATCAGTTATTAATATAAAAACAGGATATTTTACGTAAATATTTAAATAACTGATATATAAAACAATGTCTAGAAATTTTATCGATAAAAATCAATAAGTTTTGAGTGGTTCTTAATGAAGTATTTAATATTTAAAATTTCCGGATTCATTAACCCGGAGCTCAGTTAGCATCTTAACTTGGTATAAAGAAGTGTTAAATAAAATGCTTAAATTTGGTCTGACTTTATTAGCTGCTTTAGCAGTAACACATGTAAGTACATGTTAATTGTATGAAACATAAAGCAGTTCAACAGATATGCTAGTTATTTTTTACAGAAACATAATCGCTAATTAATTATTTTAATCACTGGAACATAGAGAAACCGTATGGTGGCAATGAAATATATATATTTTATTTTATAATAAATATTATAAGCAGCAATTTTAAAAAGTTTATTCAGTATTCGATTTTTGAGCGAGATGAGGTTGGACTTTATCTTTTAGGATCAAAGCTCTCTGGAAGTTAAATGCCATCGAAATAATCCGCATTTTTAAATTTATATCTGAGATTTAGCCGTGATGAATAAATTAGTCCGTCGAAACCTTTTTTTTTGCAATCGGTTTTTGTAGCATACCTGAATACTTTTTTTTATCTTTCTGATTAACTTTCTTTTTATTATTATATGACTATAAAATTTCGTGAGTATTGACATGGGATAAGGTGTTCTGTGAGAATATGCCATATGACTCGGACTCGCGTGCAACTCATTAAAACATGGACCGTCATGTGCACAAAATTGAGCTGACATAAGAGCTGAAGTTTGTTAATCTTTCTCACTGTCGACAATTTTTTACTTGGTTTTTGGAGCATCAGGAAGTGCACTTTAAATTCGGCCAAAAAATCATCTTCTGCGATCTCAATTTGGGTTGGGGAAAATTCTCATATAACTCATTTAAATAGACTTCAACCGAATTACTCTATAGTGTGGATTTTGGACAGGTGGTGGGTTATGCCGATATATCTTCTAATGTTGAAATTAATTGGCCAGCAAGATGTTGTGATTCAACATCATGCCACTTGTTTTTATGGGGTTACCTAAAATACAAAGTCTATGCTAATAGACTATAAAGATTTGATGGCTTCAAGAACGAAATTCGACGTGCTATTGAAGAAATTGTATGTATGTATGAAATAGTAACAGAAAATTGTGTGAAAAGAAACAAGATTTGCAGCCGAATCGAAGAATGTGTACTTTAATACTAAATAAATATCCAATTATAAAATCAATAACAAACTTGCTTCATTTAATCCAAATTTTATAAGTGCCTGGTACAGCCCTGCTTTTATTGAAATTTTTTAATAATTTTGTTTGAGAAGAAATAAAAAAATATATAATTATTATTTGAAATTTTCAGGGCAAGAATTTACAAGTAGAAGACTCTGTACAAGTACAAGTCTACTATGAGACTCTGTGTCCAGATAGTATTGCCTTTATAACGGAACAACTTTATCCAACATTTTCAACTCTTGGATCAGAGAAAGTAAAGCTTGAACTTATTCCTTATGGACATGCCACGGTAAGTTACTTAAGTCGAGAACTTTCTACTTTTCTTAATGTTAAATGTTTTGATCTTGGTATTTAGTATATAATATAGCTTCAGCTAGCAGTACAGCTGCTATGAGCATAATAATTGATTGATTTTCTTAAAAAAACATAGCGAATTTAAATATTATTATTATTATTACAAAAAGTTCTTCTTTCTCACATTTGATCAATGTGGTTCCATGTTTGGCTGACGGGCCAAAACCAAGTCAGCACAAACGCTTATTATTATTATTATTATTATTATTATTATTTAAAAATTATCAACCACGTACTCATACCATATATTATGGAATTTTATCACTAACTATTTGTCTAAATCTGTAACGAATGTTTACGAAAACCTATTTTAATTACATTTTATTTCGTAAAGATTAAAAATAAATTTTTAAAACATAAAATGCAGCGAGGTTATACATATACTGTTGATGGCTACATTATTCTCGTTAATGTTTATCTCAGACAATACTAAGTACAGAATTCTATCACTTTATTATGTCTATTTTTTAATAAGTTATTCTGTCGGTGGATTTATCTAAATCATTATATTATGTTGTATACATGCAGTTTTATATTACGAGTCCATTTTTTAATCTCACATTTATAGTTGACCCTTCAAGAGTACCTTAAGGAGACTTTCAATATAGTCTGTCATAAACGAGGTTCCTTATAGTATAGGGAACACTATGAACACGGGCTTTAATAAGATACACTGAGTACGAAGTGACTCTCATAGCTAGGTTATATTTATTAATCATTGCTATTAGAAACGTGCAAAAATAAAGTGTTTGGTGTAGTGGTGATATATACTGAGTAGTATCATTGTGCCAAAGATTCCACATTCCCAACTTAGATTAGAAACGTGTTTAACGTTGAAATCATTATAATTAGAAAAGTGATAACTAGGGAAACTTAGAAACTCAGTGGGCGACATTTATTCGAAACAATTGCTATTGTATTAAACGTACTGGGTGTAAAAATAATGGTCCTCTCTCAATCTAGATTAGCTAGTAAGCCTGACGGGACGAGATTCTTTATTTTTGACTCTTCCTTACTTTAATACTATGGAAAAGGTTACCAACAATAGTGGTCCGTTGAGCCACAGAGTTCCTTGCTTTTATTAATCATTATACTAAGTAAGATTGCATCACACTACATTATGATTTTTATACTAACGAGGGGCATTCAACAAGTAAAAAGACAAAGAATTATAAATAAAGAAATAATTATATAGTATTTAGTACCATAAGCTCACATACCTTTCATTGGTTTAAAACAGTTGCTTGATTAGTTTCGATATAGATAATATCTGTCATTTATTCTTGGGAAAAAACAGCATTCAATGATACAATTTCTGGGTATTTGTGGAAAGAACATGGAGTTTTCTAAAAAAAAATAATCGCATGTGACGAGACTTGGATTCATAAATACGGGCCTAAATTTACGCGTGAAAGCATAGTTAAGGTTAAAGAATCTCACTCAACCCTCGACAGGCAATGTGTGCTAGTGATATTTTGAGATGTAAAAGGTCCGATTTTCTGGAATTTGGAGATGGGAGAAGTACTTTTCGAATGAGTCTAGTATTTTTTTTTAAATAGGATACACTAAGTACTAGGTACCTATTATCATGTGTTCTTTTAGTTAAGTGTTATTCTATGTAACAGTACATAGCACAATTCGAGATAATTCTTAGAAATACCATATATACAGGATGTTTTTTTAAGTTGAGGTATTATTTTTAACAGGCTTTGTTACTCAGTAAAATAGCTCGTGTTTTCAATTATACCTAGACCATGAATTTTAAAATTGTATCTGCAAAATTTCGGTATGTATATCTGCAATAATAGATCAGTTACTTGGCATTTATGACTTTTCTTTTAAAACTTTGAACATGTCCCTTCTATTTTTAAAAAGAATCTGGCACTATATAATAGTATAAGGTAACCTAAAGAAAATTGGTATATTTTAAATTACCTTTTATTGCCTTGCCTTCATTTGATCTACATGTACTTAATCTTACCTGGAATTTAGCTAAACTAATGGGTTTAATCATTGATTTCGGAAAAATACTTCACTAAGATGTGGTTTGATTGAACTGATTCTTCATGATATCAGGGAGCAGCGTGGAGGAAGAAAAGGATCCAAAGGTTGCAAGAAGAACTTTCTAATTGATAGATGTATTACTCAGGATTACTTCCGATACAAAAGAAATGTGTCTATGGTATGGGTTGACTGTAGAAAAGCGTTCGACAAAACATCTCACAAACTGAGCCTTCACTGGTTAGGAAGGCTAAAAGTGGAGCCTACTTTGCATAACTGCATAGGAAAGTTAAAGGATTCCCCGGGTATAGATCCAAAAATAGAGAGGGCATCTCTTACAAAATCTCCAATGATTATGGAAATAGGAAGATAATCGAAAGATTAATGTATAAAGAGGGCACCTTCGGGGTACTCCGGGGTAACCGCAGGTCCAGTGGAAGCTGGGACCCCCTTCGGTTATTATTATATTTACATAATTACATAGAACGAACTAATACCATTTTGAAAAATTAAATTTGCCATAATATCAGTTACCCAAGAGGTACAAACTAAGTAGGTCAGTTTTAGAAGGGAGTTTTTCAAGGTCACTCATTAAGCCCTTGGATCTATTAATATGGACCTAAATCTATGCATAGCTAAGATTAAGGTTAAAGGATCTCACTCAACCCTCGACCGGCAATATGATGCTAGTGATATTTTTAGATGTAAAAGGTTTAGTTTTCTGGAATGTTTTGGAGGTACCACGCATTATTAATAGTCAGTACTACAGCGAGATGTTTGAGAGTAAAGTAACGCTTGCAGTCCTGAAAAAACGACGGGCTTTGCAAAGTAAAGCAGTACTGCTACCCGAAGAATATTCTAGCCCACACACTGCAAATATTGGAAAATGAGGCTGTGAAGACCTTCTGTCAAATCCGTCTTACAGATCATATTTCTTTTTGCTTGGTCTCAGATAGGAGTCATTACGTCATGTCAAGATTCGATAGAATAACGAAAAAACAAAAATAAATACTCAAAATGCTTCACACTTGAACATGGAAATCTTTTATTGCTAGCATAAAAAAAATAGTTAAGAAATGGGAGAAGTGTATAATTGTAGCAAGAGATTATATCGTAAAGTAGGTATATTGTGACCAAATCAAATTAAGCTATAACAACTTGACTCTTTCCTTTTCGAATGAGTCCAGTATTTTGGGTTAGGTACCTATCATCATTGTGTTGTGTTATTCTAGGTTTGTTTTTATCGTTCATCTCCCCGTCTGAATTTTATCCTTTTTATATATCCTAAGGATATCCGGCGGGGACGTCGTAATATCCCTCAACGCTGTCCAAGTGCCGAAACATAAATTTTTGTATTTGACGTCACGCCACAATCTGGCAATATAGAATTGTATAGGGTAACCTAAATAAAATTTATATATTTTAAATTACCTTTTATTGCTTTGCCTTCATTTGTTCTACATGTACTTAATCTTACCTGGAATTTATCTAAATAAGTTTGATCATTTTTTTTTGGAAAAAAGACTTCAATAAGATGTGGTTTGATTGATATAAAGTAATTTCTTCGTTTTATTTTAGAGAATAATTTATCTAGGGATCACAACAAGAAATTACTTCCTTGCTGATTTTTTGTAGATAATGCAAACTTTTATAATATCTTTGAATTGTTGTGGCTGTTACTTGATGGAAATTCATAACGAATGTAATGAAAGACTTGTTTTTGTCAAATTTCCACTTTATTTAGTTTCACAGAAACTGTATGACGCGTTTCGCTAACTATAGCTTTGTCTGATACAAAAATGATTTTTGTATCAGACGAAGCTATAGTATAGCGAAACGCGTCATACAGTTTCTGTGAAACTAAATAAAGTGGAAATTTGACAAAAACAAGTCTTTCATTACATTTTATAATATCTTTGAAACACGGCTTTTATAAGGCGTTGAGTTAAAAATATAGGCATTTATTGTATAATAAATATAGGTATCTTATTATTTTTTTATTATTTAGACTATTGATAATGATAATGGCACCAAAAGTTTTACATGTCAACACGGACCACAGGAGTGCTACGGAAATAAAGTTCACGCATGCGCTATCAACTTGAATACATTAGAAAACAGCTTAGACTTTGTGTTTTGTGGTGAAAATTCAGGAACTCCCTCTAGTGATGTTATTTTTAAGGAGGTATGTATTTTTATTATAAAAATAAAAAATAAATTTGAAGCAATACTGAGGCAAATATTTAATAAATCTTAAAATACAGACTTAGGAAAGTTAATTTGTAACTAATTAGCTTAAGATATTCTTTATAAAATATATCTTCAATAAAAAACAATATGTAATATTTTAACGTTATATTAAAAGATCTGATATCACAAACAGACTGATAAACAGATGTACATAAAAATATATCTACAGGGTGAGTCAACGATAGAGTAAAATTCATTTTCTCATTTGTTTCGGGAATGACGAAAAAATATTAAATACAATAGTTTTAGGGAATGTTAAGATGCACAGTTTAAAACTATTTTTGAGTATATAGGGTACTTCAAAAAAGTGTAGCCGATATAACATATGTCTTTTTAAATGCAACATCCTATTTCCTAATTTATTTTTAAATTTTGTGTAAAATTCTATAACTTTTTTTATTAATAATGTTATATACCTAAACCTAGTAGTTTTTCTAATATTTTAATTTTTTAAAAAAATACTAGTTTTCAGTTTTGTAAAAAAATTTCTGAAGGTGGAATACTCATAATTGGTACGAGCGTTTTATAGAGATGAAAAAAAGATATATGTAAAGAAATTTAAGTTAGATGCTACAGGGTGTTCAAAATAAATTTATGCATTTCGACTATTTTAAATTGAAAAATCTCAAATTTTTGAAATGGCACATCCGGTATATTATTATTTTTTCTGATAGATTTTACAAAACCTTCCAACTTTTATTAAGTATGTCATATACCTATTTCTAATAGTTTTGGATTTATTTTGAGTTTTCAATTTTTACCCTTGTTAGATCACTTCGGTGTGTGTCTGTCTGTGACACCCGATTTTCTCCGAAACTATTTTACATAGAAAGTTGAAATTTGGTAATAATATAGGAATTGATGGCCTCATCAGAGCCATGTAGTTTTGAGAGTTAAATTTTAACTTAAGGGGTTAGTTTTGGGGGATGAAATCAGAAGTGAAAAAAAAAAATTTTTTACTAGGTAATCGAGTGTGGTGTCAAATGAAAGCTTGTGAAAACACGAGTAAAAAATATATATATAATGTAATACTTGCGCGCACTTTTCTTTGTATTATTTTTAAAAAATCGCGAAAAATCGCTGTCCTCCGCCTTATCTCCAAAAAGTACTTATCAAAAAATTTTGAAAAAATTCTGGAATTTTCTCCACGGGGTGTAGATTGAACGAAAATTATCACGAGTGCCTTACCTTTAATAATTTACCTGGTATATAAAAAAAAACAAAAATTTCAAGGTCATCAGATTTTAGTAAATATTGGAAACAAACTTTGTTGAAAAATCATTTGGGGTGTGTCTTGTGAAGTCACTGATCATTTTATACCTCTGTAACAAAATTTTTTAGTTTAAAAGCAATCTACGTACGGAACACTAATTGCGCAAGTTCAACTTGCACTTGACCGGTTATTTATTTTATTCTAATTATTAAAATATCACAAATTATCTGTTATTTAAAATAGCGATTTTTAGTGTTCCGTACGGAACACTTATAAGATGACTTCGGTGTCTGTCTGTCTGTCTGTCACACCCAATTTTCTCCGAAACTGTTTGACATAGAAAGTTGACATTTGGTAATAATATAGGAATTGATGGCCTCATCAGAGCCATGTAGTTTTGAAAGTTAAATTTTGACTTAAGGAGTTAGTTTTGAGGGGTAAAATCGGAAGTGAAAAACAAAATGTTACTACCTCATCGAGTGTGGTGTCAAATGAAAGCTTGTGAAAACACGAGTAATATATATATATATATATAGTATATATATATATATATTTATATATATATATATATATATATATATATATATATATATATATATATATATATATATATATATATATATATATATATATATATATATATATATATATATATATATATATATATATATATATATATATATATATATATATATGTATATATATATATATATATATATATATATATATATATATATATATATATATATATATATATATATATATATAATGTAATACTTGCGCACACTCTTCTTTTTACTATTTTTAAAAAATCGCTGTCCCCCCGCCTTATCTCGGAAAATACTTATCAAAAAATTTTGAAAAAATTCTGAAATATTCTCCACGGGGTGCAGATTGAATTATCACGAGTGCATTACCTTTAATAATTTATCTGGTATAATAAAAAAACAAAAAATTTCAAAGTCATCGGATTTCAGTAAATATTGGAAACAAACTTTGTTGAAAACTCATTTGGGGTCAATCAACGTACGGAACACTAATTGCGCAAGTTCAACTTGCACTTGACCGGTTATTTTTAATACACTTACGTTATAACATCATAGTTGCCAAGACAAAATAAAAATGTAGGCATTGTCAAATTTTGACATGTCCATTAAGCAAGTAAAAATAGTTTAATTTGTTATAGTAAGTGAAGTATAAAGATAATAGTTATGGATTTTCCTAAAAATGAATTAATTGATATGGTTATATACTGGAGGAGGAGGGAAAAAATTGTCTTTTGGCAGTAGGGCTTTACGGAGCGAAGTACCCTAATAGACCATACCATCTAGAAAATTTTTTCAGTGCTTAATGGAATGGTTTGTTGGTAGTGGTAGCGTTGAGTATACGAAACAGAAAGTAGTAAACCAGAATGCTACCAATGAGGAAAAAGAAATGGAGATTTTACTTCATGTTGAAGATAATCCCTAGGTCAGCAGCCGTCAACTAGCTGACTTATTTGACACATCCCAATCTACGGCTAATCGCACCACGAGAAAATACAAGTATTATCTCTTTCATATGGAACTACACCAAGAACTTCAAGACCGTGATTTTGAACGACGAGTAAACTTTGTACCACCATGAATGGAGCAATAGAGGCCGATCCAAATTTTTTATCCAAAATAATGTTTTCTGATGAAGTTACTTTTCGCAGTAATGGAGCAGTTAACAGCCATATCAGAAAAAATAATAATATAGAGGGTGTGCCATTTAAAAAATTTGAGATTTTTCAATTCAAAATAGTCGAAATGCATAAATTTATTTTGAACATCCTGTAGCATCTAACTTAAATTTCTTTACATATATCTTTTTTCATCTCTATAGAACGCTCGTACCAATTATGAGTATTCTTCCTTCAGAAACAGAAACTTTTTTAAATTGAAATATTAGAAAAACTACTAGGTTTAGGTATTTAACATTCTTAGAATTAAAAAAAAAATAGAAAATAGGATGTTCCATTTAAAAAACATATGTTATATTGTCCACAATTTTTTGAATTACCCTGTATCTCAAAAATAATTTTAAATTGTGCATCTTAACATTTCCTAAAACTATTGTATTTAACATTTTTTCGTCATTCCCCGAAACAATTGACTCACCCGGTACAATTATACATAGATCTCAAAAATATTAAGTGTACAAATTATATCTCGGTTTTCACAGATCAACTTTGACATTTATTTATAATAAACTAATATAAATTCAGTCTTTAAGGTAATTCCTTCCACCATCTACACATGTTTTGTTATCTGTCAGAGAATTTTTGGATTTTATACCGGAAAAGTTACAGTTTTTTCGATGCAATGAACTTTTCTAGGTTTTTTTTTTGGCCTGTTTAACTAACTTAGACTGTGAATCAGTTAGGTATTGTAGAGGTCAGAATAGGTGGTTATTATTATTACTGATTAAGACAACGACAATTTTCTAGCCTCTTTTTCCCAGTGGCAGTATACTGTCTTTTTTCTTCAAGTGCGTCACTCACACAGATCAAATAAGTCGGTAGGATCCAGTAGTAATAGTCTGGCTAGATTGTGTCAACTCATAGTGGATCACGACCTCTTATTGCACTAAATGCGGAGCAATACATTTTTCATGGATGTTAGATTTTACGATGCTCGTTGATAGCTCACATAAATAATAATAATAAGGATATATAATTGTACTACTACACAGACTTTTCTTGGTCCAATATCCACATCTGCAATTACTTGTTACAGAACAGAGAGTAATAGACCAAAAAAGAGTTATTACCAAGAACAATCGCCTGACCCCTTTCGAATTACAAACCATCAAAGATACAGTAGCTGCTAAACTGAACACAAACCAATCAAACAATAAAAACAATAGAGCAAATACCGAACCAACTTCACATACACAACCACCCTGGTGAACACAAAAATACACACAACAAGACCCATCACCCAGCAGGAGCATAACTCAAAATAATATAATAAGGCAAATAGCAAGCGCCGTACGACACCACATCATAGACAACAAAATTAATCATTTACCACCCTCAACAACATCTACACATCACCCCGAATCACCTCTCATACAAACACTCAAAGCAGAAATGGAGTCACATTTAGCTCGATGGCCAGGCACCGACCCCACAACAAGAAATCCCATCCCTCATTTAATCTTCAAACAAAGTACGCAAACAATCCTCAACACATAATACCCCAGTACATAACAGACTTAAGCACAATCGAAGACATTCACACAATAATATTCGCAGCAGCAATCACCACTCTAACACAAAATAATCAAAAACTCCCGCAACGACAAAGAAACCCCAACAGCACAAAACCTAAATTCAAATGGCAAATAAGAATAGGAAACAAAATCAACATCAAAAGAGATCTAAGACTCTTTATTCAGTTTATGAACGGGAACGCATCCAAACGTGTCACACAGAGTGTAGACAAGATCAGATCCAAATCTCCCAACCGAACACTGTCAACAATTCTTGACACTTTGTAACAAAAAACTATCCATATATGCTGCAAGACTACATAGATACAAAGAATCAAACGAGAGGAAAGACACCAACAACCGCTACCGAAGATCAAAGCCGAAGAGGACAAACATAAACATGTGACAGAACAAGAAAATTCCACATTAACTACACAATAAATTACAGAAATAATCAAACACACACGCAATTGGAAGTGCCATGGAATAGATAATATTTATATATAATAATAACTATATATATAATAACTTCTGGTACAAATAATTTACTACCACAACGAAGCACTCACACATCAAATCAATAAAGCCATTCTACAACCACACACATTCTCCACTCTCCTTACACAAAGAATTACATACGTCAAACCCAAAAGCTCAGACATCACAAACCCGTCAAACACCTGTCTTCCAATCCTATACAAGATCAGGTTAGTTCAGGTTAGTTCAGGTTAGTTCAGGTTAGTTCAGGTTAATTTACCTGGTATATAAAAAAAAACAAAAATTTCAAGGTCATCAGATTTTAGTAAATATTGGAAACAAACTTTGTTGAAAAATCATTTGGGGTGTGTCTTGTGAAGTCACTGATCATTTTATACCTCTGTAACAAAATTTTTTAGTTTAAAAGCAATCTACGTACGGAACACTAATTGCGCAAGTTCAACTTGCACTTGACCGGTTATTTATTTTATTCTAATTATTAAAATATCACAAATTATCTGTTATTTAAAATAGCGATTTTTAGTGTTCCGTACGGAACACTTATATGATGACTTCGGTGTCTGTCTGTCTGTCTGTCTGTCACACCCAATTTTCTCCGAAACTGTTTGACATAGAAAGTTGACATTTGGTAATAATATAGGAATTGATGGCCTCATCAGAGCCATGTAGTTTTTGAAAGTTAAATTTTGACTTAAGGAGTTAGTTTTGAGGGGTAAAATCGGAAGTGAAAAACAAAATGTTACTACCTCATCGAGTGTGGTGTCAAATGAAAGCTTGTGAAAACACGAGTAATATATATATATATATTTATATATATATATATATATATATATATATATATATATATATATATATATATATATATATATATATATATACATGTATATATATATATATATATATATATATATATATATATATATATATATACATGTATATATATATATATATATACATGTATATATATATATAATATATATATATATATATATATATAATGTAATACTTGCGCACACTCTTCTTTTTACTATTTTTAAAAAATCGCTGTCCCCCCGCCTTATCTCGGAAAATACTTATCAAAAAATTTTGAAAAAATTCTGAAATATTCTCCACGGGGTGCAGATTGAATTATCACGAGTGCATTACCTTTAATAATTTATCTGGTATATAAAAAAACAAAAATTTCAAAGTCATCGGATTTCAGTAAATATTGGAAACAAACTTTGTTGAAAACTCATTTGGGGTCAATCAACGTACGGAACACTAATTGCGCAAGTTCAACTTGCACTTGACCGGTTATTTTTAATACACTTACGTTATAACATCATAGTTGCCAAGACAAAATAAAAATGTAGGCATTGTCAAATTTTGACATGTCCATTAAGCAAGTAAAAATAGTTTAATTTGTTATAGTAAGTGAAGTATAAAGATAATAGTTATGGATTTTCCTAAAAATGAATTAATTGATATGGTTATATACTGGAGGAGGAGGGAAAAAATTGTCTTTTGGCAGTAGGGCTTTACGGAGCGAAGTACCCTAATAGACCATACCATCTAGAAAATTTTTTCAGTGCTTAATGGAATGGTTTGTTGGTAGTGGTAGCGTTGAGTATACGAAACAGAAAGTAGTAAACCAGAATGCTACCAATGAGGAAAAAGAAATGGAGATTTTACTTCATGTTGAAGATAATCCCTAGGTCAGCAGCCGTCAACTAGCTGACTTATTTGACACATCCCAATCTACGGCTAATCGCACCACGAGAAAATACAAGTATTATCTCTTTCATATGGAACTACACCAAGAACTTCAAGACCGTGATTTTGAACGACGAGTAAACTTTGTACCACCATGAATGGAGCAATAGAGGCCGATCCAAATTTTTTATCCAAAATAATGTTTTCTGATGAAGTTACTTTTCGCAGTAATGGAGCAGTTAACAGCCATATCAGAAAAAATAATAATATAGAGGGTGTGCCATTTAAAAAATTTGAGATTTTTCAATTCAAAATAGTCGAAATGCATAAATTTATTTTGAACATCCTGTAGCATCTAACTTAAATTTCTTTACATATATCTTTTTTCATCTCTATAGAACGCTCGTACCAATTATGAGTATTCTTCCTTCAGAAACAGAAACTTTTTTAAATTGAAATATTAGAAAAACTACTAGGTTTAGGTATTTAACATTCTTAGAATTAAAAAAAAAATAGAAAATAGGATGTTCCATTTAAAAAACATATGTTATATTGTCCACAATTTTTTGAATTACCCTGTATCTCAAAAATAATTTTAAATTGTGCATCTTAACATTTCCTAAAACTATTGTATTTAACATTTTTTCGTCATTCCCGAAACAATTGACTCACCCGGTACAATTATACATAGATCTCAAAAATATTAAGTGTACAAATTATATCTCGGTTTTCACAGATCAACTTTGACATTTATTTATAATAAACTAATATAAATTCAGTCTTTAAGGTAATTCCTTCCACCATCTACACATGTTTGTTATCTGTCAGAGAATTTTTGGATTTTATACCGGAAAAGTTACAGTTTTTTCGATGCAATGAACTTTTCTAGGTTTTTTTTGGCCTGTTTAACTAACTTAGACTGTGAATCAGTTAGGTATTGTAGAGGTCAGAATAGGTGGTTATTATTATTACTGATTAAGACAACGACAATTTTCTAGTCTCTTTTTCCCAGTGGCAGTATACTGTCTTTTTTCTTCAAGTGCGTCACTCACACAGATCAAATAAGTCGGTAGGATCCAGTAGTAATAGTCTGGCTAGATTGTGTCAACTCATAGTGGATCACGACCTCTTATTGCACTAAATGCGGAGCAATACATTTTTCATGGATGTTAGATTTTACGATGCTCGTTGATAGCTCACATAAATAATAATAATAAGGATATATAATTGTACTACTACACAGACTTTTCTTGGTCCAATATCCACATCTGCAATTACTTGTTACAGAACAGAGAGTAATAGACCAAAAAAGAGTTATTACCAAGAACAATCGCCTGACCCCTTTCGAATTACAAACCATCAAAGATACAGTAGCTGCTAAACTGAACACAAACCAATCAAACAATAAAAACAATAGAGCAAATACCGAACCAACTTCACATACACAACCACCCTGGTGAACACAAAAATACACACAACAAGACCCATCACCCAGCAGGAGCATAACTCAAAATAATATAATAAGGCAAATAGCAAGCGCCGTACGACACCACATCATAGACAACAAAATCAATCATTTACCACCCTCAACAACATCTACACATCACCCCGAATCACCTCTCATACAAACACTCAAAGCAGAAATGGAGTCACATTTAGCTCGATGGCCAGGCACCGACCCCACAACAAGAAATCCCATCCCTCATTTAATCTTCAAACAAAGTACGCAAACAATCCTCAACACATAATACCCCAGTACATAACAGACTTAAGCACAATCGAAGACATTCACACAATAATATTCGCAGCAGCAATCACCACTCTAACACAAAATAATCAAAAACTCCCGCAACGACAAAGAAACCCCAACAGCACAAAACCTAAATTCAAATGGCAAATAAGAATAGGAAACAAAATCAACATCAAAAGAGATCTAAGGCTCTTTATTCAGTTTATGAACGGGAACGCATCCAAACGTGTCACACAGAGTGTAGACAAGATCAGATCCAAATCTCCCAACCGAACACTGTCAACAATTCTTGACACTTTGTAACAAAAACTATCCATATATGCTGCAAGACTACATAGATACAAAGAATCAAACGAGAGGAAAGACACCAACAACCGCTACCGAAGATCAAAGCCGAAGAGGACAAACATAAACATGTGACAGAACAAGAAAATTCCACATTAACTACACAATAAATTACAGAAATAATCAAACACACACGCAATTGGAAGTGCCATGGAATAGATAATATTTATATATAATAATAACTATATATATAATAACTTCTGGTACAAATAATTTACTACCACAACGAAGCACTCACACATCAAATCAATAAAGCCATTCTACAACCACACACATTCTCCACTCTCCTTACACAAAGAATTACATACGTCAAACCCAAAAGCTCAGACATCACAAACCCGTCAAACACCTGTCTTCCAATCCTATACAAGATCATCACAGCACCAATTTCCAAGAAAATAGAACGACACCTAACAGACAACAATATTCTGACCGAAGAGCAGAAAGGGTGCAGGAAAAATAGCCGAGGATGCAAAGAACAGCTGATCATAGATAGCGTGATCATGGGACAAACCAGAAAAGAACACAGGAACCTTCACACCGGTTACATAGACTAAAAAAAGCCTTCGACTCTATATCCCACAGCTGGTTAATCACAGCCCTAGAAATCTACGAAATCAACCAAATCCTCAGGCAAATTCTCATGAAAATTACAAAAACATGGAAAGTCAGAATCCACCTAAAAACACTACTCGAACGCATCCAAACAGAAGACCTGTACATCAGACGGGATATATTTCAGGGAGACTCGCTCAGCGCTCTGTGATTCTGCCTCTGTCTCAATCCACTCTCAAATACACTAAACAGAACAGACCATGGCTTCAACATCAAACACCAAAAAAAGTACAAACATAAAATAAATCACCTCCTATATATGGATGACATAAAATTTTACGCTGCCACAGAAACACAGCTGAAATAACTCCTTAGAATCCAGGAATCTTAGATATCAATATGGAATTTGATATAAGTAAATGTAAAGTGCTCCACACAACAAAGGCCAATGGAAAGGCCACCATGAAACAGAAACCATCAATAACGAAACACTCGATAACATGCTCGACAAAGAAATATACAAATATCTAGGCTTCCAACAAAGCATCAAACTCAACCACACTCACATCAAATTAGAGCTCAGAACCGAAACTTTTACAAACAAAACTCGACTTCAAGAATCTCACTAAAGCCATCAACACGTTCGCTGTACCTATACTTACATATTCATTCGGTATAATCAAATGGTCGCACAAAGACCTAGAAAACATCGACATTCTTATACGTTCTCAATCCACCAATTACATCTCTCTACGAATATACAGACCTTGCAACAGAAATAAAAAGGCTATGGAAACAAGAAAAAGTCGTCATTGTCTCCCTCACCATATCAGCCACAGGCTTTACACCAACAATATTCACACCATACTTACTACAATTAGGACTCAGACAAACATACAAAAAAAATATTCGGAAGTCAGTGATTTTGAAAACATGTAACATTGTCATGTCATTCCTTAATACACAATGGTAATGGCGCTTATGCTGACTTGGCTTAGGCCCGTCAGCCAAACATGGAACCATATTGCCAAATGTGAGAAAGAAAAACAAAAACAAAGTAATAATAAGCGCTCAGGGGTTAGGATTCTCCTATTACGGGCATTGACGATCCCGAGGTACGTGAGTCATGTTGTGCTGTCTTATGTTGTCCAGATTATTTGAGAGGAAAACGGCACCTATGGAACCAGCCTAGAGATACTTGCTCTCTCGGAAACCTAAAATACCATATCTTCTCAAAACAACGAAGAACAAGAGATACAAAAATAATTTTTGGGGACAGACCAACAATGATAAGCACAGGAAAACACACCAAAACTATTTACCTTCTACTAGGCAATTCAATGTCGGGACATTTTGAGCTTTTGACACCACAGAACACTGAAAACACCACAAACAACAGTAAACCAATAAAAGAAGCATCGGGTGGGCGACGTAACGGTCGAGGACGTCGCGGGAAATGGCAGCTCGAAAATAGACCTGCCAAAAGTGTTGTGCCGGCGAGTAAGCCGACACCCACCAAGGAGGGAAAATCAAAGCAATGCATAAGTTGCACCACAGAAATCAACGAATATGTCATGCGTTGCTATAATAAAATCACCAAAGCTGGCAAAGAAATCACTAAGAAAAAAATTAATCGTCGCCTGGACCCACCGTAATCGATTCCAAGCACAACCGACACAGATACGGGACAAACACAACCACCACAGCCAAATCAAGCCACGTATGTTTTGCAAGGACAACATACAACTACCAAGGCCGGCAAACCAAGACAGTGGTTAAAGTGGAAAGGACGAAATGATCAGAACAGTGATGCGCTATTGCTACACCACCACCAATTGTTCCCCCTCGTCATATCAGCCACAGGTCATATACCAACAACATTCACACCACACTTAGTACAATTAGGACTCAACACAAATTTACACAAAAACATTCAGAAGTCAGTGATTTTGAAAACATGTAACATTGTCAGGTTATTCCTTAAAACACAATAGTAATAGCATTTGTGCTGACTTGGCTTAGGCTCGTCAGCCAAACATGGAACCACATTGACCAAAGGTGAGAAAGAAGAACAACAGTAATAGTAAAAATAATAATAGATTCCCTAGCAATGAAGATGCAGACGGCAGTTATCCTTGGTTCTCTCCAATTGCTCAGGCAGATGAATTTGGTCGATGGTCACTAATCGAACGGACGTGAGGCATGTTCATTAGTGGCGGATCAGACCGCGTGACAGCCTGTCTGGGTCGGAGACACAGGATTTGTTTTGTCGGTTTTTTTTTCCTTATAAGTAATAATAATACCATAATTGTCTCCTATTTTTTGAAATCAGCTACCGTGAACCACTACGAAGTAAGTTGGTATGGCCAGCGAATTTCAAGGTGTCATAAGTAACATAAATGATATGGGCTCAAATCGTTCCGAACAATAAGATTCTTCTGATATGCTTCTGACAACCCGTCTTGATTGGATAGAGATGATAGGCAAAGTGGAGAAGCTACAAGACGGATGCCCCTAGATGATGACACTAGCAATGAACAAAGATTCTTCAGGTGGACTGATAGACTCAGGGATGCTTTGTATGATTGCTACCAAAAGTTCAAGCGGAAGCGTAAATAATATATGCCCCATATGCATTCTTCTTAGTGCCAAAAGCATTCAAAACATCAAAATATCGCGAGCCAAAGATTACAAGACAAACGTGGCATATCTTCACAGATCCCGTCACCTTCGAACATCTCGAGAAAAACCTGAGGTAGTGGTTCAGCAAATAAAAGACGCAGTGGAAGACAGCGAGCAACGATGTTGGATGTCATGCGCGAAATACTTAAAAAATTCTCTGCCACCCACAGATATCTCGCTTGAATATTTATTCCAAAAAAGGGTGACTTGATCAACCCCAAAACTATAGACCAATCACGTGCTTAAACTCTTGTTACAAAATATTCACTTGCATTATCTACAACAGATTACTTAACACGATTAAATCGAGGCATAAGGCCTATTTTATATGGATAACCTTAAGCTTTATGCTGTTTCAAAATGAGACCTAAATCAATCACTTAGGATATTGGTATGGAATTTGGATTGGATAAATGTGCTGTTGTTAAGCTCGACAGATGATATACAGCTATCTGATGGGAACATTCCTGAGGAAATGTACAGCTATCTAGGTATTTCACAACATCGCCAGCAAGATATAGCGGAACAGAATTCCGTAGCAAGTGAAGGAAACAACTAGACAAGATTTGGTCGCCGGGTCTCACAGAACGTAATAAAGTTGCTGTTACAATATGCTGGCTGTACCAGTACTTTCTCTATTCCTTTGGAGTAGTCAAGTGGACTAAAGAAAAACTGCGAGCTTTGGATGTTAGCCCACGAAAAATCATACACATGAATATAACTGTATATCCTCAGTCCTCTGTTTCTCGAATATGTCTTTCACATCAACAAGGTGAAAGAGGACTTTTGAGCTTAGAGTGTCTGCATAATCGAATCGTTGTGGGATTAGCGTGTAAGGTTGCAAAAAGTCCCGATTTTCTTCTAGAACTGGTTTGCGGTCATGAACAGAGAAAAGTGGGAGCTTTCCGGTTTGGGGCTGAGGAAGATACAGCGGACAAAATTGGTCTTTGCAGTAAACTTTAGCAACGTCATCTAACAACAAAATGCTGAGGTTAACATCCTAGATTTAGAATCACCTAAAGTTAAGACAGCCATTAAAATAGCAGAACAACAAGAATTTTAGAGGCAGCACACAGAAAAACCCCAACTTGGAGTGTTTTATAGGGACATCGATTAGATGTATCTGTCGAAAAAAACTAACGTTTAGTTTTCTCTAGTCAGCATGTCTCAAGTCAGAGACCGAGGGATTTTTACTAGCTTGCTAGGATGGTGTGATTAATACTCTATTGAACAAGCCTATATTAAGTATAGGGCATGCAACAAAGAACCAAAATCACCTATACATTTACTTTCAGCGTGTCCTGTTCAAGCTTTTCTAGACTGCCTTATCTTCCTGGAGAGGAGGCTAAAAATCGAGTTTCTGGTTTACCGTACTTGAAAAACAACAAACAAGTTAGTTCATTTTCCGTCTTGTCCGTTAGCATTACACCGCTCTGCCCAAAAGTGTAAAGATAGACATATTTATCTTTCCGGTTAAAATTACATGGGTTTCAGGTGTTTGTTCTCCTCAAAATTTATTAATGGATATTTAAATGCATTCAGGAATATTGTTGTATGGTTTATAGATATTGAAAGAAAAATACCTCTGGTAAAAAGCAGTTCTGTGAGATGGAGGGGAGATATAGTCACTATACTTTAAATTAAGTGTGTAAACGTCAGTTCTGTGACGAATTTTAGCTGTTAGATACAAAGGACGATTAAAGAGTATGATTGAATGTAATAATCTGGCTGCAAGCAGTTTTATTCGACTTTCTATTTCAAGAGTCATGCTGTTTCATTTAACTTCTAAGAAAAAATTATCATATAATATCCACTATATCCGTACAATACGATTGCTCTAATGCCCTTCTCATCAAAAGTAACAATTTTAAGTAAAAGTTCTTTTTCTTGAACATAGATAGCAAAAAAGTAATATAGCGTCTGCTTTTTTAATGATAATAGTAATGATCTCCTGAGGCCCCTTCCGGGAATTCTGGCAAATCATCTCTAGCCGCTGCAGATTATGGAAAATAACTTTTTGAGATACTTTGAACGCATTTGCAAGTTTCAGTGAAGTTTGGCAAGTATCCTGCCAAAAATTTGCTAACCTTCCGTTTCTTTTGTAGATTGAAAATTCCCTCTTAAAGCTGCTGAAACTACTTTTGTACGACAGCTTTGTACAGCGTTTTCTTCCAAACCCAAATAAACTATTTTCCTCATCTTAGTTATGTTTTTTAAGTTAAATTGCGAGACGAAATCAGTGCCTGAAATATTGCGCTTCGAACGATATTGTGTCTACATGGGATTTTTCGGGTATATTCACACTATTATACCACGTTTTTAAGCTAAATACTTTAAAATGATTGTTGGGTAAAAAAAAATCCCGTTTGAGGTTCTATAGTGAATAAAGGGTTAAGGCCGAGAATTAATTTGTATACCTAATATATATTTTTTCTTTTCTTGTGTTAAGGGTTAAAAGTTACCAGAAAATTTAAAAATGAGATGGTGTTCCATATGGAACACTTATAAGATCACTTAGGTGTCTGTCTGTTTTTCCGTGTGTCCGTCCGTCCGTCCGTCCGTTCGTCCGTCTGTCTCACCCGATTTTCTCCGAAACTATTTGACGTAGAAAGTTGAAATTTGGTACTAATATAGGAATTGATGGCCTCCTCAGAGCCGCGTAGTCTTGAAAGTTAAATTTTTACTTAAGGGGTTAGTTTTAGGGGGTGAAATCGGAAGTGAAAGATAAAATTTTTTACTAGGTCATCGAATGGGGTGTCAAATAAAAGCTTGTAAAAATACGAGTTCAAAAATATGTATAATGTAATAGCTGCACACACTTTTCTTTGTATTATTTTTAAAAAATAAGGGGGGACATGTTATCTCGAAAAGTACTGATCAAAAAACTTTGAAAAAATTCTGGAATATTCTCCACAGGGTGGAGATTGAACGAAAATTATCACGAGTGCATTACCTTTAATAATTTAACTGGTACATAAAAAAAAACAAAAATATCATAGTTATGAGTTTTCAATAAAGATCGGCAACAAATGTTGCTGAAAACTCATTTGGGGTGTGTTTTGTGAAGTCACTGATCATTCTAGACCTCCGTAACAAAAACTTTTATCTTAAAAAACAATCAACTTGCACTTGACCGGTTATTTTTCAGAGTTTTAGTTCGTTACTTTAGTACGTTCATACATGTCTGAAGAAAGAAGCGACTATTTATTGGTTTCCATCAACATAATCAAGAACATTTATTTTATTAGATGATGAAATTATTGTATGTGTGTAATTCATCGAAATGAAAACAAATATTGTAAACCTTTGTGAATTTTTTTAAAAGGGGTTGCTTTAGGATCTGTAGTTACCAAAAAAGAATTGTACGATATTTGACATGAATTTAGAGTAAGACACCTTAGATTAATGTGTTTCATAAATAAATATTGAACGCCAATTTAAATTTCATACTTGAACCTATTGTTGGCTTGTATACGCTATAATTTTTTTCTTAGTAAGAGCAGGATGAGCATTCGTCCTGGTTTTGGATATTGAATAAACTGTAATCGATATTATTTTTAACTAAACATATAAGATGCTTTCAGAATTCTGGAAGTCGAATAATCAGAAAATAATGTTACTTTTTGGATTAGTTCCAATCTTAACGGAACCGATATATAAAGGTTAGAAAGTGACTTTAAAAAAATATTGTCTTTATGACTTGTATTTAAATAATGTTTACATTATTATATTATTTTGTATTTAAATTATTTACTGGATAAATAACCTTAAAAATATCCATTTCAGTTGTATTTTATGACATACGTACTGTCATTTTATCCAAGGAATTGTATAGTATATCGTTTTTGAACTGCACTTAAAATTGTAAACACAGTGGTATGAAAAAATAATTAATATTAATGTAAATTTTCTAAAACATTTACCTTTTCAATTGACCAAGTTATGTCTACGGTAAAGTAATTTGTTGAAAAATATTACGGCTAAAATAAACGGAAAACATTTTTATTTGGTAAAATTTTTAGTTAGTAATTCTCATGGGTCACAACTTTTAACTTAAAATAATTTTAGCTATCATTATTCTCAAATTAGTTTGATATATGGTATAAATTATGTATAAGTTAATATAAAAGAACCAATACGTTACACATTTATTTGTTATCAATAAATGGGAAACCCCATTATAAAGTTATAATATTCAATATATAAAGTAATAACAACAGTACAGTAATGAGTACTTTGGATAGAGAAAAAAAAACGATATAACATCAGAATTCAAAACACCCAATCTAATAAAACAGGAGACATATCAGTAGCCACACACCACTTTAATGACTTGCCCCTTAAAGCCGGACAGCGAGCCTCCTAATGGATTGATGGAAGGATTATTATTTAGGAAGAGCAAGGATCTCGTCAATGGACTCCATAGTTAGTACCGTGATGACCGATGCTAAATATCTGATTTTTTCTTAAAAACAACCTTCAACTGTATCTGCCCTAGGAGCGGTGGACAATCAATAACACCATTCAGCAATTTAAATATCGTGGAAAGATCTGACACCCTTCTTCTGTCCTCTAATGTCCGCAAACCAAGCATACTAGCAAGGGCTCTGTCACCACCAACCCCAATATATAAGAGCAATATCAATAAATCCTATTCTAGACACGTTCGATCCTTGCGCTATGAACATTGTAGTAAGGTGACCATACCGTTGATGCATATTCAAGGTGAGATCTTACCAGAGAACAGTATAACTTCTTCATTGAGTCAATAGATAGATCTCTTCTCTTTACCGCCTTCCATATGCGTTAAAACTGTCGGCAATTGTTAATGAAAATAAGAGTTCCTTTCGAAAACAAAATTAATATACCCAGCCTTTAAAAAATATTTCGGAATATGCCTTTATATCGTAGTAATTTATCATTAATGAGTACTTATATCAACTTGTGTATATGATTTGAAAGGTGGTCACGCATCTGTGTGTGAGCTACTTAAATAACAAAAATATAATTTGATTCAAATTTTGAAACCTCCAGTATAAAATTTCCTATTTTGAAGAAAATATTTGTCTTTCCTTTTTAGTGTGCAAGTACAGCTGGCATCTCATGGACGGACATTAAAGAATGTGTTACTAGTGGCAAAGGTGATGATCTGCTTGCAGCATACGGAAAAGAGACTGATTTAGTTGATCCAATTTTTATTCCCACTATTGTTTTTGATGGTGTATTTAACCAAAAATACCAAGATGAATCACTAACTTCGTTTAAATCTTTGGTCTGTGACTTTTTAGGAAATCCCGACGAATGCAAATAATAAATTACAATATTATCTCTAGAGATTTTATTAAATATTCTGTAAATTATTGTTTCCACAATTTAATACTTTTGTCCAATCAAGAACATTTGCGATATATAATGTAGTAATATATTAATACCGGTTACTTTACTTTACTTTTCGTTTGGTCCCTTGTTACTATACATTCCTAGATTTGAGATAAGTCAGGTAAAATTACGTATATAATTACTAAAAAAATACAGTACAATAGGTAAGTTATAAATAGGAATGCCTCCCCCTCCGAACACATAGAGTGCGTCCTCTTCCCAACACACAGAGTGTCTTCTACTCCCAACACGTGTTGCCTCCTCCCAAAACAAAATCATAGTGCCGCCTCCTTCCAAATTCCGATTTGCCTCATCAACCTCTCTGAAATATTTTTACATGAAAACCTTAACCACATATTACAGCTCAAATCCCACCACTATGAAAAGTTGGGAGGAGAGTTAAGAATTATATGGAGACTCGCCAAACTGTTATGTGTTTTTTTTTATGGGTTTAGCACACGTGCTACAGGAATTCCCTAAAACGCTCCAGGTGGGGCATGTGTGCGGAAAAAGCGATTTACGTTGTTCTTGATTCCTGTGGTGCAACTCATGCGTTGCTTTGATTTTTCCGCCTTAGTGGGTGTCGGCTTACTCACCGGCAAAACACTTTTGGCAGGTCCGCGTCCATCCGTCCGTTCGTGTATTCAGCAATATAAGAATATAATGTCAACATCTAATCAATCTATTGGTGATTTTTACCAAAAAGTTAATAAATTGCATAAAACTTTTTATGCATTAGTTACGGAACAGTTTTATTATTCTATGCAAAGTAAACTAGATTAGGTTAATTATTACAATGATTTGGCAAAGTTATATTCAGTTGGTACAGATTCTTGCGTGTGTTATTTTGAAACTTGAAACATATTGGAATTTGTAGAAAGCACTTAGAACTTTCGGTGTAAAATTCTTAAAATGAAGGAATGAGTGACGGAAATGAATGAAGGGTTTATTATGTTAGAGGCGTGTTCCCGACTGTATTCATTGGTCGGTGAAGAAACGGAAGCACAAGATTTGTCATTATATTTTCAATTAACATTGTGCTTTGTCAAAAAACGTACAATTGTGGGCCAGTCTATAAAGCAAAAGCCTTATCGAAAGTATTATTAGTAATAGCAGTAATTATCAGGATTCCATGTAAATATTTTATTAATTAGGTAAATATATGGCTTAAAGGTAAAACGAAGGTAAAAGGTAAAATTATTGAAAATTAAAGAAAATAATGATAAATATATTTAAGGTGTTTAATTCGTTCTTAAAAAAATTATAATGAATATTAAGATAGATGGCGACTTGGAATGATAAACACATCTTGGTTGATATAGATAATGTGTGCATTGATCTTAAATTCTGTAAGATTAAATATGTGCTCTATTGGTGAATTATAATATACTTGACGAAATCCGAAAATATTTAATATAAAGCTCTTGAGGAATGGCTACAGTAAGATGAGGAATTCTCCAGCAAAGCGTGGTTACTATAATCTTGGATTTTTTACCATCAGTGGTGGATGCTAGGGTTGTTGTTACTTCTTATGACAATTATTTCTAACTGAGAGTTCAAAATTATTTTATTATGATCTTCAAAATGTCCTTAGTACATATTTAATGGGATACCTAAAGAAACATTTCCTTTATGTTCATCACCGTTATAATTTCTTCTCATGATTACGCTTTTGGATACAATCCCGCATTTTCTAACTCTTCAATCATTTTGATTATAAGATGAGGAAGTTGTCCCCATATGTCGAACAGAATTGACATTACCACCATTCAAACCATACCATAATTCTTTAAATAAGCATCATCATCAAGCATCATTTTCTTTAGTTACTTGTAATTTTTAACATATCTTACGCTTATAAGCTAGAGGATATTTTCCTCTATATTGCAAAGCAACATCGTGTTCTAGTATAAATAATGTAGAATTAAAAAGATCCAGAGAAAGTACTTCCCAGCTTAAAATTAATTCATCCAATAGGAAATTTTCTTTAAGATTTATTGTTATTTGAATTTAAAATATAAGATTATTAGAAATTGTCGATTTAATGCTGTTAACCTTCATGAGTTTTACTTATTACTAAATAAAACCCGTTTTTCTTTTTAAGCTTTTTTATACTAACCTTTTTAATATAATTTAAGCTGCGTATTTTCTTGTTATGTAGAATTATTGTCGATCATTTAATTGTTTAATATGAAGTTTTATCCTTATGATTTCTCCCCTAAAATTAATAAGTTCAACCTCCTGATCTAGTATTTTAATAATTATTTTATTTATTATCTTAGTAGTTACTGGAAAATATATAAGATTTTATGGTGATTTTATTATTTTAGAACTAGGTGCTACACTGAGAAAAAATTGATATTTTATATGAACTGGTGTACCATTACGATATGATCATTTAGCAATACTACAAATATTTATTGAATTTACTTTAATAATTTCTGCAGCGCAATTTGATATATGTTCTACATTCGGTTCTAATCGTTTGTTTTTAAACTCTAATAGTTTACCAATCGTTTCGTCTCAAAACTGAAGATTTTAGGTCTGCGAAAGGATTGGTTCCAAAAATGCTAAAATTATTATCATCTTTAAAGTAATGATTCTGTAAATACTTATTTATATCAACTAATTTGTAGCTACCTGTCGGTATAATGGTTATAATATTTTCCTCATGAATCATTAAACTGTTGCTCATATCAATACTAGGGATTGCGTTAAATATCCCAGAATTTACCAGTTCAATAACATAATCAGTATTTTCGTCTAGATGTATTGGAGGGTTAAATTTTGCTGGTAAAGGGGCAGAGTTACCACTAATAACATAAATATAATGAGTATGATATAATACTTTAATATTCTTGTAAAGACTGAAAAAAGATTAGTTATGATATATTATTATAAAGAAATTTTAGATATAGTTGACCGCAATTGGTTTTCTTAAAAATTTGATAATTGTCATAGATATAATTAACCATGTTTTTGTTTTTGTCGCTATAAAAATATGTATTAAATTTAGATGGAGGTTGATAATTACCATAACTATCAAGGTATAGTATATTTGTTTACATAAGCTGCCTAATGGGTACCATTACCCTTATAAATGTCTACATTAACAATACCACTTCCATGTTTATTTTTTAAAGGTAATTAATCCCTCATAAATAAACCTTGAAAATTTGGAATTTGTAAAAACTTGACTGCATTTTAGCCTGTGCTTTTTTCTTTTTGTTAATGAGCATAGCACACATGCTGCACAGGAATGCCTACCGCTGCATCATTGACAGCTTTTGTGATCCCCGTTGCTCCTCCTTCAAGAGCGCCCAAAGTCGATAAACCAGCAAAAAAAACGGTATCAGTGGCAGAAACCCTCCAGCCCACAGTGATTCGGCAAGAACATGCTAGCGGGACAATATTTATGATGTAATTTCCAGGAACCACTGATAACGACTTGTAAACAACCCCCCCCCCATTTAACGAATTCCAAGAATTAATTTGTTTATCACCTCATAAAGGTATCTTATCAGGGGGTCAAAGTAATCCTTATAAGAGAGGTCATTTTCATTTGCAAATCAGTTGCATTTTATGCACACTTGTGATAACATATTTTAAAATTGGTAGCAAAGTGAAACGAGTTTTTTGTGATGGAATATTCTGTTGAAGGTATGTACTCTATTATGACTTATATTTTTTATAAAAAATATGTATACTTTTGGTGTAATATCAATTTGTAAATGTATAGATAAATCCAGCAAATTTTATATTAATTGTAAACTTTAAAAGTAGCAACTTTTTTTTATCCACATATATCCACCTAGATTTTTCTATATGTAATACCTACAACGTTCAGGCACGGATTCATATATATTATAGACCCCGAAAAGGCCCGAAAGTAAAATTATTTTATTTTTTTCAGAACGAGTCGTGACTATGACGAAAATGGAGTTTTTTGAAGAATGGCTAAAATATGACAAAACTGAACGAAACAGTGGCATTTTTTATTATATAAGTGAAAAATTCAATATGTCTGATGTTTCTGACGATTCTCTAAAACGACTCAAAATGAAAATATCAAGCCTTTCAGCAAAATTCAATCAAAAGTGGATTTCTTTAAAGTGTAACAAAGAAATGTTTCTAATCAAACAAAAGATTGGTTAGAGGGATCTGGAATCGAAATAAAGATGTGTGTTAACCAGCCGTGCACTTCAACATCATCAGCGGCTCTTTTTCCGTCAATCATTTGAAGACTCGTCAACGAAAACGAAGAGACGGAGAGTAGAAGATCTTTTGGAATCGCGAAGTGCAAATGAGCTTATTACAGCAGCTGAGTTAGCTACTCGAAAAGAAGGGCATCGAAGTGTTGCTAAACAGATCCATAACGTCGCGGTCAGTGAAACTAGAGAAAAGAATAAGGGTTCTGAACAAAGTCGGCAGTTAACACCAGACGAAGCTTTAGCTTATTATGTGGACTCGAAATCGACTTCTCACTCATATAAACAAACAAGAAAATGGTCAATGAAAGCGGGACATCAAGTGTATCCATCGTTTTATAGTTTAGATAAGTCCAAAGCTTCTTGTTGTCCTTCTGACGAATATATTTCTGTGACTGAATCTCGAGCTGAAATTAAACTTCACGCGATTTTGGATAAAATGGCTGAACGATTAGTTAAAGCTCAGACGGAAGTCATTAGAAGTGTGTTACCTCGTTCATATTATACGTTGGTAAGCAAATGGGGCTGTGATGGGTGTTCGGGGCATAGCACGTATAAGCAGAAATTTGAGAACACTAACGCTACAGACGAATTTTTGTTCGTATACTCATTTGTCCCTTTGAGACTGCTCGATGGCGAAACTGTGATCTGGCAAAATCCAAGACCTTCCTCTACTTTATATTGCCGTCCTATTAAGTTTATTTTTGCCAAGGAGACAAAAGAGTTTACGAAAGAAGAAACTTCTAAAATTTTAGATGAAGTAAGTCAGCTTCTTCCAACATTATGTAACGTTGCTGGATCTCAAATCTCTGTTAAACACGATTTGTTGTTGGCAGTGACTGATGGCAAAGTGTGCAATGCCTTAACAGACACAAGTTCAACACCAAAGTGTTATATTTGCGGTGCCACCCCGTCTACTATCAACGAGGAGTCAAAGAAATATCCCCGCAAAGAAGAACGCCTTGCATTTGGTTTATCTACTTTACATGCATGGATCCGCCCGTGTGAATGTTTGCTTCACATCAGCTATCGTTTAGAAATAAAAAAGTGGCAAGTCAGGGGAGATAACGACAAAGTTATTGTGAAGCAACGCTCACAAGAGATACAAAAAGTGTTTAAAGATCGTATGGGTCTCATTGTAGATAAACCAAAACCTGGGTATGGCAACACAAACGATGGAAATACAGCACGTAGATTTTTTCCAAAGCTGAATTGAGCAGCGAAATTTCAGGATTAGACGTAAACCTTATTCGTAGATTTCATGTAATTTTAAGAACTTTGTCATCGGAATATGACGTAAATTATATAGAATTCGAAAAGTTTTGTGTTGATACTAGAAAATTATACCTTGATCTGTATTCGTGGTATTCCATGCCCGTTACTGTGCATAAAATTCTTGTACACAGCGCGGAAGTTATCAAGTCTTTTCTTCTTCCCATTGGACAACTCTCCGAAGAAGCCCAGGAGGCAAGAAATAAAGACTGTCGTAGATTCCGTGAACGGCACACCAGGAAGCGGTCACGTATTGCCACAAATACAGATCTTTTGAGAATGCTTTTAATTACGTCTGATCCTGTTATCAACTCGTATAGAGAATTACCGCGAAGAAAATTTACTTCTTTGCCATCGGAGGTTCTGCAGTTGATTATCCCACCTTCATTGCCGTCCGAAACACCATCAGTAAGTCATTATCACGAATTAAATGAGGAGGATTATTTACTCTCTGAATATTCTACTGAATGGGAGAGCGGTGATGACGACTTATCTGATGGTGATTAGTAGGTTTAAGTATTTTTTTATTGTAATTATTATTCTTATTTTATTGTGTGTTGTAGTTGTTTATAATTCATGCCTTAGTATATAAGTTATTTAATATTATATTTCTTTTACTTATACACCTTGTTATTGTAAATAATTGATATATAGATACTGTTATTGTACTAATTTATTTTAAAAGAAATAATATTTTGTAAATTAATAAATGTGGGTACTATCATTATGATTTTTATTTTTTCCTAGAAATTTCTTTGTAAACAAACATGATTGTGCTTTTCACACATAATGAGTAGGTAGACGTATGTAGCTAATTAAAGAACAATTAGCGACAATAGTGAACAAATGAGACACATTAGTAAACCACTTCCGTCTTGCAGCTACATATTTCGATTAATACACATATAGTACACATTTTTCAACTTTTTTTTTCTTAAAATAGCTTAAGATACCTGGAATATATACATAAACAATTGAAATAAGTGAAGAAATAATATTGTCCCGCTAGCTTGTACTAGTCGAGACACTGTGCAGCCTTAGGAAATGTTTTTTTTTCTTTTTATGGGTCTAGCACACGTGCTACAGGGAAGTCCCTAAAGCGCTACAGGAGCGACACGTGTGCGGAGAAAGCGATTCACGTTGTTCTTGAATCGCTGTAGATTGTACTCGGTGGGAAACACAGTACGGGGCAAATTATTCCAAAGGGATGATGTTCTCCATATAAAAGACTGCTTGAAGAGCGTTGTACGAGGAGTAACAAGCTGAACCTCATACGGATGTGAAGAATTAGCGCGACGTGTACTTCTAACATGCACCGCTCTGGGAGGAATTAAGCGGGCCACATCGTTCGAACACTTTCCATGAAAGTACTTGTAGAATAGGCTCAAGTCGCCAACCGTTCTTCGATGTACCAGCGAATCAAGGCCGTCGGTCAGTTCCGGGTCTCCAATCAGATGAACAGCTCTTCTCTGAATATAATCCAACAAATACAGTGTATGTTTGGGAGCGGAGCTCCAAACATGGGAGCAGTATTCCATAGTGGTTCGAATTTGAGCTTTGTAAAGAATTAACAGTTGTTGTGGAGTGTAAAGCTTTCTGGTTCGAAATAATATTCCCAACTTTTGAGAAGCTCCCCTTGCTATGCCTGCAACATGTTCATGCCAGGACATATTTGCTCCCAAATTAACGCCCAACAAATTGAGTGACGATGTTAAAGGGATGGAGTGCCCCGACATAACTATGTCGGGTTCAGCAACGTTAACTTTTTTAGAGAAAACTGCCGCCTGGGTTTTTGTAGCGTTAAATTCCACTTGGTTACTGTCACCTCAAGATAGAATTTCTTCCAGGTCTTTGTTAAGTTGAATGACTTCCTGCTGTCTGCGGATATTCGTCTGAGTAGCCGATGTCCGAGCGTTCAAAGTGAATGAAGAGATAAGTGTACTGTCATCTGAAAAGCTGTAGATTGGATTCTCGATCTTTTCCAGCAGATCGTTAATGTAAATGAGAAAGAGAGTAGGAGACAGTATGCAGCCTTGGGGTACCCGGCGTTGATAGTGAAGGTGTTAGAAAGAAATCCGTCGACTGCCACTCGTAAAGAACGCTCTTTGAGGAAACATGAGAGCCACAAACAGAACCTTTCAGACATACCATAAGAACGCAGCTTAGCCAACAGCCCATCGTGCCAAACACGGTCGAATGCCTTGGATATGTCAAGGGCAACCGCTCGAGATTCTCCAAAGTGTTCAATTGCGTTGTTCCAGACATGTGTTACATAAGTCAGAAGATCTCCTGTTGTTCTATTTTTACGAAAGCCATATTGGTGATCGCTAATAATGTTGAATCCTTCAAGATATTTTAGAAGATGCTGATTGATAGCCTTTTCCATGACTTTCGATATTATTGAAAGCAGTGCGATTGGTTGGTAGGTATTTGGCAAGGTCGTCTTGCCTTTTTTATGTATCGGCTGAACTGTAGCACATTTCCAGCAGGAAGGAACTATTCCCTTCCTGTAGGATAGGTTGAAAAGTGTACAGAAAACTGGTGTTAGTTCCCTCGCACAGTTTTTAAGAACTATGGCAGGTATTCCGTCAGGGCCAGAAGCCTTTTTGGTGTCTAGCTTCATCAGTATACGCTTTATGATACGCTGTCTGAAGATAACATCGGGCATCCTTGACTGCACTATGGGAATAGTAGGTGGTGTTTTTCGTTGGAAATCGACAGTAGAATGTGAAGCAAAGAGTTCAGCCAACAAGTTCGCTTTCTCCACAGGTGTCGTTGTAATAATGTAATATCTGGCCATGTGAGTGGTGGTATGGTGGATTTGGTGAAATTTTGACTAACTGCCTTAGCGACCGACCAGAAGGACCTGGAATTTTCGGGACAAGCAAGAAGTTTGTTTCTAATCCGTTGATTGTGTACCTCCTTGGTTTCGTCGATAACCTCTTTGCATCTGTTCCTGGCACGAACAAATGTGTTACGATTTATGGTGTTAGGATTTTCATGCCATTGCCGGTATGCAAGGTGTTTAGAAGCAACAGCTTCTTTGCATTTTCGGTCAAACCAAGGCTTGCCATTGGTAGGGCATTTCTTCGAAAAAGGGATGTAAGCCTCCATACCGGCCAAAATAACATCGGAAACCTCCCTGGCGCAGTCAGATGGGTCGTCGGATCGAAAAACAAACGTCTAACCAAGGGAAAGTTCGAAAATATTCCATGAGATCTTCCCATTTAGCAGACTTGTAGTGCCAAATTTTGCGCGGTTTAGGCGTCTCTCTGTCACTGATTGGTAGAATACTCGATGTCGAAAGTAGTTTATGGTCGGAAGAACCTAACGGCGGATTTACGCTGACCGTGTAAATCTCCAGATTGGTGGTTAAAAACAGATCAAGAAGACTGGCGAACTCTCCGACTCGATCAGGGATCCGTGTTGGTTCGTCAGTAAGCTGTGTTAAGCCACAACTGATTGAAAGTGATTCAGCTTCACGACC
>CM032454.1:93427120-93511863 GCA_019049505.1 Pachyrhynchus sulphureomaculatus | reverse complement strand
TATATATATATATATATATATATATATATATATAAATATATATATATATATATATACATATAATTATAATAATCATGGCACTTCAGTAAACAATTTAGAAAACATAAAAATTGTTTGTTGGAAATACCGAAAGAAAGTTAATTGTAGGACCATCAGGATGTGACAAAACCAATCTTGTTATTTGCTTAATTGAAGGTCCTAATGGTTTCTGGTTTGCAAATTTATATATTTATTAAAAATCTTTGTAACAATCTAAATATGAATATTTAAAATACCTTTTAGACCAATTAAAAAACAAACTGATTTTTTTGTATTAAACCATGAAGAAAATATAATTTCACCACAGGAAATAAAGTCAAACTCTATAATAATTTGGTGATACTGTCTGTTTTAATCAACACATGGTAAAGGATTATTTTTTTCTAGAAGAATATAGATTGCTTTTATTTATGTCACACACTCATTCATTCAAAAAGAATTGATTCGTGATATCACAAATTTAATTATGATAGTTCAATAAGATACAAGTTTAAACCATATTTATGATGACCATGTGAACGTAGATATGTCATTTAATCAATTTGAAAAATTATGTTTATTATATTCGAAAGATAAATGTGGATTTTTGGGAGTAGAAAAAGATTCTAATATAAAGTTGGAGCAATATCGAAAAGGATTTGATTTATATATTTACTTATAAAAATAAGCGAAATCTTGACAAAACATTAATTATGGACGACTGATTTTCAAGAAAACTTGTTTAAATCGAGAAAAGTTGTTAAAAAAAAATCAGGGTTGAAGAAGTGTAGAATTTGAGGCACAATCTAAATTGGAAGAAACCTATAGACCAATTACACAACCTTTACGACAACTATTTTTAACATTTGGGAAAATTGAACCAGCTAACCTAAAACGAATACGTCAATTCAAATTTTTATGAATCCTCAACACCACAGATTGTTTTTTTTTTCTGACACGTTAAGTTTACAAAGAAATCAAACCTTTCTGATATTTTGGAGCCGAAGAAACAAATAATAAATAGATTGGCTAATACAGAAGCTAATAATAATTGGTTGGAACAATATAATTAATTACCTCGTCAGTATGTTGTAAGAGATACAGAACATAAATTTGATCACCATTACGGAATAGTTTACGATTATAAAATGGATAGATTCTACCTAGGACTAACACAAAAGCCTATTGAGATTATTGGCAAAGAAGTAAGAGTTGCAGATATAAGATATCCTGTTACAGCAGGTTTATATGATCTGTTATTTAAAAAAGAAGCTGTTGTCTATAAACAAAACAATCTTGATAATTATATGGATATTTTAAAAAGAACTAACGAATATCGTAAAAATCACGATCCCAACGAACAAGTTCAAGGAAATGGTTCATGCAAATATGTGACGATAATAGAACCTTACTTACAAACGAAAGGTATCACTAAAACCAAAACTAATAATCCTGTTGAAATTTGATTCAAGGTTAATTAGTCAGAGGCAAAACAGGGTTAATAAAGCATCTTCAACTAGGAAAGGTGGGTGGTTTAAATTTAAAAAATAATAACCAGAATAGTTGATAGACTTCAAATTCACAAATGCATGCCAAACCGGCCATATAATGAAATCATTTCTATTATAGAAGAACGAAAAAAGTCAATATCATACAATGACATCTGTTAAGTTTGGCCTTTATATTTCAGAGCGTTACATAACTAGTGTAGATGTATTCTCATTGGAAAATTTCATATTTTCAAATATTTAGAATAAAATTTTCAAAGATTTTAAAAGCGATTTTAATTAAATATGCTCAAAATAAAAAATTCGATAATTCAAAATTTTAATTAATAATCTAAAGAAGAAATTTAATAAAAATAATGGAAAAATACCAAATATGTCAAGTATTTGAGCAAGATATCCACGGACAAGTATTAGTAAGAAAAAAACGGTATAAATGAAAATAAAGAGGAAACTATTGTAGGACAATTACATAAGCCTACTAGAAAAAATTATCAGTCAAGAAGAACAACTGTTAAAGGATTAAACGATTTATGGCAAGCTGAATTAGTTGAAATTCAACCCTATCCCTAGTAAATCATATTTTTTTAGTAATAATAAATACATTTACAAAATATGTTTGGACATAACCGGTTCAAAGCAAAAGTGGGAAGGATGTAACATTAGCAAAGAAAAAAAATAAGATGAAGCTATAAAGCCGGAAAGTTTGCAAACAAATTTGGGGAAAGAATTTTATAACATTTCAATAACTAATAAGAGATTATGAAATAAATCATTATAGTAGTTTCTCCAATTTAAATACAAGTATATTGGAGCGGGTTTCCCCGAACTTTAAACAACATTATGTGGAGATATATCAGTAATCAAGGAAATATAGGTGGTATAATATTTTACGAACTATTGTAACAAAAAAATGCAATCATACTATTTATAGAACTATAGGATACAAGACTGTTGAAATTAAGAGAATAAATGAAGAAAATATATTATTAAATTCATTTAATTTTAAGAAAACTTTTGATGTATCAAAACTTGAGGAAAACGATTTTGTTCGGATTTCCAAGTAAAGAGAAGCATTTGATAAGGGATACACTCCAAATTGGTATACTGAAATTTTTCCGCTAAGAAAGGTACAGCTAATACATATTTCTTCATAAGATGCTAAAAATGAAAATATTGAGGTTAGTTTTTATGATGAAGAATTTCGGAAAGTAAAAAATTAAGAAAAAAGGAAATAAAGTTTTCATTAAATGGTTAGGATTCGATAGAACTCGTACTCTGATCTGCAAGAAATAAAACCATACACGGTGTTTTGGAGCCAAATGAAATAAAAATATGAGGTGGAACCAAAATTTTGATGGTTTTGATCCTAGCAGGTATTAGAAACATTTGAAACCGTTATAAAAAAAATCCGTCCTTCGCTTTTTTTTTAAGCAAAAAACATTTTTTAATATTTTTACTAATTAAAAAAAAAATTAATAAATTTCGCCGAGGCTAGTATATACGATTTTCGTAGTTAAACAAATCTAAAACTGTTTTTCTCAGCTTATATTAAAAATTATTATATCTGATCTAAATTTCTATGAGAATTTTTTTTTTTTAAATATTGTTTAACCCATAGTAAAAGCGACGTCTCATTCGGCTCAAAGTAAAAATAAGGAAACGACGACTATAATCGTTTATATCAATATAATATGTACGCCATTATCGGTTGAAAAAGTATAATATCGTTTATAGTCAAAAATACTCCTTCCACTCATCAACTTCCGTGCCGCTTGCAAGTTAAATAAATACTAATTTAGTTTCTTATGATATACTATTACAATAAAATCCCATTTGTTTATTTGGTCCTAAGATACACGCACTTTTCTACCATGTATTGGAATTTTACTCACAAACCAATAAAGGACTGGCATACTTCAGTCAACTGGCAGTAGAGTCTGCACATGTTGACTTTAGTAATGTCTGGGAGCGTTACAAGGTGTTAAAAATTCATCCTTAATATGCAAAGCATTTATTAAACGTTTTGTGTGAGTACAATAGCCTGCATACGTAAACGCAAGAAAAAACTGTTTAGCTGGTTTTATTTTTTCAAAAGATACTATTTATTATTTAAAAATTCTGATTAATATTACAAAAAATATTATTTTTTGATACAATACATAAATATTCTTTTTCTTATTTTTTAAACATATATCAAGTGTAATTTATAGTACCTACGTATAATTTATAAATAATATTATCAATACTTAAATAATATACATTTCAAAATTATTACTTTTTTGTTAGCATAAATATAAAATTACATTTTACTTTTCTATATAAATGATATAAATTATTCCATTTACGAGTATGTTTTATGTTATAAATGTACATGTACCTTTACATGATTGATAACAACGTACATACGTATTAAAACAAACGATTACACTAGTGGTTTTCTTATTTTGGTTAAACATTTTTTTTTTTCATTGAAGTTACATCAGACATAATAACTTTTAATATAAGCTGGGAAAAACAATTTCGGGTTTGTTTTAATACGAACAACGTATAAAATAACCTCAGCGGAATTTATTCATTTTTTTTTAATTTGTAGAAATATTTAAAAAAAAATTTTTTGTTAAAAAAGCGTAGAGAGGATTTCTTTTTCCAATGGTTAGAAATGTACCTAATACCTGGTAGAATTGAATCCATCAAAATTTTGGAACCACACAATATTTTTATTTGATTCGGTTCCAGGATACTCTGCATAATCAAAGTGTTTATTAATAATTTTTAACATTCACACTTCTCGTTATATATTAACACTCTATGTTTTTTCATAAAACAATTTAGAAAGTATTATTTCACAGTTCTCAGTTCTTTTAAATCGCAACCTATCTAAATAGTTTTTTTTCTTGTTTACTTTATCGTGTACTATGGTAAGCAAAGTCTCACGCGATTAGTAAATATACCTTATTTCGCTCTTCGTTGAAAGTCACTGATTTCTTCATAAAATTTTCATTGGTTTTATTTCTTGTTAATTTATTTCCCAACTTGCTGGGATATAATTTCAATAACTAAAACAGAGCACACAGGTTTTGACTATTTGAATTCTGATTTTAAAACGTTATAAATTTGTGAAATATCATTTCTTAAATAATTATTTAATTAAAACACTGTAAAATTATTTTAAAACTTTTGTCACAAAATATATAGCGAATGCTATAGAAAGACGAGGCTTTCGGACAATGCAGAAGAGTAAACCCAGTAAACTATAGCTCTCTCGCCGTCCCATATTTTATTAAACTTCATCTAGTGCCTGCTTTCCGCTAGCAAAATTGCCGATGTCAATATATACCAGTATCTGCACATAATCTAGCAGGGCTTATAATTTGAATTATTAGCTCTACACAACTAAAGATCAATTTAGAAATGTTTATACTTACCATAATAAATATATATTTTATATTATTATATTCAAAAACTTTTCAAGCTCACTACCTACCAGTTATGGATCCAAATAGAGTTACAAAACCTGACAATATAGAACAATGGCGGCAATACTGTGAGAATCTCTTGGTCGGAGAAGAAAATGTCATACAAAACAACGAGGATTTTTTACTAAAAGTCAAAGTAGAAGCCGCCCTGTGCATATTAAACAATTACAAGGCTCGTGGATCAAATAATATTTTTGCTAAAATCTTAAAGAACAGCGGTTTTTATTAGCCATGCCAGCCAAGTTATATATATATATATATATATATATATATATATATATATATATATATATATATATATACATACATATACGAGGCTGGTTTGAAAAGTCCGTGCAAAGTCCGAGAGATGGCACCACCGGCGCGTATCGAGGTCATGTTTAGTTAGTAGCATCTCTTGAATGAACGCACACCAAGTTTCAGCCATATTGGTCTATTTCTTTGTGTTTGGCATTCGTGTGAAACAAGGAAGTCGAGTGATTTTCAAGAAATGGACGAAAAAGAATTTCGTGTGGTGATTAAACATTACTTTATGAAAGGCAAAACGCCTCAGGAGACTAAAGAGAAGCTTGATAAACATTATGGTGACTCTGCACCTTCGACTAGAACAGTTTATAAGTGGTTTCAAAATTTTCGGACTGGCCATATGGGCACAAGTGACGCTGAACGTTCTGGACGGCCTGTGGAGGTTACGACTCCAGAAATCATTGATCAAATCCATTATATGGTGATGGATGACAGAAGAGTTAAGGTGCGTGAGATTGCTAGTGCTGTGGGCATCTCGACTGAACGGGTACACAATATTTTGCATAAACATTTGGACATGAGAAAGCTATCCGCAAGATGGGTGCCGCGATCGCTCACGCTTGACCAAAACGGAATCGTGTGAAGTGTTGCAAAGATGGTTTGCAGCTGTTCCAGAAGAATCCGGAGGACTTTAAGCGTCGTTTCGTCACTGTGGATGAAACATGGATACATTACTATACTCCTGAGACCAAACAACAATCTAAACAATAGGTTACCAAGGGGGAATCTGCACCAAAAAAGGCAAGGACCGTTCCCTCGGCCGGAAAGGTTATGGCGACTGTCTTTTGGGATTCGCGAGGGATAATCCTCATCGACTATCTGGAAAAGGGTAAAACTATTACAGGTGAATATTATTCATCGTTATTGGCCCGCGATTGGCCCACAAGAAAGTCCTTTTCCATCACGACAACGCACCAGCACACACCTCAGCAGTTGTGGTCGCAAAATTAATGGAAATAGGATTCCAACTCGTTTCACATCCCCCCTATTCTCCAGACTTGGCTCCCTCGGACTACTATTTGTTCCCCAATTTGAAGAAATGGCTGGCGGGACAAAGATTTTATTCAAACGAGGAGGTGATTGCAGACACTAATGGATATTTTGCAGACTTGGACAAATCCTATTATTCGGAAGGGATCAACAAACTAGAACATCGTTGGACGAAGTGTATAAGCCTAAAAGGAGACTATGTCGAAAAATAAAAAAGGTTTACCCCCCCAAACACATAAGTAGTTTTTATTTTTGCACGGACTTTTCAAACCAGCCTCGTATATATACATATATATATATATATATATATATATATATATATATATATATATATATATATATTATATTATAGTATAAATAATATTATTATATTTAAATTATGGATGATGCATAATGTATATAAATAATATCTTAATTTCATCAATGAGTTTGTAGATCTTATTTTACAGTCAGTTCTAAATAAAATTTTAGATAGCTTTAGTAACACTGTAGCTATTATTGAACAATATATTTTAATTTTGGATAAACATGAATACAAGAATAAGAATGAATATAACTGTGATTTAAAAGTTACAGGGCTTTTATTAAAAATCAAAATTTTGTAATTCTAACATTACAACATAACAGCCAAATATTGAAGTACTGATTTTTATTTTATAAAGAAAGTTTGCTTTTTTAATGGACGTCAGTAATTGTGACTATCTGAAAGCCAAAGCCAAAAAAATATTTTTTCATTATAGTGGTCATTCTTTTCAAGAAATAAAGTTCAAGTGAATTTCTGCGCTGATTTATTTTTGCTGTAGGATGTATTTTCGCCTGCGTAATAGCTGTTAAAACATAGATTTACTGAATATTTCTAAATTATCTTCCTCATATTAGGAATTTATAAAGTTGAATTTTCACATTTAAAGAGCAAATTTAAAAAATTATATATCTGCCCAAGGATTTTTTTAGGTGAGACCGTAGCAGGAGAAAAATATTTTGTAGGTATACTAATAAAAAATGACAAAGTAACGTTTAAATTAACTATTGTTATGGGAATTGAAAAGCTTTACAGCACTATCCTTCTCATAATCAGAATAGGCCCATGAAAAATTCTAGGAATAAGCAAATATCATGTAAAACATTTCAAGAGTGGACACGAAAATTTCGTTAAACTTTAAATTAATTCAAAATTATTCATCATTCAGTTTTTACTAATACCTCATAAAATAATAATCGTACATTCTTACTAAAAGATTAAAATAATTCAACATGAAAAATTATCGAAATTCGATTTGTTTATTTCTTGCAGTATCCCAACGATTTAGTCCGACCCATAATAGATTCTACGTTTCTTTTCTTCTTTATGACCTTATCTAATCCGCACGTTAGCTAGTATCAGGGTAATTCTGTTTTTGTTTGCGGTACTTCTAAATAATTTGACAGAGGTAAGCCCAAGCGTAGTGGGCAGGTATGGCTTAGGAGAACGAAATGAGAGAGAAAACACACTAATGGAATTTTGCGAAGAAAATAACCTGTTTATACCAAACTCAAAAACACCATAAACGTCGCCTATACACCTGGCAATCCCCACATGGCAAAACACCTAAAACTACATTTTGGTCAAAACCGCTGGAAAACATCGAAAGAGATACAAAAACATACCCATGATTGGACAGAAGTAGTGATCACAACGCTCTTGTAACAGAAATATGCCTCAAACTCTGAAGACCTGAAGCCCAACAATATCCTCAAATAGATGACACCTTGGATCAAATTCAAAATTTACTGGCAACTAATACAAGACCGCGAACAACTAAAGTCTAAAGGCCTCAACGAGAAAATACAAATAAAATATAATAACATAAACAAAGTTATTACACAAGGGAAAAACAAACATATAGCCAAAACTTGTGAAAAAATAGAACAGCACTCACAAAAACATGAAACTGCAGATTTGATAAAAGAAGTCAAACAATTATCAAATACGCTCTCACCAAAATTTCTACCATTAAAAAGCGACACTGCGCAAATTTTAACAGCAAAACCAAAAGTAATCGAAAGATGGCTCGAGTACTGTCAAAAGCTCATGGGTAATGCAAATAACCATAACACACAGCTGAATATCCAACAATTCTCAGGAGTGAGGAGGAATTAATTATGAAAAAACTAAAAAATACTAAATCTGCAGTGGATGGCATAGTGGCTGAAATGCTTAAAGCGACAGGCGAAACCGGTGTTAACATAATTCACGAAATATTCAGTAAGATCTGGACAACATGTGAATGGCCTAAAAAATGGACACAATCGATATATGTACCGTTTCACAAGAAAGGCTCATGAGATGTCTGTGAAAATTACCGAACTATCTCTTTTATATGTCGTGCAAGCAAAATTATGGTTACATAATAAGTAGAGGAAAGTTAATGATCCATGGGAAAATCGACGGCAGAGGAAAAAGAGGAATATCACTCAACAGATACATCAATCAGATCATATCTACAATGCACTTGGAGTTTCCGGAAATGATGAGAAGTGTCGAAGAGAATAGAGGTCACGACGCTCGGAATTAAGCAATGATGCGAGAGGCAGAACCCCAAGCCACTGGCGCAAGTTTTGCATCCAAGGCTACCTTCTTCTGTCAGGATTTCTCTTGCTATCCACTTTCCCTCGGACTATTAACTGAAGTAGGCGATATTTTTCGTGTCTCATCACATGGCCGAGGTATTCGACTTTTCACTTCTTAATTGTCAACATAATTTATTTTTTTTCTGGTTCGTCGCAACACTTCCACGTTAGTGATGTGGTTGGACCAGGATATTCAAAGAATGTGTCCATACTCCACATTTGAAAAGCATCCAGCCTTTCCAATGATATTTCGGTCAGCCCTATAAAGTAAGATTGGAAATATATAGCACTTGACTAGTCTTATTTTTAGAAGAAGGGATAAATCCTTGTCTTGCAGTCACCGCAGTCCCAAGGTAGATAAACTAATCTGTGTGGTCAAGATACTATGTAGGGATTTTAAAATTGTTGGCACAATAAAATTAAATAAATTGTTTATTTTTATACAGATATTGTGATTTTGCTAGATATCAGTTTAATGTTCCAAAACTTATGTCGTCTAGAAGCAGGGGCCGTTTTTTATAGCCTCACGCTGGAGCGCTATTTTGTAACGTCTCGTTGCGGCGTTATTTTGTATAGCTCCAACTTTCTTTATTTTTAATAAATATTTTATTTATTAAATAGAAGCCATTATTTGCCCCTTATGTATATCTTAATTTTTGAGAATGGATTGAGTGGATATTAATACTGATAGTGCAAAAATTTAGATATAAGCTAGCTTGTTTTTTTTTTTACTGGTAGAGTACATAGAGATCGAGGTAATTTTTGTACGCCTTTTGAAAATAGTCGATAGTTGTTTAAAATTTGGTTGTACTGTTTTTGGGCACCATTCATTTTAGAATAAAAAGAATCTAACTTCAGCTCAAAAAACGAAAAAATTCTGAAGAGTTATGTAGTTGTTGAAAGAAATTTTAATATGGTACAACCATTGCGTCCTGAAAGATAAAGCGGGTAGTTCAGTGAAACACTACACATTTAAATAAAGAAGGGTCTATATAATAACAAAATAAAGATTCCTACGTTTATTACACTCTTAAAAATTACTTCTACTAAATAAAAACTTCTTAAGCTAGAATAGCGTCTTTAAATCAGGATTACTAAGTTTTTAATAAAAGGCAGGTTATTAAAATTTTGTGAAATTAACTCCGCGAGTTACACGTGTTGAGTAGTAGTTGGAAATGCACCTGTAGACAGAAAGTGAGATATTTTAGACGGTGTGCTTATGACTTACGGATTGGTTTCTTCTCGTGGGTTTTCCATAAGTTACTTGGCCCGTCCTGGTGAGATTCTCATATAAATATTGTCTCAGCCATTACTATCCTAATTTCATTTGGGTTACTAAACACTTTTTGACCCGAAATGCCTGAGGATGAGCAGGATATTTCAAGCAAGGAAAAAGACCTTAAGCTTGAGAGCTAGAAACTGTTACTGCACTACTACATCACTGAAAAAAAAAACACTCTGGCGTGCTGGCGAAAAAAGCCACTACGGCCTACTGGCGGAACAAAGCCGTTACTGCTTCATGGTGGAAAAAAGCTCTTAAAAATTCCAAATGGCCATTTATATATTCTCTCCCTTCTTCTACGTCAAAGTGAAATCTTCTAAAGGTACTGGTTCACTTCAGGAACGCAAACTCACGACTTGAGAAACAAGGATCGATGATGCCCGTCCTAATCGTAAATCAGACGCATTCAGTGTAAACGAAATAAAATAAATTTATAACATGCGCTTAATATAGTTTAAGTTACACTGCACAAAAAATTAAACTCATTGCTTAATCACATTACACTGCTCAAAAATTTAAATCATTGCAATAAATATAAACCTGTAATAAAATATAAATTATAGGGAGGGAAAAAACAGTGTCGTAACATGATCTTAAAATCTAGGAAAAAATGAATGTTACAAACTACGTTATATTTTAGAAATTTTGCTTACAGAAAATTCTAGAACTATATAAAAAGTAGGTTTTATGTTGACCACTTTTCACTTAGAAAGTGTTATAGAATCTGGTAAACAATTATTTATGTTATACAACCTTTCAGCACTCTTCAAACATTATAAAATGAATTTAAGTGACATTGTTGTATTATATTTCAATGAAAAGGTGGTAACTTGTGTAAAATAAAATATATACCCAATACACTTCAGCCACCATGTATTTAAAATGGCCGAGTTACTTAGCTAGTTAACTTAGTTCTTTTTTTTTCTATCACCTTTTTTGTTCTTTACCGTTAAGTACTTAATTAATTAAATATGTCTAATATATACTTATTCGCTTTTATGTTTGAAATTTTCGTATACTGGTGTTCCATTTAATATACAGCTTGACAGTTTATTTATTATTGCCTATATATATATATATATATATATATATATATATATATATATATATTTATATATATACATATATATATATATATATATATATATATATATATATATATATATATATATATATATATATATATATATATATATATATATATATATATATATATATATATATATATATATATATATATATATATATATATATATATATATATATATATATATATATATACATATAGGGGCTGGTTTATAACTGACTTTTTAAAACAACATGCAGCAAACTCCTTTCTTCTTTTATGGACGCCATCTAGATAGGGTTACTCCCTCTATTTTTTTTTAAAGCTAGAATTTCTTGGGCTTCTAATTGCAAGCTCGCTCCTTTCCAATATACATCCAAAAACTCTTACCTCTTACTGATCTTAACTTTTTATTTGACCGTTTTAGTATAAAAATATGGTTTTGCTTTACTATTGAGTGCGTGATTAATTTTGAGGGATTTTTCGGTAAAAATATAGCTTTATTGTAAAAAAGATATATATATATATATATATATATATATATATATATATATATATATATATATATATATATATATATATATATATATATATATATATATATATATATATATATATATATATATATATATATATATATATATATATATATATATATATATATATATATATATATATATATATATATATATATATATATATATATATATATATATATATATATATATATATATATATATATATATATATATATATATATATATATATATATATATATATGTATATATATATATATATATATATATTATATATATATATATATATATATATATATATATATATATATATATATATATATATATATATATATATATATATATATATATATATATATATATATATATATATATATATATATATATATATATATATATATATATATATATATATATATATATATATATATATATATATATATATATATATATATATATATATGTATATATATATATATATATATATATATATATATATATATATATATATATATATATATATATATATATATATATATGTTAGAAAGAAAAAATACCTACTTAATATATTTTATTATCATTAATAATTTGTCATTTTTTTTTGTTAAGTTTAATAAATGTAATAACATATTTTAAAATTACCTATTATTTATTATTGTTGCATTTTCTTTATAAATCAGAACTATTTCACATTTTACTTAATTTACACAAAGAGCAAGGGCCTCGCAAAGATTTGCCGCCCGGAGGCTCCCAACCGTTATGACCGCCGCTGGACAATCCCCATGCCTTTCACACTCTTTCTCCGTTAATATTGTGAATAATGAAAAAGTAATATAATGTTTAGATTCCTTCGAATCCTGAAAAAGACCAATAAAAAGATAAATATGGAGACATTTTACCAACTGCCTTCTTCACTCCGTAAACAGCTTATATAATTTATTTTAAATAAATATGACTTAAACTTGTTGATTATTCCAACCGAGAATCTGTACAAATTTTTACAATATTGACTTCCACTCTTTTAAACTACTTTCCCTGCAAAAGATGAAAGTAAAAAAAATAAACTAATGTTTAGATTCCTCGATTCCTTGAAAAGGATATTATAACATGATATATACGAAGCAACCCCTTTAATCTTCTCCTCCACCCTTTCAACCTCTTGTATGGTTTTACTGTAAATAACATACTTGAAATTTATCCGTTACTTTAACCGAAAAGAAATCTCATAATACTGTAGAAAACTATACAATAGGTAAGGACCTCCACTTCTTTCACCCCTTTACCGTCTTAAAATTGAAAATAACGAAAAAATAACTGAATTTTTAAATTTTCCGAGTACGAAAACCATGAAAAGCATAATAGGACGAAGCTATACCTCTAAGTTCTCCCTTTCTCACCTTTTCAGCTCCTTATATGGTATACTTCGAGGGCTGTATAAGTACTTGGCCTCGGTCAGAGATGGCGCTACTATTATTTTCAATTCGCTGCGTTATATAGTTTGTGAGTGGCAGCCATTTAAATGGAACAGCTTTTATGATTTTACAACAATGGGAAAAAATTGAATATCGAACAGTGATAAAATATTTGTTTTTGAAAAAGGAAAAGAATGATGTGATAAAATCAGACAGCTGAATTCAAACGCTGCCTTACAAGCATTTTTGATGAAGCAAGTCTTGGACGTCTTCCAAATGAGGTCACTACATCAGAAATGACTGAAAAAATCCACGATGTAGTGATAAATGATTGGATAGTGAAAGTGCGTGAGATTGCTGAGACTGTGGGGATCTCAACTGAGTGGTTACAGAATATTTTAAAAACTCATTTGCATATGAGAAAACTTTCCGCAAGATGGGTGCCTCGATTGCTCACAACTGACAATAAAGACGCGTGTGTCAACTTCAAAAGAATGTTTGGCGATGTTAAAGCACATTCGGAATCATTTTAGGCGTTGATTCACAACCGGTGAAACATGGATTCATCACACCACACCAGAGACCAAAGAACAGTCCAAACAGTGGGTTTTCCGTGGCGAACTGGCGCCATTGAACGCCTAGGCGACTTTATTGGCCAAAAAAATCATTGCCACAGTCTTTTGGGATGCACGCGGCATAATCCATGTCGATTACCTTGAAAAGGGTAAAATGATTAATGGGGACTATTATGGCAAATTATTGGATCGTTTCAACCATTCTGTGAAAGAGAAACTTGCGCATTTGGCTAAGAAAAAAATTCTCTTTCATCGAGAAAATGCACGCGTGCATATTTGTGTCATCGCCATGGCAAAATTCCATGAGTTAGGATACGAATGGCTTTCGCATCTACCACATTCGCCAGATTTCACCCCGAGCGATTATTTCGAATATGAAAAAATAGCTCGGCGGAAACAAATTCGGCTCAAACAATGAGGTGATTGCTGAAACAAACACCTATTTTGAAGGAATGGAGAAATCGTATTTTTTTAGATGGAATACAAAAACGTCGGTCTATGTGTATCGAGCTAGGTTGAATAATAAAATAAATTTTACACATAAAAATATATTTCCTTGTCAAGGCCAGATATTTATCATACATAATTATGCATAAAATTTGTTTATTATTTTATCAAAAAAGGCGCATTTTTATTAAAATCATACAGTCTCTTTCATCACATTCCCTTAAAGCGATATGACGGAAAAACTATAGGTTAGTACATTCCCTCTATAGGTTTTACTTATACCAAATTTGAAATTAACACTTCTACCTCATTTCGTATGAGCGCTATCGTGCCAACAGACCGACAGAACAATAAATGACTATATTTTTCATAATCTAGGAGCCCTAAAATGTAAAGAAAAGCAAAAATCTCGGAGGATAAATTTTCACAAATATAGTAGTTCCCTGTAGTAAAGAAAGTAAAAACACAAAAAAATTAGCATATTAAAATCATAAAAAATATATCGACATCCACCAATTTTACCTCCTGCCTGTAAAGCAATATCGCCGAAAGAGGTTTCATCCCTTATTATCCTATATTATATGAATACCAAATTTGAAATTAATATGTCATTTCGCCCAAGAGTTATTGTGCCATCATACCGACAGATAAACAGACAGACAGATCGACGGAAATGGATAACTATGTTGTTACGTGATTTGGGAATTCTAAAACTTTTTAAAAAGGCGGAAATCTAGGAGAGTGATTTTTTTACGACTACAATAATTTGTTTGCCTCAAGGAATATTGAAAATATCTTTTGACACGATAAATACGAAGCCACCTTACTAACTCACTTCCTCATATCTTGAACTCCTTATATGTTTTATTATAAATAATTATACTTAAAGTTTCTCCATTTTATTAACCAAAAACCTGAAAAAGTTTTCATAATGCTATTGAAAGTATGCAATATTTAACGACCGTTATTTCTTTAACTCTAATATCTTTACGAAAAAACAAAAAAAAATGCTATATTACTATTATCCTTATACAAAATTTATCGACCTCCACTCCTTTCTCCTCATTCGCGTGAATATGTGCCAAGTTTAAAATTGATACCTCTTTTCGTTCGAGAGTTATCGTACCAACAGACCGATAGGCAGAGAGACTGGCGGAAATGAGTGACTATGTTTTTCGTGATATAGGGACCCTGAAATATGAAGAAATGGAAAAATCTCGGAGGATGGCTTTTTACTAATACAACTGTTCCCTTTAGCAAGAACAGTAAAAATATATTTCATTGCCAAACTTTCCTCGAAGGATGCTCTATAGAGCAGTGAGTAGTCCTTAAAAAGTCTTTCAGTAAATTTAGATAATAGTCTCAACAGACAGGAAAATGAATAGACGCTTACCGCGAAAAAGATGAAATGCTTTTATCTGTATCTTCATTTTTATTCGTTTGTGAAATGAAAGTATCTACCTATTCAAAAAACTTTACTTTCATTTTAACTTCTGAATTTCAGAACGTTTAAAAATCTTTTTTCTTGTGAAACTAATAATTTGTTTTTATTTTTAAATTTCTAGGTCATATAGTTTCGGCTGGATCATAGAGAATAAAACATTTTATAAATATTATCTTTTATGCTACACATTTTCCCACATCTATATAGCAATATTTTTCCCTATTATTACTGAATATAAAAAAAATTTGACAACTTCTACTTGCACGGGGCATCTCTGAGAAACTTGACGAGGTAGGCTAAAACATATTGCGAAGCCGGCGGCACACAATGGGGATAACACACACACACACATATATATATATATATATATATATATATATATATATATATATATATATATATATATATATATATATATATATATATATATATATACATATATATATATATATATATATATATATATATATATATATATATATATATATATATATATATATATATACATACATATATATATATATATATATATATATATATATATATATATATATATATATATATATATATATATATATATATATATATATATATATATATATATATATATATATATATATATATATATATATATATATATATATATAGAATAAAGAAAGAAAGCAAAATGTTGCCGTATCTACCAAAATTATTAAAAAAACAATCTTAATTGGGGAACTCGGCAAATTTGGGCGTGATAGAAGATCACACAATTTTCATTAAGCCGCCAATATTTCGGTCCTGGATTGGGACCTTCTTCAGGGCAGAACTGAAAAGAAGAACAGAGCGTATTCACTGATAGTGTCTGGGACAACTTTAAATTAATGATGTTATCATTAGGTTGTTATAATAACTAAAATTAGTGTCGAACAAGAATAAGATATTAGTCATAATAAGTTAAAAAACTCACATGAGAAGTGCAAAGATTTCGTTAGCCTGAATGGCCGTAGGTTATACATAAAAAAGTTGTTACATATAAAAGTTGGTTAATCCATAAAATATACAAAATACACATTAAAACACTGTAGACAAAATTCTAAAAAAACAAATTTAGCACATGGATGTAATTGGGAACCTTGGATGTTGACAACATCGTTAATTATTTCACTTGTGACCACCACATATGGCCACCGCCATTTAGGAACAAATGACAAGAACGACAGGAGACAGCTACCCGACAGAGATAAGGGGTTTAGTCAAGAAAACTCAATTAACCAGAATGCGGGGTCGACACCTGGAAGGAACCGATAGAAAAGGAAGTACAAATATTGGACCCTAAGTGAGAGAGAGGTAGCCAATTGAGCGACCAAAACCACCCGGTATGTAATAGCGGAAGGATAAAACACACCCTAATTATAAGTAAATGGTGAGCGAGGGAGCGAGAGAGAGAGAGTGACAATAATGGGAGCAACGAAGAAGAAAATTATCTAGTGAATTAATTATTAATTTATTAATTTCTTGTTGGAATCTGATTGGAGGAAGAGATTGTTGGCGAAAAACCAATGAAGACTCGAGGCACCAGGAAGTGTTAGAGAGGTGACGCAAGGTACTGTCAATGGAAGGAAGACAGTAATCGCTAGGTGCAAAAGATGGCCCAGATAAAATGGAAGGAATCTGTGAAGCTCAGAATCAAAGAGAACCGTAAATAGAGAGAGGAAGGAGGAGAGAAACCCTGGAAATTACGGAGCTAAAAAAAGAGACGACCAACGCGGTTCAGATGGATCATAAAACACTTGAAGACAGGGAAAGATTGTGAGAAGTTGATTTATCACAGGAGAGGAGGAAACTATATATGTTACTAAGACCATCCAGGTCGGTTCTTTTATTGATATTAAGGTGATTCTCCTGGATGTAACACATCTCAAGGAATTCTCTCTTGGAAAGATTATTGGAGAAATGAAGAATTTTGGGTTCCCTGAAATTAAAAGAATGACCATTGTCAACAGAATGGGTCGCCAAGGCACATCGGTGTGGATGGCATCTAGTGTCACTTTTATGGAGTGCAATACGACGATTCAGGGATTGAGAAGTTTGGCCAATGTAGATTGATGGACAATTGAGGCAGGAAATTGAGTAAACCAAGTCTGACATGGAAAGAACTGGCAACGGGGCCTTCAGCTTACTGAAGACACGTCTATTTTTGAAGAAGTAATATTTAGCGATTTTAATGTTGGGAATGACACACAATATGTGGACCAATTTGTTTGTAAGGCCAGGAATGAATGGTAAAGAAAGCAACGACCAATTTATTTCGACTGGGGGAGTTAAAGGGGGAGGGGAGATATGCGGTAGGTGGAGGGGAGGGGGTTCTGGGGGAATTTGATGGATATGAGTAAGCTTGTTGACTTCATCTTTGGTTCTTAGTAAGAGTTTTCGATTGTATCCATTATCTATGAAAAGTTTTGTAAGTGTTTCTTGTGACTGGAGTAAGAAATCAGGATGGACTATTATCTTCAGTCTTCTATATAGGCCTTTGATGACATTGACCTTCACCTTCCAATCATGGCCAGAGTTTGCATGGATATATCTCCTAGAAGAAGTAGGTTTTCTATACCAATCAAGTTTGATGATGTTATGGGAGTCTTTAACGACTCTTGTGTCCAGAAATGGAACAGCATTGTTGGTTTCTTCTTCCATAGTGAATTGCAGGTGTGGGTCGACTGAGTTGAAAACATGAAGAACTTCTTCTTTGCCAACAGCTGGTATGGATAGAATTAAATCGTCTACGTATTGATATAGGAATGGAAGTCGGAAGGATAATCTTTGAATGCAGCTTTTTAAAGCATATGATATAACGATTGAAGCAAGAACAGGACTGAGGTTACTGCCCATAGGGCATCCAAAAATTTGAGAGTAGAAAGAGTCTTTAAATTTAAAGAAGGTTGACTGGAAAAGAAATTCTATTATAGATAAGAAGAAGGATTTGCTGATTTTGGTGTTGGGTGAGATTAATGCCCATTCGGAGTCAACTATTTGGCGGGTTAACTGCCATGAAATATTCGTGAAAAGACTGACTACATCAAGTGATATGATAACGTGGTTTTTCTGGTAATTGGAAATTATTGACCATTGCACTAAACGCAAAAGAGTCTTTAATTCCATTTTATCTGGGCCATCTTTTGCACCTAGCGATTACTGTCTTCCTTCCATTGACAGTACCTTGCGTCACCTCTCCAACACTTCCTGGTGCCTCGAGTCTTCATTGGTTTTTTTGCCAACAATCTCTTCCTCCAATCAGATTCCAACAAGAAATTAATAAATTAATAATTAATTCACTAGATAATTTTCTTCTTCGTTGCTCCCATTATTGTCACTCTCTCTCTCGCTCCCTTGCTCACCATTTACTTATAATTAGGGTGTGTTTTATCCTTCCGCTATTACATACCGGGTGGTTTTGGTCGCTCAATTGGCTACCTATCTCTCACTTAGGGTCCAATATTTGTACTTCCTTTTCTACCGGTTCCTTCCAGGTGTCGACCCCGCATTCTGGTTAATTGAGTTTTCTTGACTAAACCCCTTATCTCCGTCGGGTAGCTGTCTCCTGTCGTTCTTGTCATTTGTTCCTAAATGGCGGTGGCCATATGTGGTGGTCACAAGTGAAATAATTAACGATGTTGTCAACATCCAAGGTTCCCAATTACATCCATGTGCTAAATTTGTTTTTTTAGAATTTTGTCTACAGTGTTTTAATGTGTATTTTGTATATTTTATGGATTAACCAACTTTTATATGTAACAACTTTTTTATGTATAACCTACGGCCATTCAGGCTAACGAAATCTTTGCACTTCTCATGTGAGTTTTTTAACTTATTATGACTAATATCTTATTCTTGTTCCACACTAATTTTATTTATTATAACAACCTAATGATAACATCATTAATTTAAAGTTGTCCCAGACACTATCAGTGAATACGCTCTGTTCTTCTTTCCAGTTCTGCCCTGAAGAAGGTCCCAATCCAGGACCGAAATATTGGCGGCTTAATGAAAATTGTGTGATCTCCTATCACGCCCAAATTTGCCGAGTTCCCCAATTAAGATTGTATTTTTAATAATCTTCGTTTTTGATTTCTCTATATATCTGTCTAAGCCGACTTTTTAGTATTAACCATGATTTGAACTCATTTTTTAATAAATGTAATTTTTAGGAATTTACATGAAAAATATGAAACTTATTATAATCCTGCGCAGATGAACGTTTCCCAAACTTAAGGCTTTTAAATCAGGAACTCTAAACGCAACATAACCTAATATAGCAAAGATAAACGTGACATAACCTAATGTAGCGACATCCAAACCTAACATAAACTAATGTAGTTAACTTTAACCTAATGTTATTAGGTTATGTTAGATTTGCATAGCGGCGTGATAGGTTTGATGTCCTTAGTGTAAAAGGCTAAAAACTATATTTATTGAAAAACGAGTTCAAAACGTGGTCAATAATCAAAAATCCGCCCAGATAAATTGATAGAAGAATCAAAAATGAAGATTATAAAAAAAATCATTGAGATTTCTTGAAAACTGCGTGACTGAGACTCATTTTATTGCCGAAAAAAAGTGTTTTTTGGAAAACAAGCTATATATATATATATATATATATATATATATATATATATATATATATATATATATATATATATATATATATATATATTGTATTATTAGTAAAAATTATGGTAAATAATCAAAAATCCGCTCAGACAGATAGATAAAGAAATAACTAACGAAGATTTAAAAAAATATATTTAGATTCCTTGAAAACTGAAGCCAAAAAATGAATTTGAGTAAAAATTACGTATTGTCGCGGTTGTACGGTCGTCATCGCTTGGTTTTGAGGTGACAATTTGTTGTTACGTTGTTTGTCTTTCTGTAACGTTAGCTATATATTCTGCGTTTTTCTCTTTTAAATATTTCAATTCTATAAATCAATGATTTCTTTTATTTTCGATAAGTAATCACAAGTAAGACATACATAATAACCTCCACTTTCTTGTATTTTTAAAATGGGACACTGATTGTATTTTTCAAAACATATTGTTATATTATCAAATTTAAGAGGGATTAGAACACCATTAAATGAATAAAAATAATTGATAATAACATCACAGTTCTTTAAGTTCTTCCACTCTTCTTTATTAAGATACACTCGAAATTCGTTTACAATAATAATAATAATAATATTTGGTAAAAAATTAAATATTAATTATTAATTAAATATTTTTGGTAAAAAATCATCTGTGCCAATTCCAGTTGTTACAAATTTTGTTAACGACTTGTTTAATTAATATATTTTGGAATTTATAATAATTACTTTAACCACAATCACTGTTCTTTGTAGAATAGCCACTAAATAATATGTCGAATTCATTTTGATATCTAAGTTGCTTTAAAAAATCGAATTGTTATTATAGCATCACACCTTATACTAATTTCCTCACTACTTGAACGAACGCTTATTTTTATGGTTATAATGCTTGTAATACATAAGGTGTTAAAAATATAAGCTAAACAAAATTTCGTCACGATGGTATCAATGGACTAGCCAAAATTAATCAATACTACTATTTATATATGCCAGTATATCACTTAAAAACACAACCTGAGCCAAAATTATAAACATGAGAATAAAATATTAAAGAAAAATGATAATTTTTCTTTATTTGTAACATTTCTAAATTTATATCTTTCTCGTATACCCACTGAAATATCTCAGCACCCTAGTTATAACATTTACATACATCTCATATTATTGGTTATTTTTTTTATGGGTCTAGCACACGTGCTGCAGGGAAATCCCCAAATCGCTACAGGAGCGACATGTGTGCGGAAAAAGCTATTCACCTTGGTCTTGAATAGCTGTAAATTGTACTCGGTGGGAAACACAGTCCTGAGCAAATTATTCCAAGGGGATGAGGTTCTCCATATAAAAGACTGCTTGAAAAGGATTGTACGAGGAGTAACAAGTTGAACCTCATACAGATGTGAACTATTAGCGCGACGTGTATTTCTGATATGCACCGCTCTGGGAGGAATTAAGCGGGCTACGTCAATCCAACACTTTCCGTGAAAACAAACTGAGTGACGATGTTAGAGGAATGGAGTGCCTCAGCAACGTTAACTTTTTTAGAAAAAACTGCCGCTTGGGTTTTTGTAGCGTTAAATTCCACTTGGTTACTGTCATCCCACGATAGGATTTCTTCCAAGTCTTTGTTAAGTTGAACGACTTCCTACTGTCTGTGGATATTCGTCTGAGTAGCCGATGTCCGAGCGTTCAAAGTGATTGAAGAGATAAGCGTACTGTCATCTGCAAAGCTGTAGATTGGATTTCCGGTCTTTTCCAGCAGATTGTTAATGTAAATGAGAAAGAAAGTAGGAGACAGTATGGAACCTTTTGGTACACCGGCCTTGATAGTGAAGGTGTTAGAAAGAAATCCCTCGACTGCCACTCGTAAAGAACGCTCTCTGAGGAAACATGAGAGCCACCAATAGAACCTTTCAGTCGTACCAGAAGATCGAATGACTTTCGATATTATTGAAAGGAGTGTGACTGGTCGGTAGTTATTTGGCAAGATCTTCTTGCCTTTTTTAGGTATCGGCTGAACTGTGGAACATTTCCAGCAGGAAGGTAATATTCCATTTCTGTAGGATAGGTTGAAAAGTCTACAGAAAACTGGTGTCAATTCCCTCGCACAGTTTTTGAGAACTATGGCAGCGCCAGAAGCTTTTTTGGTGTCTAGCTTCATTAAAATACGTTTTATGATACGCTGTCTGATATGAAATAATAAGTTTCTTTTTACAGATTAGTTCTTTTCGAAACTCCATTAGTACCAAGTTACACTAATTATTAACTAGCTAGCAAATTGATATTAAAACAAAGCAAACTGCTTACATTTTGTGTTTAAAAAATGCTTAATGTGATGCCATTGAAGATGTTATGCCATATATCCTTATAAGAAAATATTGAGAAAGAATATAACTAACCAAACCAGGCAGGGCTATATCAGGTAGCAACGCTCAAAGCATACTCGTAGAATAATTGCACTGTATTATAGGTTGATTCTTTTTTATCGTTCGACTACTCACTTTAATAGGGATCTGTAGTATTATAGCGCAGATATTGTGATATCTGTCAACATTGCCTAAGAGCTGAAACATATGTTTGTATTTCACGGTACATTCTAGACAACGTGGTACTGCTACTTTGGGCATCATTGTATTTCTATGACTAGTACTTGTATATAAGTTGCTCTCGGAACCTAAAGGGTTGATCAGGCAGCAACAGTTAAAGCATGATAAGATAATTGAAATAAATAAAACTGTATCATCACTTACTTACTTACTTAGTCCAAAGCCTTTCTACCGTTAAGTATAAGGCTGGAGGAGTTGAGTTTTGCATTTTTGTCTACGTTGTTGTCTGTCTTGGGTGAAAGTTCGTATTTCGTTCCATGCCATTCCTCTCCCCTTTATTTCTTCTCTGATTTTGTCTATCCTTCTTACTCTTGGTTTTTCTCTCCTATTTCTTCCCGGCATTCGCGTTTCGAACACTGTTTTGGTGAATCTATCGTCCGGCATTCGATACACATGTCCAAACCATCTGAGCTGGCCCTCTATAATTTTCTCGTTGATGGGTTCGATTTGTAAGTTTTGTCTGAATGTTTCATTTTGTCTCTATGTTTTCGATTTTTCTCAGGAATCTCATTTCCACTGCGTTTGTGCGGGATTCTCGTCTTTTAGTGTCCATGACTCACTACTGTACATAAGTGTTGGTCTGACCGCTTTTTTCACAATCTCCGTTTTGATATTTTTCGGTACTTCTCTTTTTCCTAGAAATGTTGTCTTCATTGCATTGAATATTCCTCCTGCTCTTCCCACCTTTCGTTTATTTTCCTGTCCATTTTCCCGTTCTCTTCTATAATCGCACCCAGGTACTTAAAATGATCTACTTAATTAATTAGTTTCCCGTCCAGCTTTATTTTGTGTGTTTCTCTGGTGTTCCGTTATCCAATACCGTTATATACAGAAGTGGGCTCAATACACAACCTCGTTGTCTTGTTTCGAATTGTTTTGATTCTTCATTGTTTGTTCTATGTTCTTATTTCCCTTGTATATATCTTTTGATACTTCTTTGATGTTTCTGTTTACTCCTCTTAGTCTCAGCGACTCCCACACGTCCTTTCTTCGCACTCTATCGAAGGCTTTCTCCATGTTTATGAAGCATACGTGTACTTGTCTGTTCTTGTTTAATATCTTTTCACTCATTTGGCTAATGGTAAATATAAGATCCTGTGTACTTCTGTTTTTTCTAAATCCGCGTTGTGTGTCTTCTGTCGTTGACTCTATTTTGTTCCTAATTTTCTTTTCTACTATTCTTGCGAATACCTACCCTGGGACACTAGAAAGTGTTATTCCTCTATAGTTGCTACAGTCTCTTTTACCGTCATCCTTATATGTTGATAATATAATGTTTGTTTTCCAGTTCTTGGGTATTCTTACTTTCTTCCGAATGTCAGTCATTAAATCCACTAGCTTGTATATTCCTTCTCCTCCCGTATATTTTATCATTTCCGGTGTGATATTATCTTTTCCGGGAGCTTTGCCTAGTTCTATTCTTCTTATTGCTTCCTCCATTTGCTCCTTGCTTATGGTCTCCATTTCCTCTTCGTCTATCGCTACCTACTACTCTTTTTCTTGATGTCTCACTATGTCGATAGCTGTTAACTCTTTAAAATATTCTCTCCATCGTTCCATTATTTTATATTCATTTGTTATTATGTTGACCTCTTTATATTTCATATTCAGCATGCTATAATATTTTCTCTGTCTGAGCTGTTTTAATGTACCAAGTTTTTGGTTCTCTCTGTAGTTTTTTGTCATTCTGCTCACAAATTTCTCCCATGATTTGCTTTTTGCCTTCTGTATTGCAGCTTTAACCTCTCTTCTTTTCTCCCTGTATACTTCTTAGTCTTCGGCTCTTCTTGTGCTCAAATATTTTTTCCACTCTTCTTTTTTATTTTCTTACCTGTCTTCGTATATTATCTGCCCACCATTTTACCGCAGCTCCTTTCCGCTGCATAAAATATGCTGTCCCTAAGATATTCCCACTTGTCCTCTATATTTGCAGTCTTTCAATTTCTTTTCGAGGATTAATTGGTACTCTTTTTGCTATTTTTTTTCTGCCTTAGTTTGATACTGTATCATCAATTGATTATTTTTTATCGTTCCCTTTCAATAGGGATTAACCATTTTAGTATCATAGTTCAGATGTTATGATATCCGTAAACGTTGCCCAACTATGGGTGACGCGCCTTTGTAATTCTATAACTAGTACTTCTGTGTAAGCTGCTGTCGGAATCTTTGCAGTATTTGTGACCAACGTGCTTTTTGAAGGAAAATATGTTATTTTTGTGCTGTGATACACAAATCGATAAATAAAATACGCGTAAGAGGATGAAATAATTTTATTGGTATCTCTTAAGTATTTTTTTATGATATTTAAAAATATTTATAAATTTAAATGCCACAGGTTGTGGAATATGACTTACTTATTAGTTATAAAAGAATTGACAGAAAGTTGGTTACAAAAGGAAAATAATTATAATTACGTTAAATTTATCATTATTGACGATCTTCTTATATAATTATATTCCTATACTTCTAGTAAAAATATAATTTATTTGTGGGTATTATTTATCCTCTAATCTATGGTGTAGCCAGGGGGTCAGGGGCATATGTGCCCTACGCCTCTAGCTCCCTTTTGGAAACAGGGCTTCTTTTTATTTTAAAAAGCTTTTATAGTTGCATTGTATGAGATGATTCTTTTTTTGTGAAAATTTTCTTTCTTCGGCCATCGATTGGGGTAAGTTTTATTATACGAAAAGACTTCTTTTTTGGGAAATCTTAAATTTCCAACGCTAGAGAGATTTTTTCCTTAAAGAATCCAGGCTGTTGTTTAATACCTAATCTTGATCTGAGTCATTAATAGCATTCTAACTCCTTCCTCAAATTTGACTCCTTCAAATTTGAAGAAAATGAAAAGCCAGAAGAGGTCTAAAAGTTAAATTCGATCAAGGTGTATAACCTCTAGCTGTTCAATTGACTTTTATTTTTGAAAATTATATTGCGATGCTGTCGTTTTTTACAGTGAATATTACAAAACTACCTTTTTTTTATACGAAGATATATAATAAAATTCGACAGTTGGAACCCAGAAGAGGTGGGAAATACTACGGTTTTCAGAATTTTATTATCATATTTTATTCTTATCCGTTCGCTAATACATAAACGGTAGTTTTCTATTTATCTGTTTGTAGTTAATCTATACCATAAATCAAAAAAATAACCGGTCAAGTGCAAGTTGAACTTGCGCAATTCCGTACGTTGATTGCTTTTAAAATAAATAACCGGTCAAGTGCAAGTTGAACTTGCACAATTAGTGTTCCGTACGTTTTTAAAATAAAAAATTTTGTTAGGGTGGTATAAAATGATCAGTGACTTCACAAAACACACCCCAAATGAGTTTTCAACAAAGTTTGTTTCCAATCTTTACTGGAAACTGGTGACCTTGAAATTTTATTTTTTTTCTATACCAGATAAATTATTAAAGGTAATGATCATTTTCGTTCAATCTATACCCCGTGGAGAATATTCCAGGATTTTTTCAAAATTTTTTGATCAGTACTTTTCGAGATAAGGTAGGGGACAGCGATTTTTCACGATTTTTTAAAAGTAATAAGAAGAAAAGTGTGCGCAAGTATTACATTATATATATATATTATATATATATATATATATATATATATATATATATATATATATATATATATATATTTTACTCGTGTTTTTACAAGCTTTCATTTGACACCACACTCGATGACCTAGTAAAAAAATTTTTTTTTCACTTCCGATTTCACCCCTCGAAACGAATCCCTCAAGTCAAAATTTATGTTACGGTGATATAAAATGATCAGTGACTTCACAAAACACACCTCAAATAAGTTTTCAACAAAGTTTATTTCCAATCTTTACTGAAAATTGATGACCTTGAAATTTCTGTTTTTTTTTTATATACCAGATAAATTATTACAGGTAATGCACTCGTGATAATTTTTGTTCAATCTACACACCCTGGAGAATATTCCAGAATTTTTTCAAAATTTTTTGATAAGTACTTTCCGAGATGGACAGCGATTTTTCGCGATTTTTTTTTTTAAAAATAATACAAAGAAAAGTGCGCGCAAGTATTACATTATATATATATTTTTTACTCGTGTTTTCACAAGCTTTCATTTGACACCACACTCGATTACCTAGTAAAAAAATTTTTTTTTCACTTCCGATTTCACCCCCCAAAACTAACCCCTTAAGTCGAAATTTAACTTTCAAAACTACATGGCTCTGATGAGGCCATCAATTCCTATATTACTACCAAATTTCAACTTTCTATGAAAAATAGTTTCGGAGAAAATCGGGTGTGACAGACGGACAGACACCCGAAGTGATCTTATAAGTGTTCCGTACGGAACACTAAAAATTTTGTTACGGAGGTATAAAATGATCAGTGACTTCACAAAACACACCCCAAATGAGTTTTCAACAAAGTTTGTTTCCAATCTTTACTGAAAACTGTTGACCTTGAATTTTCTTTTTATACCATATAAATTATTAAAGTTAATTCACTCGTGATAATTTTCGTTCAATCTACACACCGTGGAGAATATTTCAGAATTTTTACAAATTTTCGAGATAAGGCGGGTGGACAGCGATTTTTCGCGATTTTTTAAAAATAACACAAAGAAAAGTGCGCGCAAGTATTATATTATATATATATTTTTTACTCCTGTAAAACAAGCTTTTATTTGACACCACACTCGATGACCTAGTAAAAAAATTTTTTTTTTCACTTCCGATTTCACTCCCCAAAACTAACCCCTTATGTCAAAATTTAACTTTCAAAACTACATGGCTGTGACGAGGCGATCAATTCTTATATTATTACCAAATTTCAACTTTCTATGAAAAATATTTGCGGAGAAAATCGGGTGTGGCAGATAGACAGACGGACATACACCGAAGTCATCTTATAAGTGTTCCGTACGGAACACTAATAACTTTGTTTTGCTGTAGGTTAATGAATAGGTAAAAATATCTGTCTATTTTTAAAAATATATTTTCCTTGTAGTATATTGTGTTGGTTCAAAGCAAATTTCTTTAACCTAGAAATTTCTGAGTGAAGAAACTTCTGTAAGTGCCTTCAAAATAACAATACATTCAGCCGTATCATAATTTAGGATCATGGCAATGCGCAAGACTGTTTCTCTCATGGGCAAACAACAAGGAACCATTAGCTAGACTCGTTTCTTGAGTAGCTTCTATGCATTCAAATCACCTTGAGTGATCTTTTTTGTTTCACAGTCGAAAAATCACGTTTTGAATTCTGCTTGAAAGATATTTATAGTGGTTCCTAGACTTGCTCCAAAGCGGTCAATTTATATCAAGTGATGTTTTTCATTTCATAAATCAAAAATCTCTCGAAATCCTTTCAAGTGTTAGGAAGGTCAAAAGCTCACTTCGGCGATATTTTAGGGTTATGTTTTTAATTTTTGTCTAATTTTTCCGATTGAAACTATTAATGACATTGAGTAAAATTCATCTTTTCACAGATAAGATAAAAAGTAAAATTATATGATTTCACAGCAACATATGGCACTCTACAAACCTTTAAAACCACAGTCAGATAGATCCAACGAAATTACAGTTGCATTTTTAGAAGCACCCTAAGCATCAATAGCAATTTCTACGTTGCATCTACTCGATCCTCATAGATTTTTGATGTTAAATCCCTTTGTATACATAATGGAAACAGACCCGAATCCCTTGTCTATGATATATACTGGTGAGCAAAAAAATCGACTCAAACTATTTGGCTTCATTTAACACGGATTCTAGAATTTAACGTTCATATATTTTTACGGATTTTAGTATCATTTTATTATCTTTTTAATGATATCAAATTCCATAGCATACTTCATCAGTTTTACTGATTAAAATGAATGAAAGGAGAAACAAGGAGAACAGGGACTGAAAATGGGGATAAGAGAAAGGAAACATTAAACAAATTTTAAGTTTAACAAATAAATTTATCGATAAAAACCGAAATCAGTATTTTGTATTAACTATCCCCCCCCCTAGCCCTTATTATTGCTTCCAACATGTTTTACATGGAGAAGGAGAGCTTTTTCACCACTGTTGGTGGGATTCTTCTCCACTCTTCCACCATCGCAACTTTTAAGTCCCTCAGCGATGCAGGAACTGGATTCCTGACTCGAATCACATGTGCTCGATTGGATCGAGGTCATGACTCCACGCAGGCCAATCTAATATGCGTATTCCCACTTCCGCCAGGTATTGCCGCACCGACGCAGCAGCATATACCCTCGCATTGTGGTGCGGCTCGAACCTATGACCAACAAACTCAGCCTAAGGAACGACGGGTTTCTGCAGGATCTTCTCGATGTATCAGTGAGCAGTTAATCTACTGCTACGAGTCTCATCAGTCACGAGACCCAAATCGGTTTTCGCATCCAGTGAGAAACCTTCTCACACCATGACAAAACCTCCTCCGTAGGCGACTGTTTCAGTAATGCAGCACTGCGCATAGCTCTCCCTAGAACTCCTATAGAATCGTCGTCTTCCATCATTGACATGTAGGCACATTCGGGATTCGTCTAAAAATAAAACGGAGCGCCATTGCTCTAAGATCTAGTCGATATGTTTTCGGGTAAATCTGAGTCGCACTTGTCGATGGGCTGCTGTCCATTTGGGTCCAATAGCTGGTCTCTTCGGAGTTAGATTAGCTTCTTTAAGTCTTTTTCTGACTGTTCAATGCCTGATAGCCCGATCATGAACTTATCGGAGCTCCTGCTGGACCTCAACGCCGGTAAAATGACGATGTCTTAAATTTGTGTTAACAGTAAAGCGGTCGTCTCGCTCCGAGGTACACCTTCATTTTCCTGTCTCCGTGTAAAGGTATCAGACTCTTGGTAACATCTATAGACTCTGGAGATAGCTGACTGGCTTAAGTGCAGTTGCGCAGCGACTACACGTTGGCTATGCCCTTGTTGCAATAGGGACTTGTACCTTTTCTGCCGGGGTGGTATCCATTTTTCCGATGACGAAATTACTGAGCGGTATATCAAAGATGTTGACGGTTCAAGTTCCGATATAGGAATGATAGGAAAATGCAGTTGTATGTGTTTTTGTAGGGCTGAATAGCGCGCAACGGGTACGTTGTTGAGCGAGGAAAAACGGTTCTATTGAGTAAAACCGTTTTAATCAGTAAAACCTTTCGGGAATCCAAATAGTTTTGGTATTATTGGAAAGAGTAGAAAATCAGCATTCTAATGATACCAAAAATAATACCACTGTTTGGAAATTAAATTCAAGGATCGGTGTTAAATGAAGTAAAATTGTTTGAGTCGATTTTTTGCTCACCAGTGTATAGGGGGCCCAAACTGGACACTTTTAAAGGTAAACCCCTTTATCTAAAGGAGATGGACGAAAACTGATGTCGGTGTCTGAGGCTCAATTTTTATGATAAACTCAATGGTGAAAACTGCATATCGATATCTAGTACCGTTTCAGATATACAGGGTGTTATTCAAAAATCTGCATTTTGGAAAAATGTTTGTAATTCTTTTCCTATTGAAAATTTTTGATTTCCGTAAAAACATTCTCAAAGCACTTTTTCACGTGGATTTCAACAGTGTAAGTTACATTTTTTTACAACTAATATTTTAATAGTTATTAACGCAAAAATATGTATCTTAAAGGGGATAACCTGTATATTTTTCCTTATCTGAATAGAGCTTTAAATTACCATTCTAAAAATATAGGACACTTTATATTTTGTTTAAATCTACTTTAAAATATAAAGGTTTTCAGTTTTTTCGCCAGTTTTAAACGCACATTTTGTAAAGTAGGCTTTGGAGGGAGCGGCCATATGGTTTAATTCAATTGTTTACTCGTAGTTGTCAAATTTTACTTCAGGATCAGTTATTGAATTGTCAAATAAATCGCAATGAAGTTTGAAAATTACGAAAAATGGGATATGATAGTGTGTTTCATACAAACCGGGGAAAATTCGGAAGAGGCAAGTAATTTGTACCACTAACGGTATCCAGGCGTCAACCCTTTAAGGATATATTGGCTCGATTGTGACATAACCTAGTTAATAGTGGCCAGTTTGAAAAGAAACGACTTAAAAATTATACGTCAAAGAGGGATAAGGAGTTAAAAGAATCCACTGGACTACCAAGAATTAACGTAAGTCGTACTTTGAAGAAGCACTGATTCAGGCCATATAGGACAAGAAAAGTTCATCACCTTAGAGACGAACATTTTCAATGGCGTATGGATTTTTGCCAATGGTGTCTGGAGAATTGTAACCATATTCCGAATTTTTCATTAAATTGCATTTGGACAGACGAAGCTTATATAAGCAATGCAGGTATTTTTAACCGTTACAATTCTTATACGTGTGCACAAGAAAATCCCCATTTAGTTGTGGAGCAAAGAAATCAAGGCAGGTTTGGATTTAATGTGTGGGCAGGAATTTTTAGAATCAGGGATTATTTATTTACGAAGAAAGACTTACCTCTCAGAGATATTTAGAAATTTTAAGACAGCAAACAGAACCTTTTGTTGATGAACTGCCGTTAATGGACCTTAGAAATATATTTTTTCAACACGACGGGGCACCCCCTCATAACGCTGCAGTTATCAGTAATTTTTTATCGGCCAATTCCGACAATAACTGGATAGCCAACCAAGGTCTGAACCGTTGGCCGGCAAGGTCACCAGATTTAACACCCATGGATTTCTATCTCTGGGGAAGATTGAACGACCCAATTTTTAAATTGCCGACAAACACCAGGCAAGAGTTAGAAGTCGCAGTGATACAAAGTTTTGCAGCTCTCACTCCTCTTGAACTAATCAGTGAACAAGTGTCCAGAAAAGGTGCGCTTATGTGTAAATGAAACTGGTTGACATTTCGAACATTGAAATTTTTTTTGCTTTAGTTTTTGCTCTACTCGGAATAAATTGATTTATTGTTGTTTTGTTTTATTTTGTAAATAGTTTAAAGTACTATAGCATTTAGTAAATTTCATTGTAGTTAGGACTCTTAGAGTTACTTCTGGGATTTTTTTTACGATTTGACTGCTATCGGTAAACAATTGATATTGCCGCTCCGTTCAAAGCCTACTTCACAAAATGTGCATTTAAAACACGCATAAAAACTGAAAGTTTGAAGTAGATTTCAGCAAAATATAAAGTGTGCTAAATTTTTAGAATGATAATAAAGCTCTATTCGGATAAGGAAAAATATACAAGGTATCCTATTTAAAAAATATATTTTTGCATTAATAACTATTAAAATATTAGTTGTAAAATAATGTAACTTATACTGTTGAAATCCACGTGAAAAAGTGCTTTGAGAATGTTTTTACAGAAATCAAAAATTTTCAATAGGAAAAGAATTACAAACATTTTTCAAAAATGCAGATAGATATCTAGTACCTGAAACGGTACTGGATATCTACATGCGGTTTCCACCATTGAGTTTATCATAAAAATTGAGCCTCAGACACCGACATCAGTTTTCGTCTATCTCCTTTAGATAAAGGGGTTTACCTTTAAAAGTGTCCAATTTGGATCACCCTGTACATAATAAGGGTAGTCATAAAAAATCGATGTTCGAATTTTTTTGGGGTTATCCTCCTAAAAGTTGCCAGTTGAGTGACTTTTTATAAAAATTGATTTTTTGTGAAAATGTCTAAAAACATTGCACATCGACTCTCTAGATTTTACTTTAATTATTTTCAATATGTACATAAAAAGGCTTCAGTTAAAACTGTTTTCAAAAGTGAATAGAGTAAAATCCAAATTGAAAATGGAGGATCTAGGAGAAAAGAAAAGCAAAAAAGTATAAAAATGAGAAGAAATAATGTTTAAATGCATTTTATTAATTAAAGTATAGTTATAAAAAAGGAAGCAATATAAAGGAAAGAAGTTATTATTATTATATGAATATACAATTTATTAGATAAGGTGGCCTTTGAAGAACCAGGAAAAATTTTCCTACATTCAGATACATCTTGTAACAGAAACTGTCGTTGTTCTTCATCTTTCGTCAAACAGGAACTGGCGTCTTTAATTAATTTTACACCTCTTTCAGCTGTGTCATTGGCAACCTTTACTATATTGTTAGCTTTTAAATAGTGTAAATTGTCACACCGTTCATCGGGATCATTATTTAAAAAATTTGTATCAATTTCGAATCTCTAGAAAAAATTTGGAGTTTGATGAGAAACAAAATAATCAATTTTTTTTGTCCAATAAATATCCACTTGTTCCAGATTGAGCCTTGTTTTATATCCCTATCATCGTAACTTTTTTCTTTAGCTTAGCTTACACTTATATGGCCACCTATATGGCCAAGCTTAGCTTAGCTTACACTTATATGGCCACCAAAACCATCATGAAAGACTCCGAGAGGCTGCTCTAAGATATATACAACAAAACTGGTCGGAACTTAACACATTTTCATTAATTGGGGACGACGATATGGAAGACTTCAATAACTACTATAACTATATGAGGAAAAATGGCACCTATGGAACAAGCCTAGAGATACTTGCCCTCTCGGAAACCCAGAATAGCAACTTTCATATCTTCTCAAAACAACGAAGAACAAGAGATACAAAAATAACTTTTAGGGACAAGCCAACAATAATAAGCACAAGAAAACACACCGAAACTATTTACCTTCTACTAACAGGCAACCCAATGTCGGGACACTTTGAGCTTCTGACACCACAAAACACTAAAAACATCCCAAACAACAGTAGACCAATAAAAGAAGCATCGGGCGAGCGACGTAACGGTCGAGGACGTCGCGGGAAATGGCAGCTCGACCAAAACGATGAAGACCGGGCAACTGACAATGGACCTGCCAAAAGTGTTGTGACGGCGAGTAAGCCGACACCCACCAAGGCGGGAAAATCAGGGCAACGCATGAGTTACACTACAGGAATAAACGAATACACCATGCGTTGCTTTGATAAAAGCACAAGGCCTGACAAAGAAACCACTGAGAAGGGAATCACTCGCCGCCTAGACCCACCACCATCAATCCCAAACGCAACCGACGAAATATTTAATCAAAAACTCCCGCAACGACAAAATCAAATCCCAACAGCACAAAACCAAAATTTAAACGGCAAATAAGAATAGAAAACAAAATCAACAACATCAGGAGATATCTAGGACACCTTACCCAGTTTATCAGCGGGAACGTGTCCAAAAGAGTCACACAGAGTATAAACAAGATCGAGTCCGGGTCTCCCAACAGAACACTGCCAGAAATCCTGGATACTCTAAAACAAAAATTATCCGTATATGCCGCAAGACTCCGTAGATACAAAGAACAAAACGAGAGGAAAGATACCAACAACCTCTTCCGAAGAAGCCAAACACAGTTCTACCGGAAAACTATGCACAGCAAACAGACAGCGGTGACCGAACCACCAAACAAACAAGAACTCACAGATCATTTGAAAAGCATCTGGTCAGAACTCAAACTACCCAATAATAACACCCCCTGGATCAAAGCCAAAGAAGGCAAAGATAAACATGTGACAGAACAGGAAAATTCCACATTAACTACTGTGGGACCAAAGAGCATGATGAGGCGCCTGGATGCAAGAAGTTCCGGAGGTAGAATGGCCCCCCGTTCGGATCTCCGGATGGGGGTTGGTTCGGAGGCGTCGACTTGCAGACATCATAATTTTAAGATAGATTTTTGCAACATACGAGGTATAAACTCGAACATAAATTCAGTGCATCAACACCTGCAATCAAATAAACCTCATGTACTCGCTCTATGTGAAACCAAGGTCAGTCCATCGACCAGCACGGTCAACTATCTTTATCCTGGGTACGACTTCTATTCCCGATTTAGGCGTAACTTTGGGATCTGTCTTTTTTGTCAGAAGCGACCTCTCTTGTCAACGAGAAGAAGCTCTGGAGCCCCCAAACTTTGATGTTATGTGGTTAAAAATAACGACTCAACAAACCACAAGGTTCATCTGTATCCTGTATCGACCACCAAGTGATACCAATTTTCGAACACTTTTTTCGCTTCTCTTGCAGATACCATCGATCATTTACAAAGTAACTATCCAAGTGCCGAAATTGCCATCCTGGGCGACTTTAATGTCCACAATATCAACTGGCTTAAATATTCAAATACTACCGACGAACAAGGTCGTGAAGCTGAATCATTCTCAATCAGTTATGGCTTAACTCAGCTTATTGACGAACCAACACGGATCCCTGATCGAGACGGGGAGTTCGCCAGTCTTCTTGATCTGTTTTTAACCACCAATCCGGAGATTTACACGGTCACCGTAAATCCGCCGTTAGGTTCTTCCGACCATAAACTGCTTTCGACATCGAGTATCCTGCCAATCAGTGACAGAGAGGCGCCTAGGCCGCGCAAGATTTGGCACTACAAATCTGCTAAATGGGAAGATCTTATGGAATACTTTCGAACTTTCCCTTGGATGGACATTTGTTTTCGATCCGATAACCCATCTGACTGCGCCAGGGAGGTCTCCGATGTTATTTTGGCTGGTATGGAAGCTTACATCCCTTTTTCGAAGAAATGCTCCTCCAACGGCAAGCCTTGGTTCGACCGAAAATGCAAAGAAGCTATTGCTTCTAAACATATTGCCTATCGACAATGGCGTGAAAATCCTAACACCGTAAATCGTAACATCTTTGTTCATGCCCGGAACAGATGCAAGGGAATTATCGATGAAACCAAGGAGGCACACAATCAACGAATTAGAAACAAACTTCTCGCTTGTCCCAACAATTCCAGGTCCTTTTGGGCAGTCGCTAAGGCAGTTAGTCAAAATTTTACCAAATCCACTATACCACCACTCACAAGGCCAGATAATTCCATTGCAACCACACCTGTTGAGAGAGCGAACTTGTTGGCTGAACTCTTTGCTTCACATTCTACTGTCGATTTCCAAGGAAAAACACCACCTACTATTCCCATATTGCAGTCAAGGATGCCCGATGTTGTCTTCAGACAGCGCATCATAAAGCGTATTTTAATGAAGCTAGACACCAAGAAGGCTTCTGGCGCTGACGGAATACCTGCCATAGTTCTCAAAAACTGTGCAAGGGAACTAACACCAGTTTTCTGTAGACTTTTTAACCTATCCTACAGAAAGGGAATATTTCCGTCCTGCTCGAAATGTGCCACGGTTCAGCCGATACCTAAAAAAGGTAAGAAGACCTTGCCAAATAACTACCGACCAGTTGCACTGCTTTCAATAATATCGAAAGTCATGGAAAAGGTTATCAATGAGCATTTTCTAAAATATCTTGAACGATTCAATATTATTAGCGATCACCAATATGGTTTTCGTAAACATAGATCAACAGGAGATCTTCTGACTTATGTAACACATGTTTGGAACAACGCAATTGAACACCTTGGAGAATCTCGAGCGGTTGCTCTTGACATATCCAAGGCATTCGACCGTGTTTGGCACGATGGACTGTTGGCTAAGTTACGCTCTTATGGTATGTCTGAAAGGTTCTGTTTGTGGCTCTCATGTTTCCTCAGAGAGCGTTCTTTACGAGTGGCGGTCGACGGATTTCTTTCTAACACCCTCACTATCAACGCCGGTGTGCCCCAGGGCTCCATACTGTCTCCTACTCTCTTTCTCATTTACATTAACGATCTGCTGGAAAAGACCGGGAATCCAATCTATAGCTTTGCAGATGACAGTACGCTTGTCTCTTCATTCACCTTGAACGCTCGGACATCGGCTGCTCAGGCGAATATCCGCAGACAGCAGGAGGTCGTTCAACTTAACAAAGACCTGGAAGAAATTCTATCTTGGGGTGACAGTAACCAAGTGGAATTTAAACGCTACAAAAACCCAAGCGGCAGTTTTTTCTAAAAAAGTTAACGTTGCTGAACCCGACATAGTTATGTCGGGGCACTCCATTCCCCTAGCATCGTCGCTCAATTTGTTGGGCGTTAGTTTGGGAGCAAATATGTCTTGGCATGAACATGTTGCAGGCATAGCAAGGAGAGCTTCTCAAAAGTTGGGAATATTATTTAGAACCAGAAAGCTTTACACCCCACAGCAACTGTTAATTCTTTACAAAGCCCAAATTCGACCAACTATGGAATACTGCTCCCACGTTTGGGGCTCCGCTCCCAAACATACACTGCATTTGTTGAATTCTGTTCAGAGAAGAGCGGTCCGTCTGATTGGGGACCCGGAATTGACCGGCGGCCTTGATTCGCTGGAACATCGAAGAACGGTTGGCAACTTGAGTCTGTTCTACAAGTATTTTCATGGAAAGTGTTCGAAGGATGTAGCCCGCTTAATTCCTCCCAAAGCGGTGCATGTTAGAAATACACGTCGCGCTGGTGCTTCGCATCCGTATGAGGTTCAGCTTGTTACTCCGCGTACAACGCTTTTCAAGCAATCTTTTTTATGGAGAACGTCATCCCTTTGGAATAATTTGCCCAGCGCTGTGTTTCCCACCGAATACAATTTACAGCGATTCAAGAACAACGTGAATCGCTTTTTTCCGCACTCGTGCCGCTCCTGGAGCGCTTTAGGGACTTCCCTGCAGCACGTGTGCTAGACCCATAAAAAAAAAAAAAAAAATTTTTTTCTTCAACGGAAATTAATTTTAGACATTTTGCCGCCATGCTTGTTTTCATATTTTTTTCTAAAGTTTCATCAAAATATGAAAATGCGACTGGCTCCGAATTGAGATACCACAGATGATTTATCAATTTAGACAGTGCCTTGTCTGCAAGTTCTTTATCAATTTGTCTGTATTTCAGAAAAGATTTTAACAATTGTAGGTCTTGGTTGGGGGACAAAATGGATTTGGGGGCGTTGAACCACGCTTTAACATAAATATTGATTATAAATAAACAAATGTCTGTAATTCCATTTTTTTCTAAATCTATTAATGAAAATTGATCCCTGAAAAGATATATTTTGAGAGAATAAATGACCTTTGCCATCCATCTGGCGTGATGGATTGCACTAGGTACTCTAAAAAAATGTCTTTTGGAGGAGTACGTCCTAAAAAAATTAAACAAAGTTGGATATACTCTTTATAATCATCTCTTGGCTGTTGATGTTTTAATTGTTCGATAAAAAACTTGATATTTGGTACCGAATTATCTATTCTATATCTAATATTTTTATCTTCAATAGCAGTTTTGTATTTTGTCTTGTCTAGCTTCGACCACCCAATCTGAAACTTTTCAAAAATTTCTGGCTGAGGGCCAGTGGTTATGTCCATTTTTAAATTAAAAACTGATCTGAGAATAACTTCTAAAATATGGCTACGACATGCTAAATACGGAAGATTTGCTCTAGCAAAACGCAGGTTCCTCTGAGGCGGCCAGTATTTACTGCAGTGGTATCAAAACACATTGCCTGGATTTTCTCAACTGCCCCCACTGTTCAAGTGCTGAAAATACCGCTTTTGCCTGAGTAATTTCTATACTATTTTTAAGCTGAGAAACACTTAACTGTTCTCCTTTTCTAAATTTCCTTTCCTCAAAATATCTGCAAGCAATTTTCCATCCCAGGGTACAACAGCTCTCTCTAATTCGGATTTTTTGAATATCTGTTTGATAAGCTTAGTCCTTTGGTTTCGAAATCGCTGTCTGCGAAATCGTATTACAGTTCTACTTACAATTAAATTCTGTGGGTCAAAACCTATCGCCTCTGCAGTAGCTGATATTATTCGAAATGCGGCTCTATCAAAAATACTACACCTATCTAACAATAAAGACAATTTTTGGGTAATAATATGTTCACTTCCTCTAGTGTACTTCCTTTTCATTATATCTGGTCCTGTATCCTCTGTGCCTGGAAAAGCCATCTCCGTCTTTTCTTGCTCCTCTTCCCCTGACGTGCTGCTTATTGAAGATTCAAATTGTACAATTAAATTTTAATCTTCTAAAAACAAAAAAAAAAAAATAAAATAAATATGCGGTAATAAGCAGTAAGCAAAGTATTCACAACAAATAGCATCAAGTCAATTACACCCAACAGAAAAGGAAAAGGGAAAACATTAAAGAGAGAGAGAAAAGCTTTACTAACCTATTTTGTTTCTTAATTTTTCTAGTCTTGCCATCTCAGCTGCTTGTCTCTTTTCTCTTCGTTGTTCTGCTTTTATGAAATTCATGTCAACGCCTCCCATGCAGCGAGGACGTCCTTTTTTTCTCTGGAGTAATGAAAACTACTTGTCATCTTCAATAGTGTTTTTTAATGCGTCCTAATGAGCAACATCAAAAAGGTCATCAACGGTTGACTTGAAAGCTACTACTTTTTTATTTTGCGCTGTGCTTTTAGATCTTTTAACGTTTTTTTTGCAATTTTCTCCACTCTTCGTATGGGTTTTCTAGTTTTGCAACACAATCTTTCTGCCTTGAACTCGAATTCGAACCTGGACAAGCATGGCGCTGATGCTGTAGACGATATTGTCCCGTAAACCTCACAGAAAAGTTACTAAACGAACGTTGTTGAAATGTTCACTGCTTGAAAGGCAAACGTACACTAAAACTCTTTGACTTCTACCTGGGCATCCCAGACAAGGAAAAAAATAGAAGGGATGTGGTTTGCATAGAGAGTTTAAATTTTGAGTAGTTTGCTAGATTAATAACGACACTATTTTCTTCATCGCTGTTTTTAAACTTTTTCAATACCTTTATTCTGCAAGATACACATATAACACTAGGAAGCGGGTCGGTAATTGTCCGTTTTGTTTTATTAATTGTTCAATTTTTTCTTTAAGTGTGTTTTTAACTTCTATAAACACATTTTCATGCATACATATAATAGACCAAAAGGGCGACCCGAAATTTTGACCTGTCGACTGACTGTTGTTGTTCATTCTATCGGGAGAGTCGAATGAAAGCCTTTAACGTTGATTTTGCTGCCCCCGTGCCCTGAAATGCTAAGATAAGGCCTAACATGCTACATCCAAAAATGGACTGTCGTTTAAATATCCACATAACATTTGTGGACACTAAAAAATTGAGCGCCCCAAACTATAGATAGAATTCTCTCATAAAAGGGTCCTTAGCAATAGCTTTTTGTAACAAAGACAAATCTTTTAAAGAATAGAACTAAACAAATTTTATATCATATTATATATTGTATAATAACGTATTTGTATAATTGTTTATAATACAAAGGAAACAAAAAATGGTCAAAATATTTAAGTTAGTTATCTTTGTTGCCAATTTTCACTTTCGTTTTCTAAACAGGTCGAAGGTTGAATTTTGAGGATTCCTATTATGTTCGGTGTTGGATGATGAATATTTTCAAATATAAAAGTTTTAACAAAAAAGTGGTAGGAATAAAACTTTAAGACAACAACATTTTCTATGAAATGAAACAGGAGTCAGGTTTCTAGGACGAATAGTTTTCATTTTATTAGGAAAAATGATTTTTTTCCAAAAAATCCAATTTTACAGCTTTAACCTCGATAAGGCACGGGTTAATGTTATGTAATTGAGTTAAAACTGTGCAAATCTGATTTTTTAGACAAATGGCAAATTTTAGGGGGGGCTTGGCGGCATTACGATAAAAATATTTTTCCCCCTATCCCTTGTGACCACCCTAGTGTACATATAGTATTGCAATTTGCAAAGGTTTGCGAAACATCCAGTTTAGAGCGGGGACTGCTAGAATAAAAAGTGCAAATATTCTTTTAACTTGATTAAGAGCCATCTTTTATCTAAAAAAAATGCTTGCAAACTGGTCAGATCAGAATAAGAAGCAATGATTCATTATTGATTTAAGCTTATGAAAGTGGATGTACATATATAACAAATTACACTGGGAATTTCTTAACGTATGCACAAGTAGCTCAAAATTTTCCCTTAATTAATAGTGATCACTGTATGGACAAGTCTGAAGATAGATTGTGCTCTGCATGAGATTGATGTAAGAATAAAATTGTGATAGTTTCGAGTGGTGTGGTATTCATACGAGGGAAATTAATCTGAACTACTTCAGAAACTCAAATACCTAAGATTTTATACATAACTTTATCCTTAAACCAAAAGTTAGATGTTGAAGTCCAAGTATAGTAAACTAATAATATTAACTAAGTACTGCAATTTTGTTACTTAGGTTATAAATAAATCAATTTCTTGTTTTTGTAATCTCGTTTTTCATTAAAAACCTATATTATAAGCATTAGAAGAAACATGGTTCCCTTATATTCTTGTATATTATAATGAAAATGTTAATTGGGGCCATTATAACTTCTGATAAATAATGAGAGGTAAGATGTTGTGTTTTATCAATTTTCAAGGATTATGTAGACATTTTTAGGGACATTATGTAGACATTATGTAGACAATTTTAAGGGGAATAATGGTAACAACTTTTCACATCCATAAAATAAGATATAGATACAAAAAATCTGTTTAAAAAAATTATCAGTTCGGATAAAAATCAAGAATACCACTAACATTTGACAGAAAATACGATATTGCCGTTTGCTTCAGCCACTTCAGAATTCCTTACATAAGGAGGGGATAAACCTGACTGTGAAATAGGGACCTGATGGACGCGTAGAGAAATTTTTAATAAGGTAGCCAAGAAATCTGTGTTGAAAACCTTTAAACAGTAGTTTTAATTTTTTTTTTTGCAGTCACGAAAATACTTGTGACGCCAAAGGACGAAAAGGGGAATATATAACAAAGAAAAACATGGGAGAATGCTACTAATAATTGGAAACAATTTAGTTTAGATACATTTATAAAACATTAAAGTTATCTTAAAATGAATTATTAGATAAAAAAAAGGTCATACATCAAATTTTTGAAATTACATGAACTATAAAACAACCTTCCATTCGAATTTCAAGCTTTAACTGAAGTGTGACCTCAGATTTTTAGGTAGTTCCTGGGATTTTAACTTCTTTTGTGACATACTTTTCAATGCAATTGAAATTGATGGTTTACGTATTACAACTTTAAATTAAGATTCATTTAAAATAATTTCCAGAAATAAAAAATATTCTAGTTTAAAGGCCAATAATGTAAAACTCAAACTAAGTTTCGAAGTAAGTCTGGATCTAACAAAGTTGTAGTTGGCTTTCTAAATATGCTCTTTTCAACATAATTAGCAGTCCCTACGTTTCTCTTACTACAGTTACGATATTGAGTCCTTTAATATTGTATAGCCTTAGGAGGTTAAAGAGGATCAAACTATTGAGTTTGGAGTGATCACTCAGTGACAGAGAGGCGCCTAGGCCGCGCAAGATTTGGCACTACAAATCTGCTAAATGGGAAGATCTCATGGAATACTTTCGAACTTTCCCTTGGATGGACGTTTGTTTTCGATCCGATAACCCATCTGACTGCGCCAGGGAGGTCTCCGATGTTATTTTGGCTGGTGTGGAAGCTTACATCCCTTTTTCGAAGAAATGCTCCTCCAACGGCAAGCCTTGGTTCGACCGAAAATGCAAAGAAGCTGTTGCTTCTAAACATATTGCCTACCGACAATGGCGTGAAAATCCTAACACCTTAAATCGAAACATCTTTGTTCATGCCCGGAACAGATGCAAGGGAACTATCGACGAAACCAAGGAGGCACACAATCAACGAATTAGAAACAAACTTCTCGCTTGTCCCAACAATTCCAGGTCCTTTTGGGCAGTCGCTAAGGCAGTTAGTCAAAACTTTACCAAATCCACGATACCACCACTCACACGGCCAGATAATTCCATTGCAACCACACCTGTTGAGAGAGCGAACTTGTTGGCTGAACTCTTTGCTTCACATTCTTCTGTCGATTTTCAAGGAAAAACACCACTTACTATTCCCATATTGCAGTCAAGGATGCCCGATGTTGTCTTCAGACAGCGCATCATAAAGCGTATTTTAATGAAGCTAGACACCAAGAAGGCTTCTGGCGCTGACGGAATACCTGCCATAGTTCTCAAAAACTGTGCCAGGGAACTAACACCAGTTTTCTGTAGACTTTTTAACCTATCCTACAGAAAGGGAATATTTCCGTCCTGCTGGAAATGTGCCACGGTTCAGCCGATACCTAAAAAAGGTAAGAAGACCTTGCCAAATAACTACCGACCAGTTGCACTGCTTTCAATAATATCGAAAGTCATGGAAAAGGTTATCAATGAGCATCTTCTAAAATATCTTGAACGATTCAATATTATTAGCGATCACCAATATGGTTTTCGTAAACATAGATCAACAGGAGATCTTTTGACTTATGTAACACATGTTTGGAACAACGCAATTGAACACTTTGGAGAATCTCGAGCGGTTGCTCTTGACATATCCAAGGCATTCGACCGTGTTTGGCACGATGGACTGTTGGCTAAGTTGCGCTCTTATGGTATGTCTGAAAGGTTCTGTTTGTAGCTCTCATGTTTCCTCAGAGAGCGTTCTTTACGAGTGGCGGTCGACGGATTTCTTTCTAACACCCTCACTATCAACGCCGGTGTGCCCCAGGGCTCCATACTGTCTCCTACTCTCTTTCTCATTTACATTAACGATCTGCTGGAAAAGATCGGGAATCCAATCTATAGCTTTGCAGATGACAGTACGCTTGTCTCTTCATTCACCTTGAACGCTCGGACATCGGCTGCTCAGGCGAATATCCGCAGACAGCAGGAGGTCGTTCAACTTAACAAAGACCTGGAAGAAATTCTATCTTGGGGTGACAGTAACCAAGTGGAATTTAAAGCTACAAAAAACCCAAGCGGCGGTTTTTTCTAAAAAAGTTAACGTTGCTGAACCCGACATAGTTATGTCGGGGCACTCCATTCCCCTAGCATCGTCGCTCAATTTGTTGGGCGTTAGTTTGGGAGCAAATATGTCTTGGCATGAACATGTTGCAGGCATAGCAAGGAGAGCTTCTCAAAAATTGGGAATATTATTTAGAACCAGAAAGCTTTACACCCCACAGCAACTGTTAATTCTTTACAAAGCCCAAATTCGACCAACTATGGAATACTGCTCCCACGTTTGGGGCTCCGCTCCCAAACATACACTGCATTTGTTGGATTCTGTTCAGAGAAGAGCGGTCCGTCTGATTGGGGACCCGGAATTGACCGGCGGCCTTGATTCGCTGGAACATCGAAGAACGGTTGGCGACTTGAGTCTGTTCTACAAGTATTTTCATGGAAAGTGTTCGAAGGATGTAGCCCGCTTAATTCCTCCCAAAGCGGTGCATGTTAGAAATACACGTCGTGCTGGTGCTTCGCATCCGTATGAGGTTCAGCTTGTTACTCCGCGTACGACGCTTTTCAAGCAATCTTTTATATGGAGAACGTCATCCCTTTGGAATAATTTGCCCAGCGCTGTGTTTCCCACCGAGTACAATTTACAGCGATTCAAGAACAACGTGAATCGCTTTTTCCGCACTCGTGCCGCTCCTGGAGCGTTTTAGGGACTTCCCTGCAGCACGTGTGCTAGACCAATAAAAAAAAAAAAAAAAAAAGTGGAAGCTATGAGATATACATAACTTTGATTATAATCAGATGAATAAGTTTTAATTCACATAAAAGTAAATACAAAATGCTATAAAACTGATAGGGAACAATTTAAGATAATGATAAGGAAATATATAAAACAAATTACATAATTTCTTTAGTAGCCTAGATACGCGAATGCAAAGGAGACCAATATTTAACACTTTTTGCTTCAATTGACAAAGTAAAAAGTTGTTTAGATCAAAAATTTCCATTTTAATATTTACTCTTATTATTGCATGAAAAAAATCTAGAAACTTTAATATTTAATAAAGAGATATTTTTTATTTGATAAAGGTCTTCAACATAAAACATATTAATAATAATATTAACTTTTAACACCCATGAAATAAATTTGACCGAAAATACAAAGTTGTCGTTTACTTCTCAAGGAGATTGTTAAATTGACTGATGAAATAGACACGTGAGGTCGGGATAGCCCTGAACAGGTAAGATTTGAGTACTAACTTGAAGACATGACTATGAATACGGGCCTAAATAATCCCAAAGGGCATTTTCAACCTTAACATTTTTGCTTCTGTGAAGCTAATGCCACGAAAATGGGATGTGATCATAGCTCAGCAAATATGTTAAAATTTTATCTCAAAGATTTCATTCATTGGTGACTGATTTATGTACTCATAAAACTCACAACTTCAACCAAGTGACTTGAAATTTACCACAAGTATAAACATATTGGTGTGGCAATTCTGGTGGTGGTAGACAGTGAATAATGTGACCTGTTTTAATCTAGTAGTGAACCAGGACAAATTTGAAAACCTGCCAAAGTAGTTTAGCAAACTCTTACTGCTTTATAATGTGTTTTTTTTCTAGGAAGAATTTAAGTAAATTTAATCATTATGGAGCTTATCTTAAAGGGAAAATATTCTGGAATTTCATTTAAATTGTTAATTTTATCTAACTTATGCATATAATGTTTTAGAACTTCGTAAAACTAAAGGAACTATTTTTCTTATTTGATTTTACAACTAATTTTACGTGGAAAGTTCTATCTAATATGTCCATATCTTCTCTCGGCCGCTGCCTACTCAATTATTTTATAATTGTTCTATTTATCATTCCTCTTTGTGAGATGTGACAAAAAAATGTTGTGGAACTATATACAAATATTGCAGTTTCATGCAGAATATTCTATTATTTTATATGATCAGCGTTTATTCTAGAAATTGAGTATTTAGATTAATTTCAAAATCGAATTTTCACAAATGCGTAAAAATATATATATTTTCTTTGACATGTGCATAGAATGGTCTAGAATCTAAAAAACGTTGAACTTGCCTAATTTGCAATTAGAAAATCCTAGGACAGTGTCATAATTATATAATTTGATTGTTTTCTACACAGAATCGTTTAGAAATCTTTCATATGTGTTAATTGCCCTTAATGTGTTAGTTGATTGTCCTGTAATATTATAAAAGCAATGAATCTTCATGAATAAAGTGCATCTGCACCTTCGTCCAAATAATATTGTTGCGTTATATTTCGTTGACAAATTTTATGATGGTAACTTTTATGAAGGAAAATGTAATTTTTTTATGGGTCCAGCACACGTGCAACAGGGAAGGCCCTAAAGCGCTACAGCAGCGACATGTGTACGGAGAAAGCGATTCACGTTGTTCTTGAATCGCTGTAAATTGTACTCGGTGGGAAACACAGTCCTGGGCAAATTATTCCAAAGGGATGATGTTCTCCATATAAAAGACTGCTTGAAAATTGTACGAGGAGTAACAAGCTGAACCTCATACGCATGTGAAGCATCAGCGTTACGGGTACTGCTAACATGCACCATTCTGGGAGGAATAAAGCTGGCCACATCCTTCGAACACTGGCCATAAAAATACCTGTAGAATAGGCTTAAGTCGCCAACCGTTCTTCGATGTTCCAGCGAATCAAGGCCGCCGGTCAGTTCCGGGTCTCCAATCAGACGAACAGTTCTTCTTTGAATAGAATCCAACAAATGCAGTGTATGTTTGGGAGCGGAGCTCCAAACATGGGAGCAGTATTCCATAGTTGGTCGAATTTGAGCTTTGTAAAGAATTAACAGTTGTTGTGGAGTAAAGCTTTCTGGTTCGAAATAATATTCCCAACTTTTGAGAAACTCTCCTTGCTATGCCTGCAACATGTTCATGCCAGGACATATTTGTTCCCAAATTAACGCCTAACAAATTGAGTGACGTTGTTAGAGGAATGGCGTGCCCCGACATAACTATGTCGGGTTCAGCAACGTTAACTTTTCTGCTACCTGGGTTTTTGTAGCGTTAAATTCCAGTTGGTTACTGTCACTCCAAGATAGAATTTCTTCCAGGTCTTTGTTAAGTTGAATGACTTCCTGCTGTCTGCGGATATTCGTCAGAGTAGCCGATGTTCGAGCGTTCAAAGTGAATGAAGAGATATGTGTACTGTCATCTGCAAAGTTGTAGACTCGATTCTCGGTCTTTTCCAGCAGATCGTTAATATAAATTAGAAAGAGAGTAGGAGACAGTATGGAGCCTTGGGGTACACCGTCGTTGATAGTGAAGGAAAGAAATTCGTCGACTGCTACTCGTAAAGAACGCTCTCTGAGGAAACATGAGAGCCACAAACAGAACCTTTCAGACATACCATAAGAACGTAGCTTAGCCAACAGCTATCGTGCCAAACACGGTCGAATGCCTTGGATATGTCAAGAGCAACCGCTCGAGATTCTCCAAAGTGTTCAATTGCGTTGTTCCAAACATGTGTTACATAAGTCAGCAGATCTCCTGTCGATTTATTTTTACGAAAGCCATATTGGTGGTCGCTAAAAATGTTGAATCCTTCAAGATATTTTAGCGATAGCCTTTTCCATGACTTTCGATATTATTGAAAGCAGTGCGATTGATCGGTAGTTATTTGGCAAGGTCTTCTTGCCTTTTTTAGGTATCGGCTGAACTGTGGCACATTTCCAGCAGGAAGGAAATATTCCCTTTCTGTAGGATAGGTTGAAAAGTCTACAGAAAACTGGTGTTAGCTGCCGCGCACAGTTTTTGAGAATTATAGCAGGTATTCCGTCAGCGCTAGAAGCCTTTTTGGTGCCTAGCTTCATCAAAATACGCTTGTCTGAGGACAATATCGGGCATCCTTGACTGCACTATGGGAATAGTAGATGGTGTTTTTTCTTGAAAATCGACGGTAGAATGTGAAGCAAAGAGTTCAGCCAACAAGTTCGCTTCCTTAACAGGTGTCGTTGCAATAGAATCATCTGGCCGTGTGAGTGGTGGTATGGTGGATTTGGTGAAAGCTTAAATGCCTTAGCTACTGATCAAAAGGACCTGAAATTGTTGGGACAAGCGAGAAGTTTGTTTCTAATCCATTGATTGTGTGCCTCCTTGGTTTTGTCGATAATTTCTTTGCATCTGTTCCTGACACGTACAAAGGTATATACAATTTTACTTCGAATTACGTATATGCGTAACACCAATGCATTTGTCTAATGAATTTGAGATTTTAATTATTTAATTGTCATTGTGTAGTGATTTTTTCCTAAAGACATGGCCGAATTTTTTTTCTGGTATATCTTAGTAAATTAGTTTGTTAATGAATATTTCAGTTTAGTATTTGATTTGGCAGTTAGTTTTTGAATTTTTTGCATGTTTTGTTTTTATTGTTGAAAATGAAATTTAATTTTAGTTTTATAAAGTAAGAAAACATTAGTTGAAATCTTTTTACTGCCTGATAATAAATCGTTAAAAACCGTCTGTTTTCTGACGAGGAATTAGTTGAGATTTTGTATTTAAGGCACTCAAGTATTCATTTATTATGATGTCAATAGCTTTTGTTTTTAAAGTACCACGCGAAATAATTGTTTTTGATTGTTTAGCAATATGAATAAAGGCTAAAAGTACTTGATTTATTTATTTTTATTGCTTACGGAAACTATTACGAAATAAAGAGACAAAAAAACACAATACCTGTAAATTATAATTTTAACACATAGGTTGAAAAGTTTTTAGGTCTGACATATAGATGTCGCCCTTTTCAAAAGATCCATATGATTTTTAGGAAGTACCAACCTTCAAATGATACGTGTCCAAATTTCATGACATTTCGACGATTAGTTTACAAGTTACAGTGGTTTTAGTGACGCTACTTTTGATATTTTTAACACAATGGAAAAAATCGAATTTCGTGTGTTGATTAAACACTGTTTTTTGATTGGAAAAAATACCGTTAAAGCAAGGCAATGACTTGATAAATGTTACGGGGTTGGAAAATAATTCATCATTTACTGTTATGCTGAATTTAAAAACGCGGTCGTATAGATACAAATGCTTCTGAACGCTTTCGACGCCCAAATGAGGTGGTTACACTACAAAATTGTTTGGATGACCGTAAAGTGAAATTGCGTGAGATAGCTGATACCCTAAAGATATCAAAAGAACCTGTTGTTCATATTTTGCATGAGTAGTAGAGGTAACGCGCTTCTGGGACTGCGGATGGCCATTTTGTCAAGAATCGGTGTCAAGAATTGACCACTAGCCGAAGAAGTGCTGAAAATCCCTGAAAAATTTGCAAGAATATCTGAAAAATTGGTGAAGGCGCCGAAGAGTTGTCGTCAATGACGCCACAGTCCAGTGGTTGTTGAACAGTGCCTTTTTGTCATATATTCTTGAAGAATAGCTGAAAATGTGTAATCTATTTACCTGTATACCTGTATACCTGTTGTCACCTAATTACCTGTATACCTGTGTCACCTTTTACCTGTAATTTACCTGTAATTTACCTGTAATATGTGAAGAAGTTTTGACGTCACTCGTCCAGTGGATGTAGCTCAGTGCCTTTTTGTCACTTTTGTTGACCTTGAGGACTTAGAATAAATGTGTGTTAAATGTTGTGTATTAAATTAAATAAGTTAAAAAAAGTCATGTCTGTAGTAGGATTTGAACCTACATAAGTTGTTTTCAATACTGCAAAACCTGGGGACTTATCCTACTTAGCCAAATAGGATTCGTAATAGAGAATGCAATTGTTGGGATGACATAAAAAAGGATTGGTGAATAATATGTGAAAAGTCTGCAAGAAGTGCTGAAAAATTGGTGAAGGCGAAGAAGTGTTGTCAATGACGTAAATTGTCCAGTGGATGTTGAATCAGTGCCTCTTTTTGTCAATATAAGTTGTTGAAAATGTCTTCCGATACTTTCATTTGAGGAGAAGTTGCATTAGTTTAGATGCTTATTGGTGTGGTCTTATCAGAGTAGGCGTAACCTGATAAGAAAAGTGTTAATTTGATAGGTTGAATGTGTATGTGGTGTAAAAGGAAGATAAGAAACTTGTTGTTGGTTGGTTGACTATGTAAAATGGCTTCCATAAGGCATGTATTTGATTGGTTTGTAGTGTATAGGTGTGATAAGAAACTTGTATTTGGTTGGTTGAATAGATGAAATGTGTGTTGATAGCACTTGTTTGTTATTTTGACTAGTAAAAGCTGTGGTGTGAAAGAGGATGAGTAGGTAATATATTAGTTGGAAATGTGTGCAAAAAGGCTTTATTAGGTAGTATATTTGATGTAAAATTTGTTAAATGTTCCCCTATAAAGTTGTTTGGCGTCTAAAAGTCGGTAAAAAAGCTTGAAAAAGTAAACAAGTGGCGCCGTAAGTCTGTAAAAATGTGTGAGATAAGGCAAAATGTAAACAAAAAGTATGAATAATGTGTGATTCATGGTACTTTTTGTAAGTAAAATTGAGTAAACAAGTGACTCGTTAGGTCAGCAAAGTAGATAAGAGAGGTCAAAAATAGTTGATAAGAGATGAGTGAATGTATGTGAGAATGTAAGAAATAGCAAAAAGTTGTATTAATAGGAAAATTCCATGCAAATAATTGAAAGAGCAAGAAATTTTAGTTGGTTGTAGTTAAAAGTAAAGGCAAAAGTTGTTGTTTGTCCTCAAGTTATGATATTGGGGCTCGTTGAAAAAATGGTGAACTCGTTGGAGATTTTGTTAGAAAGCAAAAATAAATCACCTATTTGTCAAGAATAGTAAAATAAGTATGAAATGAGCTTAAATTATTCTAGTTGGACTTCGTTGAAAAATGGTGAACTCGTTGGAGATTTTGTTAGCAAAAGTAAATCACCTATTTGTCAAGAATAGTAAAATAAGTATGAAATGAGCTTAAATTATTCTAGTTGGTCTTCGTTGAAAAAATGGTGAACTCGTTGGAGATTTTGTTAGAAAGCAAAAATAAATCACCTATTTGTCAAGAATAGTAAAATAAGTATGAAATGAGCTTAAATAATAGTAAAGTTTTAAATGAGACTAGCCTTTTACCGTATAAGAGTAAAAGTTGTTGTTTGTTTTTTTCACAAAGAGTTAGTTTTGTTGAGCTTAGTTTGGTCTCGTTGTATTGTAAATTTTAGTAAAATATATATGTAGAGAGAGAGATGATCCTAGCCTAGTCTGTACTCGTATTATGAGAGGAGAATAAAATACAAGTATGAGCAGATATTTAAGACAATATATTAATAATTCTACAAAATGTTACAAATTTATATTGTTAATATAATTCATTCAAATCATCTGTTTCCTTGTCTTTCGTTGGCTTCTCTGGCATTTCCTTGTTGTTCTTTACTGGTAATATACCTTGATGGCATGTGTTTTGCACCATCCATTAATTTGAAAATCTTTTTAGAATCACATGCCAAACATCTTTCATTATACAGATCTGTTTCTCCTCTACATTTGGGACATTTTATTCGTACAACAACTGGCATTTTTAATGATAGTTTTATCTCAGACACCTGTTATTGAACTAAGTTTTGTTAGATAAATGTCAATCTTATATAGAAAAATATTCCTACTACTACTACTTATTACTGAACATTAGTTTTATCGATCCAACTATTGTGTTTATTATCAAAACCTAACCATTTTACAAGTACTTTATTTCCTTGTCGTTTTATTACTTTTTCAACTAAATAAATATCTGGATATTTAACTTTTTGCAGTTGGAGTTCATAAAATCCACCTTTAATGTCTTGATTTTGTTCATCTTGAAGTAAATACGTAACTGGGTTTGTATATTGTACCTTTTTAATTGTAAATATTTCCGTAGACCAATTTGGTTTGTAATGTTTATCAAAAACACCTCTAAGTTTTGAAATGCGTACATGATCTCCTACTTTATATTTCGTTTGAAGTGTAGTCATCTTTATGTTATTATAAACCGTGTCAAGTAGAAATTTTTCATGTTTTTTAGTTACCTCACTAGGTTTTAGACCTATAGTTCTATGTTTTTTATTATTATAAATATGGATGATTTTCGGTAGTAATTTAACCCACTTATAAGATCCTTGAATACTAAATTCTTTCCACATCATACTCTTAAGGGTTCTGTTAACACGTTCCACAATTGATGCCTTCTTTTCACTGTAAACGACATAATGTAAAATATTATATTTTCTCAAAAGGTTTTGTACTTCCTTTCCCGTAAATTCTCCACCAGAATCTGTACACAAATTGATTGGAATCTGTTGTTTAAAAACATTTTCAAGAGCATGTGCTACTTCATTAGATGTTTTTGTCTTTAATGGATAGGCCCATACATATTTGGAAAAACAATTAATTACAACTAATATGTATTTAAATCCCTTATTTTCTTTTTCAAATTCTCGCATTTCTACCAAATCGGCTTGCATTAGATCTAAAAGTGATTTTAAAATGACTCTTCTACGTTTAAAATTTTTCCTTGCAGGTCTATGAATTTCTTCAACAATTTGTTTCTTTACTTTAGTTGTATAGTTGGACATTATTCGATAATATTAGCTTCACGTAATTCTTCAATAATAGAGTTGATCTCGTTTGTGTGACTTGTATTGCCAGCTGTTTCAGAGGCAACTAATAATTTTAGTCGTTCAACCAACTCATTTGGATCATCCCAGTATACATAATCGATTGGATTATTTGTAACTTTCATAAACATACCATGTCCTACTCTTTCAGAGTAGTCTGATTCTTCTTCGTCTTCCGAATCTGTTTCTATTTTATTTAAATTTGGTTTAATAATTTTCTTAAATTTGCTATGTTGTATAGTTTTAATATCTCTTATTGCACTTGAATCAGATAGAATTTCAGCATAATGTTTAGCATCATTTTTAGTATATTTATTTGGTGGATTTCTATTAAAAAGTAGTCCATATAAACCATTGGTACCTCTATATTTTTTAGATCCAATTATGAGATCGGGTCCATCGAAATTAATAGTTTGATTACCTATTGAAAATCGTTCAATGTCTTTATCAAATTTTACTCTAAATTTTCCCTCAGAATCACCTTTACCTTTTGGATTCTTAAGATACATTTTAATATATTTTGCAGGTAAAGGATTATATTGTTCATAATAATCTGATAAGGATTTCTCTTCTATGGTTTTATTTAATTGATCTTCGTAATTTTTTTGTCTTTTGGCTTCCTCATCGAAATGTTCCTTTTGAATATCTTTAACGAGATGTTTTCTTAAACTGTATGGCTTAGATGTTGTAGTAAAATGCAATTTTCTCTTGATAGGTACTGCTGCTGACATAGGTGGTTTAATTGTCATCATTCCTCTAGGTGTATCGGTGTAAGTTGTGGGGATGGGTTCAGATGCTATCGAATCTTTATCAGTTTCTTCCAGTTCATCATCATCATCATATTCATCTTCTTCATACTCATCATCTTCATAATCAGATTCTTCAGATTTTATATTTACCTCAGGAGGTGCTTCAAGAGTTTTTGTTGCTGGTATTTCATATTTTTTTGGATCCAATTTATTTTCAATATTTTGTAAATGTTTCGTTATTGGTTGAAATAAAGTTTCATGTGCAATTTGATCATGTTTTAAAAGATTTAATTTATTTTTGATATCTCTTCGTTTGTGTGTTAATTTTTGTTTAACACTCTTTTTACTTGAGCTTGTATTCTTCCTGTTAGCCATCTTGTTTGAAAGACGTTTAAGTGAATATTAATTGTATATAAACATTAATTTAAATATATATAACTGTCCAAACCATAACGATATCTTCCTTCATCAATTTTGTTATCCTTAAAAATTGATAAGAATCCAAATGTGTTCTTCCAACAAAAAGAACAGATCTCTTTAAAACGTTCAAATGACATATCGGTACCAACATGATCGGAATAGACATGTCGTAAATTTAAATCATCCTGTTTGAATAAAATAAGTACATTGGCATTGTCTCGTATTAAATGTTTCGGAATTTTTGCATAGGTTTGACACAAATAAAAACAGTCAATGTTGTTGTGACGACCCATACTAAAATACTCTCGTATTACATCTTGTTTGTCACAGGCTACATCATCGAATATAAATACAGAATTACGTTTTGCCTCTGACGGTGTTATTATTTGTTCACTGTTATCGAATGCGAAATATCCTATTCCCTTGACAGGTTTTAATAATTGTTCCAAATAAATATATTTAGGTTGATATAACGATTTCGAATACAGGTAAACATTCTCAAATTTTAAACCATTCGGATGTTCAAGAAGACTTAACATAGTTGAAGTTTTTCCACAATTACTAGGACCTGAAATAATACATCGCATCGTAGAGGGTAATAAGATACTATGTTTAACATTGTTCTTAAATTCTTGTAAATCGTGATTTTCAACTTTTAGTTTAGTTTTTTGTTGAACAATTCTCTTCATCTTACACAACACATTCAAAGTTAGAATAGAAATAAGTATAAAATAGGATGTTTGTTAAATTTATAGTTAGTATATAGTTTGTTTTCGAAAAATGAAATACTATTCTAGTGACAGTACATTTCAAGGGAGTGGACTTTTAAATACTGTTATAAATAAACTTCCATTTGAAGTACATTTACCGGGTTATCAATTTTGTGGACCCGGTACAAAACTACAAGAACGTCTAGCTCGTGGTGATAAAGGTATTAATCCTCTCGATGAAGCTTGTAGAGAACATGATATAGCCTATTCAAATTATACTGCCTTACCTGATCGTCATCAGGCTGATAAAATTTTACTTAAAAATGCTTTAACTCGAATTAATGCACAGGATGCATCTTGGAAGGAAAAAATTGCAGCTATAGGTGTATCTGCTGCCATGGATAGTAAACTTAAGTTAGGTATGGGTTATAGTAGAAAAGGAAGGGATAGTAAACAAGATAAAATAAATGAGAATGATAAAACTAATCAGTATATTATGAATGAAACGAAGAAGAACATTAAACAAACCACAGGTATTATTAAGCAAAGTGTAAAATCAACACAAAATTATCTAACAAAAATGGAAACGTTGTTAGAAAAGATCAATAACTTACCAAACCCGATCCCACAAAAGGTTAAAGCTGAGAAGAAAATAAAAGCTCCTAAAAATAAATCAGCTACTACTAAAACGAAAACGAAAACTATTAAGAATACTACTAAGAAGAAGAAAACTATTAAGAATAAGAAACCTCAAATAGATAGTAGTGAAGATGATGAGATGAATACGAGGATGAAAAAGAAAAACGAATTTATAATTATCACGAAAGAAAAATTAAGGAAAGGATAGCAGCAAATAAATTATCAAATACCACAGAAGTACCACGTAGTAACAGAAAGAGGAAACTTGATAATAATATTCAAGAAGCAGATGTAAAATTGTTAGAAAAGAGACTTAAGCGAGATATTAAACAACGACGACAACAAAAACAACAAAAGCAGAGTCGAAAACGTAAATTAAATATTTCAGAAGAACCACCTACTACTAATACTCCTACATTTGACATGGATATGGATACTAGTACTAGTCAAAAACGAAAACGTGATAGTATTAGCAGTGAAGAAGAATTTGATGAGGATTATAGTAAAAAATTTAAATTATAAATACAGTTATATAGGAAAGTCTTATTAAATATAGTTTAGTTCATTACAAACCTTTCAACCAAAGGGAACACTTATTATTATGGCAGTCAGTAATAGTCGTAATCGTAGGAAAAGAAAAGAGATTAAATCTAAGAAGAGACAAAGGGGAGGAAAACGTAAAAAACAAATAAGAAGGAAAAATAAGAAAAGATTAAGTTTTCAATCTGTGGCAAAGAAAATAAAGAGGAATATTTTAAAAGTAAAGCCTACAAGTATAAACAGTGCGCTTAATATTGCAATTAAAACGGTTAAAAATGAAAAAGGAAAAATCAACACACCTCGGGTTATTAAAATTCCTAAAACTGGGGGAATTTTACCCTTAATACCTATATTTGCAGGTCTTAGTGCCTTAGGGGCTTTGAGTGGAGGAGCAGCAGGAATAGCAAAGGCCGTTAATGATGCTCGATCAGCTAAACAACAATTACATGAAAGTCAACGTCATAATAAAACAATGGAGTCAATTGCTATGGGGAAAGGTCTCTATTTAAGACCCTATAAAACTGGAATGGGACTGTTTTTTTTTCATCATCGTCTTCTCCTCCTCACCGAAAGTACCAATAACATTACCCAATCGGGCTTTAACGAATATCGAAATGGAAATGTATGCTAAAAAGTTGAAAATTCCCCATTTTCGAGGAGTCTTTATGAAGGATAGGTTACCTAGAAAAATTTATAAATATGAATCAGGAGTTATTAATTTGGATAACGATTCTGGTCCTGGTACTCATTGGACTGCTTACAAAAAATATGGATCAATCATTTATTATTTTGATAGTTTTGGAAATTTGTTACCACCAATCGAAACACAACTGTATTTTCAATCCAAGGAACCAAGTACTATATATTATAATCATGCTTCTTATCAGTCTTATAATTCTATTATTTGTGGTCATTTATGTTTAAACTTTCTGTATAATCCTGTATGTTTAAAATAAAAGCAATTTACAAGTAGATATTGTGTTAGTTATTTATATTATTTTGAACTGATTAGAACTAATATTCAACAAAAAATGTCCTACACATTTACATTGTCAGGAAATGAATCTATATTGACAACAAATATTTATCCTCCTATTGTATTAAACGAAAACGAAGAGTTTGTTTTGGGGTTGATTAATTTTGCCAGTTATTATTCAATTCCAAATGTTGACAAAACCAATAATACCTTTCACTATGGAAAAACAACAACAATAAGATTGTTTTACCAGAAGGATCGTACGAACTTAGAGATATATACAAATATTTACTCGAACAAATAAGCCTACAGTCCAAGGAAGAAGATAGACCGAAATTATTTCTTAGTGCAAACTTGAATACTCTCAAGTGTGAAATTAAATGTACAGTAAAAATTGATTTTACTCAAGAAAATTCTATAGGAAAACTATTGGGATTTGGTAAAATTGTCCTAAAACCGAATACACAGTACATATCTGAAAATCCTGTAGATATTTTCAAGGTGAATTCCATCTGTATTGAATGTAATTTAGTAAACAATTCATATAATAATGAAGCGCATGTGCATATAATTCACATGTTTTATCCTAATGTAGAACCTGGATATAAAATATTGGAGAACCCATCAAATGTCATATATTTACCAATCAATACACGTTATATAGATGAAATTCAGCTTAAAATCACCGATCAACATGGTAATTTAGTTAATTTTAGAAAAGAGTTGGTCACAGCACGTTTACACTTAAAAAGAGTTTAAATATGGTATTTATATACAACCATAATTCATTTGACATACCATTCTGGGACTATAATCATTATAATCAACAAACTGAATATAAAACCTGTAGGAAGGATAAACGTCTCAGTTTACAACGACCATTGAAAGAATTAACTCCTGAGAATAAAGCTGTTTTACATTCTTTGGGATTTAAATTGAAAAATTAATAAACAACATTGCAAACAAAATAAGACTATTTTGGTGTAGATTTAAGTTACAAATTAGTACAAGTATTGAGAGAATTTTCCTAATAATTAGGTGTAAGTGTAAATACAAGGACAAAGAAGAAGAAGAAGAAAATGAGTTATAACATACTAAAAGTTGGAGAAAGTGTGTTACATGACGATGCAATTGTTAGTTATCAATATCATACTCATCAACCTTATTCGTCGTCAACTCTAAGTAACAACGATGAAATTAGAATACCTATTCAAACACAGGATCTTTATACGTTGCCCAGTCAAAGTTTTTTGTATATTGAAGGAAAATTGTTGAAAACTGACAATACTTATAGTGAAAATATACATTTTATCAACAATGGTATAATGTATCTATTTGAAGAAATTCGTTATGAACTAGGAGGAGTAGTAATTGATCGTGTTAGAAATCCTGGAATAACTACAACCTTAAAAGGTCTCGTATCATTTACTCCAACCGATAGTAATAGATTACAAAATGCAGGATGGTGTGAAAAAGAGATTCCTATTCTAGTAGATGGAAGTGGAAATTTCAGTGTTTGCATTCCACTAAAAATTATGATGGGTTTTGCTGAAGATTTTCATAAAATTGTAATGAATCTACGTCAAGAATTGATATTAATCAGAAGCAGTACAGATTTAAATGGTATTCAACACATTACAGATAAAAAGGAAAATTATAAAGTGACTTTGAACAAGGTGCTTTGGAAGATGCCACACATTTCAGTGAGCGATCATCAAAAGTTACGATTACTCAAACAATTTGAGAGCAACAAGGATTTAAATATGGCTTTTCGTAGTTGGGAATTACATGAATATCCACAGTTGCAACAAGCTAAAAATCATACTTGGGCTGTAAAATCTTCCAATCAATTGGAAAAACCACGTTTTATCATCATTGGGTTTTCAAACAGCTATGAAAAACAAACTTGACAAAGATATGAGTACTTTCAATCACCTCAATTTGACTAATTTAAAAGTCTACTTAAATTCGGAGGTGTTTCCCTACGACAATTTAAACTTAGATTTTGACTCTAACAAATATTCAATTCTCTATGAAATGTATGCACAATTTCAAAAATCCTACTATTATACAACAATCAACGATCCATGTGTCTATCCTCTAAGATTTAAATCACATACACCTCTAGTGGTAATTGACTGTTCTCGACAGAGCGAAGATATATTGAAAGGAGGAGCTGTCGATATACGCATTGAATTTGAAACCAGTAAAAACGTATCCAAAGATACAACTGCCTATTGTTTAATCCTACACGATCGATTAGTTAGATATAACCCTCTAACCAGTACTGTTAAGGTTTTTTAAGAGAATATATTACAAGTCAATAAAACAACAAACTCTCTTATGTACTAAAATTTATTTTATTATTAAGAAAATGTTTTTACATATACATATATAAGTAAATAAATAAATATTATAAGAAAATTTGTATTATTTCCCATAGCATTCTTCTTATTATAATAATAGTCAAATCTGGATATTTTAATCCCTATCTGAAACGTAAAACATTATTAAAATATGTATGAAAATCCTATTTGATATTATTACCAATAGCAGTATCGAGTACATTTTCCTTATCAGAATCCTCTTCACTATCCGTATAAACTTCTTCAACGGTTAATTTAGTCTTTTTCCTTCGAGGTGGAGATGAGGAGGTTCCTTCCTCTAAAGCAGGAGAAGAAGTCTTCATTGTTATCGATTGAGGTGCATCAGACTCTTCCTCATCGAGAAGATTAAATTTATACATCTTTGCAACTTTCTCCAATATCTTAAAATCTTCTTCATTGTCAATTTTAGTACGCATATAACGCACAGGTAAATTTCCCAGCTTTTGTCTCAACTTGTTACCCTTAGGACAATAGGAAAGATAAACGTACACTTTATCTCCTCTGGTTTTAATGGATCTCACTCCGTATCTACAAATAACATGCACAATAAATAATATTTCTTATTAAAATCTGAGTTTTAGTAAAAAATAAAACAATATTAGAAATTAAAAGAAATAAACTTACTGAAAGAGTTCCTTAACAACCACATTCAAATAACGAAGAGGAAAATTAATGGTATCCTCGGAGAAAAGAACAAGAGTACATGGAGTATTAGCCATAATGTAAAATTATTCACTGTACTGTTATAGCAATAATAATAATAATACAAAAAACAAATTGTAATCGCGCTTATATACTAGTTCCAAACTGTTTCGTCAGAAATCTCTAGTCACGTTGCAGACAACAAATGAAATAAAATATAAGATTGCATCATGCAAAATTTCCATTTGTTATTAAAAACATATTTTTCGACATTTATCTCGTATCATTATATTTTTATAGACTAATTGACTTGTTTTTGTTTTTACATAAATCAAAACTAATTAAGTAAAAATATATTCTTGAAATAAAATATAAGATTGCATCATGCAAAATTTTCAATTTATTTGTTATTAAAAACATGTTTTTGTTTTTGCATAAATCAAAACTAATTAAGTAAGATAAATTTATAAATTTTAAAATATAAGAACGATTTATTTAATATAGTCATCAGTTCAAAACGTTTAACTTGAAGTAGTATATCGGTTATTATAATTAATTAAGAAACATGTCTTCTGCCAATAACAGTAGTTCCAAAGTTTTAGATTCCTATTCCACGGAAATCGTACGGTCGACCGAATTGGTAAGTAGATTACTTAAAACAAAGGAAGAATATAAAAGACATATAAATATCTTAAAGAAAAATATTGCTATTTTAACAAAGGGTTTAAAAAACAAAGTTTGTGTGAATAGTTTAAGTAAAGTGGAATCAAACTTATGCATTTTGAAAAATTATTTAGAAAAATTTAAAATTCATCTTAAAACTAATAAATCTTTAACAAATAGGAAATTGATTTGGCAAAATGTCGATTCCTGTTTTCAGGGACGCATAAAAACCGGAGTTATAACAAATTTGAAGTATAAAGAACCTAAGGAATTTTTACAAAAAGCTTTTCGTGTATTTTCTCTGCGAATTAGAAAGGAACTCAAACAATTGACTATGCTTAAAGTAAATGTTAACTTTTGTGGTCTATTTATAAAAACTCAAACTGCTGACACATCCATTAAACATTTTTCAACTAAAAACCAAATAATTGATCTGAATACCAATTTGACTGAGTGGTATAAAATGAATGTAGTTGATAAAATTTTAGGTAATTTAGAGGATTTTCAGGAAAAAGACAGCGGTTGGGCTTTATGTGAAATATGGCACTTGAAAGTAAATTTAAACAAATATAATCCCATAGGTGGAGGGTTTTCCACATATGTAACAATACCTAAATTCATTCAAAAAACTAAAAGTGTTGTGAATATTAAAAATAATGATCCTTATTGCTTTCTATGGTCCGTTGTATGTGCTTTAAATCCAGCACCCACTAATAAAAACCCTTTTCGTACTTCATCTTATCCACATTTTAGTCAAGTATTAGAATACGAAGGAATTACATTTCCTATAGTATTAAAAGATATTCCTCGATTTGAAGCACTTAATAAATTGGCTATAAATATTTTCTGTGTAAAAAACCAAGAAATTTTACCCTTAATGTTGACTAATACAAATTTTTCAACTAAAATCAATTTACTTATTTTTTAACTCTTGATAATGAAGATTCTGATGATTATGATGATGATTCCTTTGAAATTGATTATTCCAACCCTAATAATAAATTCCATTTTGCATATATTAAGAATTTAAGTCGTTTAGTAAACAAACAAGTCGGAAATATTCATCACAAAAAATGGTTTTGTGAGAGATGTTTTAATCACTTTATAAGCGAATCAAACCTGACTAAACATTTAACTGATTGTAAGATACTAAATAAATCTAAAATTACCTTACCCAAAGAAAACGAAAATATTTTAACTTTTAAGAATTTTTCAAACAAATTGAAGGTTCCATTTGCGATTTATGCAGATTTAGAAAGTATGCTTATAAATTACATTGATGAGCATACCACTAAGAAATCCAAAAAATATCAGAAACATGAACCTTTTAGTATTGCTTACTATTTAAAATGTTCCTATGATGATTCTCTTTCAAAATTTCAAATGTATACGGGTGAAAATTGTCAGGTATGGTTTGTTAGAGAACTGGAAAAAATTGCACAACAAGTACAGGCAATATATTCAAATCCTATTAAATTATCCTTAACGAAACAACAAAATGAGGAATTTTATCGTGCGAAAACTTGTCACATTTGTTCTAAACCCTTTTTAACAGATTCGATTGATTATAAAGTAAGAGATCATTGTCATTTAACTGGTGATTTTAGAGGGGCAGCTCACAACTCTTGCAATGTGAATTTTAAAAATAAAATAGTAATACCTGTTCTTTTTCACAACCTTTCCGGTTACGATAGCCATTTTTTGATTAGAGCCCTTTGTACAGAAATGAAAGGATCAATAAGTTTACTTCCAATCAACAAAGAAAAATATATATCATTTACAAAATATGTGGAAAATTCAAAGATTCAATTACGATTTTTAGATTCTTATCGGTTTATGGCGAGTAGTCTAGATAAATTAGCATCCTATCTTGATGATGATCAGAAAAGTATTACGAAAAGAGCTTATAAAGATGATACTCAATTTAAATTAGCTACGAGGAAAGGAGTCTTTCCTTATGAATATATTGACAGTTGGGAAAAATTACAAGAAAAGACTTTACCACCTATAGATAAATTTTTTAATAAAATTACAAATTCTAATATAACCGTACAACAGTATGAACATGCTTGCAAAGTATGGAATACTTTTAATATACAAAATCTTCAAGAATATGCTGAACTCTATTTGAAAACTGATGTCTTACTTCTGGCTGACGTGTTTGAAAATTTTCGAAAGCTCTGTTTAGATACTTATAAATTGGACAGCCTCCACTATTTTACAGCCCCCGGTTTGGCCTTTGACAGTATGCTTCGAATAACCGACGTAAAATTAGAATTGTTAACTGACATCGATATGATTATGTTTATTGAAAAGGGTATTAGGGGAGGTATTTCACAATGTTCTAATAGATACGGTAAAGCAAATAATAAATACATGAATAACGAATATAATAGCAATGAACCTTCCACTTTTCTTATGTATTTTGATGTAAATAACCTCTATGGAGCAGCCATGAGTTTTCCATTGCCTACAGGAGATTTTAAATGGTTAGATGATTTCTATCAAGAAGACAATATATTGAATATTCCTCGGGATAACGATTACGGATATATTTTTGAAGTAGACCTTCATTATCCTAAAGAACTATTTAATCTTCATAAAGATCTACCACTTTGTCCTGAACATTTAGTACCACCAGTATCAGACTCTAATATTCCCAAACTACTAACAACTCTTTACAATAAGAAAAAATATGTTATTCACTATTTAGCTCTCCAACAAGCTATACAATTGGGATTAAAAGTTACAAAATTTCACAGGTGTTTAAAGTTCAAACAATCTTCATGGTTAAAAAAATATATTGATTTAAATACTGAGCTTCGTAAATTAAGTAAAAATGATTTTGACAAAAATTTCTTTAAATTAATGAATCTTGCTCCATACGGTAAAACGATTGAAAACGTTCGAAAATATAGAGATGTAAAATTGGTGAACAAATGGTCAGGACGATTTGGTGCAAATTATTATATTTCTCAGCCTAATTTTCATAGTTGTGAGGTTTTTGGCAAAGACCTGGTTCTAATTGAAATGAAAAGATTAAATGTGAAATTCAATAAACCTATTTATCTTGGAATGTCAATTCTAGACATATCAAAAACTATTTTATATAATTTTCACTACAATTACATTAAACAAAAATTTGGTTCGAACTCAAAATTGTTATATACAGACACCGATAGTCTTATATACCAGTTCAACGTAGATGATATTTATACACATATTAAAGATGATATCCACATGTTTGATACTTCTGACTATCCTGAAAGTAATATTTATAATATACCGCTTAAAAATAAGAAAATCTATGGTCTCATGAAGGATGAAAATAATGGAAAAATCATGACTGAGTTTATTGGATTACGATCTAAAATGTATACTTTTAAAGTGCTTAATAACAACAATAATAATGTTATTGAACAACACAACTCAAAGATTATCTCAAATGTTGGAATAGTCAAAAAAGCCAAAGGTGTTCAATCTTCTGCTCTAAAATTAATTTCATTCGAAGATTATTATCAATGTTTATTTAACCACACCAAAATTGAAGTAACTCAAAATTCTATACGTAACGAAAAACATAACGTTTATACAGTCGAACAACAGAAAACAGGTTTAAGTCCCTATGATGACAAACGAATCGTTAATTATATTTACACAGACACTATACCCTGGGGTTATAATGATAATCCTTCGTATTCTTCCTTTTAAAAAGAGTAATCTATTTTACTATTTATTCGGTTTAAAAAACCGTTTTTCCCTCTAAATGATGCTACTCAACAAATGTAATAAAAATATTTCCAAACAATATCAGTCTATAATAATAATATAATGCATATTTTCAGGCTCAACATCATTCTCCTTCTTTTGAAAGGGAACAACAATTTATTAACTTAATGCCAAATGCCTATAATCATCTTTATCGAAATGGTAGTCAATTTTGCAAACAATGTGCAAAATTTTTCTGTTTTTGTTCAAATTCCTTGACTCTTCATGGTATTATGGTTCCTAATACTACTACTACTACCAAAATATCTATGCAGGACTTGTACTGTTATGAGAAAATTCCTGATTCATAATTTTACTTATAGCAACTCTTTGATGTCGATATTCCAGCAAAGGAAAAATTGAAAATCATTGAAAACGAACTTGATACTAATTTCATCGAAGAGGTTTTTCTGATGTATCAAAGCCAACCGATGTACGACTGGGAATGGATTGAAATGCAACATCGTTTCCATTTAGCAGAATTATTTGATTCTGTTACACATTTATATTGGAAAAGAGTGAAAAATGAACTCGACTACCAAGAATCAACATTTATTTATTATCAAAAATATTTCAATAACTACTTAAACAAAAAGAGAAAAAGGACTGAACTGTGTTTTAACTGTATACAAAAAATAAAGAAAATCTTGTTTTAAAATTTTATTGTAAGAAATTGAGCCATACATATGTTACTTATTAATATTTTACGTTTCAGATATTCAAATGTATTGACTGTCAGATTGATACATATGATTATAAGGAATGTGCTGGTTGTGAAGGATTACTAAGTATAATATGTGATAAATGCATAAAAAAACCTATTCAACCGAATTCAAAATGTAAATACTGTGGATTAACAACATCATACTGTTACTTTTTCCGCTCTCCAATTAAACCTTGGAAACCAACAAAATAACATATGAATAGCTCAATTATTTTTATATAAGTATATACTGTAAAGTTCTTTTAATATAATTCTTGAATCTACTTTATTTTAGTAACAATTTGTAGAATTATTAATATATTGTCTTAAATATCTGCTCATACTTGTGTTTTATTCTCCTCTCATAATACGAGTACAGGCTAGGCTAGGCTAGTCTCATCTCTCTCTACATATATATTTTACTAAAATTTACAATACAACGAGACCAAACTAAGCTCAACAAAACTAACTCTTTGTGAAAAAAAAACAACAACAACTTTTACTCTTATACGGTAAAAGGCTAGTCTCATTTAAAACTTTACTATTATTTAAGCTCATTTCATACTTATTTTACTATTCTTGACAAATAGGTGATTTATTTTTGCTTTCTAACAAAATCTCCAACGAGTTCACCATTTTTCAACGAAGACCAACTAGAATAATTTAAGCTCATTTCATACTTATTTTACTACAAATAGGTCTTGCTACAAAATCTCCATAGAAGTGATTTTATTTTTACTTATTTTACTATTCTTGCTTTTTATTTTTGCTTTCTAACAAAATCTCCAACGAGTTCACCATTTTTTCAACGAGCCCCAATATCATAACTTGAGGACAAACAACAACTTTTGCCTTTACTTTTAACTACAACCAACTAAAATTTCTTGCTCTTTCAATTATTTGCATGGAATTTTCCTATTAATACAACTTTTTGCTATTTCTTACATTCTCACATACATTCACTCATCTCTTATCAACTATTTTTGACCTCTCTTATCTACTTTGCTGACCTAACGAGTCACTTGTTTACTCAATTTTACTTACAAAAAGTACCATGAATCACACATTATTCATACTTTTTGTTTACATTTTGCCTTATCTCACACATTTTTACAGACTTACGGTGCCACTTGTTTACTTTTTCAAGCTTTTTTTACCGACTTTTAGACGCCAAACAACTTTATAGGGGAACATTTAACAAATTTTACATCAAATATACTACCTAATAAAGCCTTTTTGCACACATTTCCAACTAATATATTACCTACTCATCCTCTTTCACACCACAGCTTTTACTAGTCAAAATAACAAACAAGTGCTATCAACACACATTTCATCTATTCAACCAACCAAATACAAGTTTCTTATCACACCTATACACTACAAACCAATCAAATACATGCCTTATGGAAGCCATTTTACATAGTCAACCAACCAACAACAAGTTTCTTATCTTCCTTTTACACCACATACACATTCAACCTATCAAATTAACACTTTTCTTATCAGGTTACGCCTACTCTGATAAGACCACACCAATAAGCATCTAAACTAATGCAACTTCTCCTCAAATGAAATGAAAGTTTTTAATGAAGGATACCCTGACATGGACTTGTTCAATTGACAAGGCTCTTATCTATTCACACCTTGACAAAACCTATTCGGAAGACATTTTCAACAACTTATATTGGCACTGATTCAACATCCACTGGACAATTTACGTCATTGACAACACTTCTTCGCCTTCACCAATTTTTCAGCACTTCTTGCAGACTTTTCACATATTATTCACCAATCCTTTTTTATGTCATCCCAACAATTGCATTCTCTATTACGAATCCTATTTGGCTAAGTAGGATAAGTCCCCAGGTTTTGCAGTATTGAAAACAACTTATGTAGGTTCAAATCCTACTACAGACATGACTTTTTTTAACTTATTTAATTTAATACACAACATTTAACACACATTTATTCTAAGTCCTCAAGGTCAACAAAAGTGACAAAAAGGCACTGAGCTACATCCACTGGACGAGTGACGTCAAAACTTCTTCACATATTACAGGTAAATTACAGGTAAATTACAGGTAAAAGGTGACACAGGTATACAGGTAATTAGGTGACAACAGGTATACAGGTATACAGGTAAATAGATTACACATTTTCAGCTATTCTTCAAGAATATATGACAAAAAGGCACTGTTCAACAACCACTGGACTGTGGCGTCATTGACGACAACTCTTCGGCGCCTTCACCAATTTTTCAGATATTCTTGCAAATTTTTCAGGGATTTTCAGCACTTCTTCGGCTAGTGGTCAATTCTTGACACCGATTCTTGACAAAATGGCCATCCGCAGTCCCAGAAGCGCGTTACCTCTACTACTTGCATGGACATTTGGACATGAAAAAGCTCTGTTCGAAATGGGTACCCCGTTTGCTCACAGTGGATCCAAGAAAAATAACATGTTGATGATTCTGAGCATTGTTTGGATATGTTTAAGCGCAATAAAAAAGATTTTTTCATGCTATATGTGACAATGGATGGAGGGATCCACCGCTACGCAGCTGGTGAAAGCCGCCTGAAGCGACCAAAGACACAACAGTCGGCTGGGAAGGTTTTGGCCTCCGTATTTTGGGATGCGCACGGAATTTTTCATCGACTATACTGAGAAGGGAAAAACCATCAATAGGGAATATATAAAGTTATCGGTGGGTTTGAAGGCAGAAATCGCAAAGAAACGGCCCCAAATGAACAAGAAAAAAGTACTTTTTCATCAAGACAATTCACCGTGTCACAGGTTAATAGTTACGATGGCAAAATTGATTGAATTGAAGTTCAAATTGCTTCTCTATCCACTGTGTTCTTCAGATTTGGCCCTCAGCGACTATTATCTAATCGCAAACCTCAAAAAAATGCTCGCGGGAAAGAGATTTGGCTCCAATGAAAAAGTTATCGCCGAAACTGAGGCCTATTTTGAAGGCAAAGACAAATCTTTCTACAAGAAAGGTATAGAAATATTAGAAAACCGTTGGACTCATTGTATCGCTCTTAAAGGAGACTATGTTGAGGAATAAAGCCGAATTTTGTAAAAAAATGTGTTTTAAGTAGCCAGACCAAAAAATTTTCAGCCTACGTGTTAGAGAGTTTTGACATAAGAAAGATTAAGTTAATGTCCAAAAATACTTGTTTTAGTGGTGTAGCCAAATTTAAGAGGCAAGAGGCTGAAGAGATTATATTAAATACAAAAGACAATTGTGCTTACAGAGCCTGGGGTCGGGGCTTCTCGATAAAAAAATTCTTTTTAAAAGACCATAAATGCTTAAACTTTACCAATAGCAAAATCGATGTCCAGCAGGAAGAGATTTTTTTTTACAAAAAGGACCCTTTCATATCGGTCAAGTGAAACTTTTGCTTTAATATCTTATATTACAAAATACTTTTGAATTCCTGAAAAGCAAGTTTGGAAGTTACATTGGTCGGTTAATGATTTTTTGTAAAAACTTTTGTTACAAATAAAATATTACTAAAAAAATTCAAAGTTGTGTATCCAATAGGGCCTCTTAAGAACATATTAATAACATTTTTATTTTAGTAAAACTAGAAACAGAAGTCGTTCATTCAATATCCTTTTCTCAATATTTCGAAAAGTGTGCCTCATCCATAAGTATTTTTACTATAAACAATAGTTCTTTAATTGCATATAATATGTAAACAATGACGTAGCCCTGTTCTAAGGGTAAGGCGGGGACAGACCACATATTCAACCGTTCTGCTCCAAAATATACCAGTTCGGATGCTGTAAAAATGTAAGTTTTTTAGTTAAAAATATATCTGAAACTTTTCTTTGGTTTGATAAATAGCTCATCGTAAAGTCGTGATTATTTAATAATGAAGTTCTAATGTTTGAATTAAGTATGAAAAAAAATCAAATTCTATTTTTCTTAACCATTTTTACTATACTTGAATGCTTAAAATACACGACAATTTAGGACCAAAAAAATTTTTGTCAATAAGTTTGCCTACCGCCGGCAATGTTTCTTGCATTTCTCACTCCGTGTGACTGTTTTGTGTGATTTTTTCTCTTAAGTAACTACCTTTTGTGCATGTTGATATTTTCGTTTTTGCTTAGTTTTTTTTTTTCAACTATGCTTATATATTTCGTTTTATGCGTCGTTTTTATTTCTCGTATTTTTTGATAAGTGGATGTGTTATAAATCCTGGCGATTACTATTTGATCGTCGAAGAAATGGACTGTGTAAAAGGTTGAATCATCTGTTATCTACCCATTCCAGAGCCTGCCCTTATCCTATGTTCAAATGTACTTTAAAAAGGGTGCGACTGGAGACTACCAAATTATTCGAGGTACTGATTTGGAATTTTATTTTTAATCATATATTGCAGTAAAACTGTAGAATAACTTTTTGTGAAGTTACATGCTATAGATCAGACAGAAGTATGATATCATAGTCATTCAATAAGTACAGAAACAAATAACTCTAGCTCAAGAACGGTGAATTCGATTGCTACAAAATTTCGCTTACTTTTCGACATAATCCCCTCCAACGTTAATACACTTGTCCCACCTTGCTGCTAGCTTCTTGATTCCTGTGGCAAAGACTTTTTTTAACCACTTTTTTTTTACTTCTTGTCGGTGAACCTTTTCTCCACGTAGGGCATCTTTGAGAGTTCCGAACAGGTAAAAATCATACGGAGCCAGGTCTGGGCTGTATATGGGATGCGGTAAGATCTCCCAACCCAGTTCTTGAAGCTTGAAGCCGGGCTGTATAAAGGCAGGCATTGTAAATGCTTCTGAATAATATTGTGAACTGTTCTAACGCTTACCCCAACCTCCTGGGCCATCATTTCAACAGTATGGTATCGCGAATTAGTCAATCGTTGAATCCAACGAGGGTCCGGAAACTTCAGCTGTAGTCCACTTCGCTGTTCGTCACACACTCTTGTTCGGCCACTTTTGAACTGATCTATCCATTTGTAAACGTTCATACGGTTCATGCAACTTTATCCATATTGTAATAACATTCTAGAATGTATTTCACTTCGCTGAACACCTTCTGCCACTAAGAATCTGACGATAGAACGCTGCTTTTCTAAATTGTAGTCTTTACATTACATGATCGAACAGTTGATTAAAACTCATCACAAGGTTGCCAACTTGCACTCCTAGAAGTATGGAGCGGTTTCGTTGAATGGATTTAAAATGAAACCAATTGTCTTTTTACTTATTAAATGACCCTCGTAAAAAACATATTTTTTTTCAACTATTACGGATGATAACCAAGAAAATAGAATTTGAAAAATTTTGTAAAAAAGTCATCTCATCTTGTCATGTTTATTATCTTCGTAATTATAATTTAGAAAATAAAAATACTTAACCTTTTCTGGAAAATTTTTAATTGTTCCAAATCTTTGTTTTTCTACTTTCTAGACACTTCATCTAATTTATTTAAAATCTAACTATGGTGAATTAGGTTTTAAAATTGTTAACATAGTGTTTTAAAAAAATCAGCAAAAAAATGCCGTATAATGAAGCATTTTTGGCTGACATAGTATAACGTACAAACATAATTTATTTCCTTATAAATATGTAATTTTCCGTACGTTTTCGCTGTTTTAGTTGTAGGCAGTTATTAATTTTAGAAGAATCAGTTATTAATACAATATAAAAACAGGATATTTTACGTAAATATTTGAATAACTGATATGTAAAACAATGTCTAGAATTCCTATCAATAAAAATCAATAAAAGTTTCAAGTGTTTGTTAATGAAGTATTTAATATTTAAAATTTGCGGATTCATTATCCTCAAGCTTAGTTAACACTTTAAATTCGTATAAAAGAAGTGATAGACAAAATGTTTAAGTTTGGTCTGACTTTACTAGCTGCCTTAGTAATAACACATGTAAGTACATGTTAATTGTATGTAACATAAAACAGTGCAACGGATATCAGGTATTTTCTACAGAAATATTGTCGCTAATTAATTAGTTTTAATCAATTTTTTATTTTATATTAAATATTATAAGGTGATACATAGGAATTTTAGAAAGTTTAAGCACGTTGAGGTCGAACTTTTATTTCTAGGACCAAAGCTCTCTAGAAACTAAATATCATCAAAATAATCAGCATTTTTAAATTTATGTTTGAGAGTTAGCCGCGATGAATGAATTAGTTCATTAAAACCTTTTTTTTAAATCGTTTTTCTTAGGATAGCTAAATATCTTTTTTTATCTATATGATCCACTTGTCTTTTAGTGTTCCGTACGGAACACTTATAAGATGACTTCGGTGTCTGTCTGTCTGTCTGTCACACCCGATTTTCTCCGAAACTATTTGACATAGAAAGTTGAAATTTAATAATAGTATAGGAATTGATGGCCTCATTAGAGCCATGTAGTTTTGAAAGTTAAATTTTGACTTAAGGGGTTAGTTTTGGGAGGTGAAATCGGAAATGAAAAAAAAAAAATACTAGGTCATCGAGTGTGGTATCAAATGAAAGCTTGTGAAAACACGAGTAAAAATACATATATATATATATATATATATATATATATATATATATATATATATATATATATATATATATATATATATATTGTAATACTTGCGCGCACTTTTCTTTGTATCATTTTTAAAAAATCGTGAAAAATCGCTGTCCCCCCGCCTTATCTCGAAAAGTACTTATCAAAAAATTTTGAAAAAATTCTGGAATATTTTCCACGGGGTGTAAATTGAACGAAAATTATCACGAGTGCATTACCTTTAATAATTTATCTGGCATATAAAAAAAACAAAAATTTCAAGGTTATCAGATTTCAGTAAAGATTGGAAACAAATTTTGTTGAAAACTCATTTGAGTTGTGTTTTGTGAAGTCACTGATCATTTTATACCTCCATAACAAAATTTTTTGTTTTAAAAGCAATCAACGTACGGAACACTAATTGCGCGAGTTTAACTTGCACTTGACCGGTTATTTTAAGTGTTCCGTACGGAACACTTATAAGATCACTTCGGTGTCTGTCTGTCCGTCTATCTGTCTGTCCGTCTATCACACCCGATTTTCTCCGAAATAGAAAGTTGAAATTTGGTAATAATATAGGAATTGATGGCCCCATTAGAGCCATATAGTTTTGAAAGTTAAATTTTGACTTAAGGGGTTAGTTTTGGGGAGTGAAATCGGAAGTGAAAAACAAATTTTTTACTAGGTCATCGAGTGTGGTGTCAAATGAAAGCTTGTGAAAACACGAGTAAAAAATACATATATCTTGTAATACTTGCGCAAAAATTTCAAGGTTATCAAATTTCAGTAAAGACTGAAAAGAAACTTTGTTGAAAACTCATTTGGGTTGTGTTTTGTGCAGTCACTGATCATTTTATACCTCTGTAACAAAATTTTTTTATTTTAAAAGCAATCAATGTACGGAACACTAATTGCGCTATTCAACTTGCACTTGACCAGTCATTTTTTATTAATATATTGCCATGAAATATAGTGAGTACTAATGTGGGACAAGGGTCTGTTAGAATATTTCCATTAATAATCAGTGTTGCTGCAACATCGACTCAGACTCGTATACAACTGACTAAAGACCTCTATGCGTACAAAATTCAGCTGACTTGAACTAACCTTCATGTGTATAAAATTCAGGTGACGTAAGAGCTAAAGCTTATTAATCTTTCTCACTGTCCACAATTCATCAGTCGGTTTTTGAAACACCATGAGGTGCACTCTAAATTCGGTCAAAAAATCATATTCAGATATATATGTATATATATATATATATATATATATATATATATATATATATATATATATATATATATATATATATATATATATACACATATATATATATATATATATATATATATATATATATATATATATATATATATATATATATATATATACAAATACACCCGAAACGAATCACTGGATGGTGTGGATTTTGGACAGGCAACAAAATAGATCCATATTTCTTCGCGGGTGACGTTGGAAATGCTGTAACTTAATTAATTACCGTAATAGGATGAGCGAGTTTGCTTGGTACGAATTGAATGCGTAATTTTACGAAAATGGCAACATTAATTTGCCGGCAAAATCTTGTGATTCAACACCGTGCGACTTGTTTTTGTGGGGTTATCTGAAGTTCAAGGTCTATGTGAGCAGTTCATAAACATTTGACGGCTTTAGAAACGAAAACCGACGCGTTGCTGATGAAATTGATTAATTGACTAAAATAATAATAGGAAATTGGGTGAAAAGCATTAAGATTTGCACCCGAATCTGAGGTGGCTAGTTATTAAACAGAATTTTACTTTAATACTCAATAAATATTCCATAATAAAATCAATAACTCACTTGTTTAAATTGGGCCAACTTTTATCAGCACCTAGTATAGCACTGCTTTTATTGATATTTTTTGTTAGTTTTGTTTGAAAAACAAACAAAAAATATATCATTATTATTTGAAATTTTCAGGGCAAGAATTTACAAGTAGAAGACTCTGTACAAGTACAAGTCTATTACGAGAGTCTATGTCCAGACAGTATTAAATTTATCACGAAACAACTTTATCCAGCATTCGCAACTCTTGGATCTGATAAAGTAAAGCTTGAACTTGTACCATATGGACATGCTCAGGTAAGCTGCCTAAATCGAGAACTTACTGCTTCTATTAATATTTACCATAAATGATTATTTAGTATATAATATAGCTCGTTATGTGAATCTAAGGCTATCATCACAGCTTTTATGAGCGTAACACTTAACTGAATTTCTTAACAACTCTTTAAGACATAGCAAATTTAAAAATTCGGTTAAATGAAACAATTATCGAATAATATATATATATATATATATATATATATATATATATATATATATATATATATATATATATATATATATATATATATATATATATATCACTTTAAGGTATATTTAAATCTGTAATGAGTAAGTACTAAACATCGTCCTTGTTTATAAAAACCCATTTTAATTATTTTTTATTTCGTAAAAATTTAAAAAACAATTTTTATAACATAAAATGCAGGGAGTGTTATAATTACTGCTTATCGTTACATTGTTCTCATTAATATGGTAGTTATCTCAAATAATATCAAGTTAAAATTTTCTATCACATTATTATTATTTTTTTTAATAAGATAGTCTGAGAGAAGTACCTATTGTCGCTGGATTTGATAAATCATTATACTGCGTAATATGACATGGCAGTTTTATATTACGTTACAAGTCCTTTTTTTAATTTCATATTTATAGTTCAATCTTAAAGAGTTATCATCATCATCATCAATAGCTATGCAATCTATTGTCGGACATAAGACTTGTTTATCCAGTTGTATCCCACTAGTCTTTTGATGTCGTCAGACCATCGGATTGGCGGGCATCCTCTACTTGTTTTCTCATTCCAGGGTCTCCAGATCGTTATTTTATGGGTTTAATTATCAGAGAGTCTTGCGATATGGCCCGCCCATCTCTACTTCAACTGCTTACCCATTCAGCTACATCAGATATCTTGCACCTTTCATGAATTTCTTCATCAGTCAGCCTATCTCTCAACATCCTCATTTCCATCGTTGAGCTACTTGTAGATGATTTATAATTTGTTGAATCAAAGCACACGTTTCCGTTTCGTATGTCAATACTGGCAACACGCATTGATCAAATGTGTTCACTTTAGTGTGTTCAGGACATTGGAAAGGAAGATGTTCAGCAGTTTGCCAAATGCCGACCAAGCTAATGATATTATCCCTGGTAAATCCGCTTTCAAGTTTTCTTTGGATATTACCATTTTTGTCCAAGATATACGTATCAATCCGTTCTTGTGATTTTCGCGTTTTCAATGTTCAGTACTGCTTATTTTTCACAGTCGTCATTTGTCATGAACACGGTTTTGGCGATATTTATCTTCAGACCAATTTCTTTGGACTTGTTGTTAAGTTTGTTCGGCATTTCTTCCATTTCTTCTTTGTTGTTAGGTATAAGCACAATATCATTCGTGAATCGCAAATGATTGATTTGCTCTCCTATATTTATATCCTTACTTGTCCATGAAAGTTATTGGAACGCCAACGTGAACAATTTTGGCGAGTCCCCTTGACATATCCCTAGTAACTCTAACTTTAAAGTAGACTTTCATTGTAAATCTGAAATAACCCAGGGCTGACATTCTGTAAAAAAATAAAGGAAAACACTATCATAATAAAGATCTTTTGTCTGTGTTGCTTCTATTAAATGTAGTAGATTTGTCATTCTCTGAAAGAAATAATGAAAAGGAAAGTGAAAAAGTGTGCTTACAGAATCGTACAACAGGGTCGTTAAAGTATTGGAAACAATTATTAACATGGGCCTTAATAAAATACACTGAGCACTAACTGACTTATAGCTAGGTTACATTTGTTAATCATTATATTTAGAAACGTTTAACGTCCTTAGATTAATACAAAAAGATAAACTTAGACGCTCAGGGGACGATGATTATCAGAAACTTTTTCTACTGTATTAAAAGTACAGGGCGTAAAAATAATCGGCCTCTCTCAGCCCAGATTGGCTAGTAAGCGTGGCGGGAGGAGGTTTGTTAACGCTTCTGTAGAAAAGGTTACCAACAATGGTTGTCCATTGAAGCACTAAGTTTCTTCATTTTATTAGTTATTAGTTATTTATGCTAGGAAATATTACATTACAGTATAAATTTTATATTAACGATGGTCAATCAACAAGTAAGGAGACAAAGAACTATAAATAAAAACATAATTATATAAGAATAAGTAGCATAAGCTGACATTCTCCTCATCAGTTTTAAACAGTTGTTTGACCAGTTTCGGTAATAATAACATCTGCTATTTATTAAATAATGGCATATACTATCGAAATCTTGGGAAGAACAGCATTTATTGATGTAGGTTTTGGTTATTTGACGAAAGAAAATCGAATTTTGGAAACAAAATATTAGTATGTCACGAGACTTGGATCCATTATTATAGCCCTGAATATACTTATAAAAACATAGTTAAAGTAAGGTTCAAAAATCTCACTTTACCTTTGACCGGCAATGTGATGCTAGTGATATGCTGAGATGTAAGAGGTCTAATTCTCTGGATTTCTTTGGAAGTACTAGGCATTATTAATAGTCAGTACTATAGTGAGATCCTTGAGAGTACATTAAAGCTTACGGTCTTGAGAAAATGACAGGATTTGTAAAGAAAAACACTACTGTTACTCAAAAGAAGTGCTAGCTCACACGCCGCATATATCGAAAAATGAGGCTGTGAAGAACTTTTACGAAATCCATTTTACAGATCAGATTTCTTTTGGCTTAGTTTCCGGTAAGAGTCGTCAAGTGACGTCAAAATTCGAAATAACGAAGAAACAAAAATAAATGATTAAAATGGTTCTCACTTGAAGAGACAAATTTTCTACTGCTAGAATAAAAAAAACTAGGAAATGATTGGTACAAGTGTATAAGTAGAAAGCTATTATGTCGAAATATTGTCAATAAACCAAGTTAAACTATAACCATTTGTTTCTTTCCCATTTAATTTTCTTTTTAAATAAGATACACTGAGTGCTATGTACCTGTTATTATTGTGTTATATTAGTTAAGTGTTACTCTAGCTAACAGTAAAATAGGTCACTTTGCCAAATATACCTAAACCATAAAAATTAAATATTAAAGGAGATAGAGGCCTTCGAAGTTTTTTGCATTTATAAAATTGAATCTGCAAAATTTCGTTATGTATGTATATCCAGCTATAATAGGCCAGTTACTCGATACTTAATAGTTTTCTTTCAAAACCTTGATCATATCAAATATATTTTTAAAGAGCATAGGGAAATATAGAACAGTGTAGGGTGACATAAAGAAAATTTGTGTATTGTAAATTACCATTTATTTTCTAGCACTCATTTGTTTTTCATGTACTTAATCTTACCTAGAATTTAGCTAAAATATTGGGTTCGATCATTGCTGTAGGGAATAGACACATGCTTCAGTACGATGTGATGGTTGCATTAGGTACAGTTTTGTATAATTTTCAGGTTATTGTTTTTTTTTTTAATTTGAACTTTATATACACGTATGAAGGTAAAAATATTGTTCCAAGACATAGAATTGAATAAATTAGTGCAATATAAAGTCAATTCTTCCTTTATTTTAGAGTTTGAGGTATCGAGGGATTAGAACAAGAAATTACTTGAAAAGTTGATGATTGATACAAACTTTTACAATATTTTATTAAATAAATTATAAAAATTAATACAAAAATTATGTAACTTTGCGAAATGCTGCTTTCATCTTCTTATAATAATTTTATTTTTTATTATTTAGACAATTGATAATGATAATGGTACCAAAAGCTTTACATGCCAACACGGACCACTTGAGTGTTACGGAAATAAAGTTCATGCATGCGCTATTAGCTTAAATACATTAGAAAACAGCACAGAATTCGTGTTTTGTGGTGAACGTTCTGAAGATCCCTCGAGTGATATTATTTTTAAAGAGGTATGTATTTTTATTAAAAAAATAAAAAAAAAAATAAATCTAAGACAGTACTAAGACGAACATTTAACAAATTTTCAAATGTCAACTCAGAAAGACTAGCTTGATTCTACTTATCTCTTTATAAAATATGTCTTCAATAGAAAACAGTGCGTATTCTTTTAATTTTATGTTAAAAATTTAATATCACAAACAGACGTACATCAAAATATATGTACCTCTACCTAGTTTTCAAAAATATTAAGTATACAAATTATTTTTCGGCTTTTATATATCAACTTTAACATTTATTTATAATAAACTAATACAAATTCAATCTTTAAGGTAATCTTCTCCACTGTCTGCACATACTTGTTATCTGTCAGGCATTTTTCGGATTCTATATCGGAAAAATTATCGTTGTTTGATGCGAGGTTTTTTTAGACCATTTTTAACTAATTTGAACTGTGAATCAGTTCGGTAATGTTGTAGAGATCGGAATAAATGCTTATTATTATTAAGGATTAAGTTTGGAAAAAACGCCACATAAGGACACTTTTCTACCTAAAACGATTTTCAAGGTCTTTTTTGCTGTGAATTATGCTGTATTATCTTACTGCAGTACCATTGTTCTTCTCCAACTGCCAGCAAACGGTCTTTTTTCTTCACTCACATGAAACAGTTAAGTTGGTAGGATCCAAAAGTTATGGTCTGGCTAGGTTGTATTACCTCATAATAGATCATGACCCTCTTATCTCACTAAATGCATAGCAATACATTTTTTATTGGATGTTCGATTTTGGGATGCACGTTGATAGCTCAACTAAATAATAATAATAAAAGTGTTTTATTTGCCAATTATTACAATATTAAAATATACATGATAAAAAAATATTTTCCTATATATACACAGAATGTAAATAGCAGGTTAAAATCAATTTTAAAAAGTTTCTGGTTTAATCTTTTTGGAAAACTACAATAAGTTATTTCCTTTTCTGTCTTGCACATTACCATTACACCTGCTATACCCAAAAATGTAAACATAGATATGAGGATGGATCCAAAATTTTGTAAAAAACAAGGTGAATAACATTTTTTTTGCAAAAACTACAAAATACATTTGATCTAGCTAGATTCCATTTTTTATTTTCTTCCAAAAAAAAAAAAATCGTCTCGAACAGAGCATAATACGATATGCATACATTCGATAAAAATTTGTTCCCCCCAACCAATTTTGGAGGTAAGGAAACAATAAAAAGTTACTTGAAGTTAAATCGGGGTAATATGGTGAGTGGGGAACTATTTCGAAGCCCAGCTCGTGCACTTTTGCCATTGCACCGGCCGATGTGTAAACAGGCGCATTGTCCTGGTACAGGAGCCTTTTTTTGTTCGCTAATCTTCACTCACTGTTTTACCCATTCCAGATAGTCAATCTTCATAATACCCTGTGAGTTCAAAAAAACAGTTGCTATCACTCTTTCCGCTAATAAAACTATTTTAACTTTTTTGGTGTACTTTCACCTTCGCCAACCCACTGTTGTGACTGTCGTGTTTTTCTCCGGGGTGTACTGGTAGATTCATGCTTCGTCTACAGTCATAAAACGACATCAGAAGTCTTACGGATTACGCTGCAACTTTTCCACAAACCGCGGTACTAGTCGCGCACTGAGCTTTTTCATAAACATTTAGAATTCCCATTCATATGAGATACCTACCACTTCGACAATTTCACGAAGCTTAACATGACTATCTTTCATCACGATAGCATAAATTTTATCGTTTTTTCTTCAGAAGAAACCTCAATCGTGCTTCCTGAACGTGCAGAATCTGCAGTGCTCGTACGGCCAGATTTAAATTCATTTATCTCGTAATATGTTAAGTAGTCTTAAGTGCTAGTATAGAGTCCCTATAAACCTTCTTCAGTTCAGTTTCTATCTTGGCCGCAGTCCACTTTTTTAAATAAAAAAGTGTTATCACTACACGATACGGCTTTTTCCATTTCTGTGAAATGTGTAACATCTATCACTTACGATAGCTGTCTACAAACAACTGCGCATTTCATCTGTTTAAAATGGTTACACTGCTACATTTATTTTTCCTGATAAAATTACCAGAGTTTAAGGACACTGTGTATGTCCCTTAAAATTTAGCAACAAATTTTTAAAATGATATTTAAATTTTCTAACTGATAAAGTTTTAAAACTTTCAAGAATATTGTTGTTGAGTTTATAGATATTGTAAGGAAAAAACTCTTATAAAAAGATGTGCTGTGAGATGGAGGGGATATGTAGTCTCGACCCTTTTTATTAAGTGTGCAAAAAGGAGTTCTGTAGCAAATTTCAGCTGTTAGATATGTGGAACGATTAAAGAGTATTATTGAATGTTATTGAATGTAATAATCTAACTGCATGCAGTTTTCTGCTATTCTTTCATGAAAAGCCATGTTATTTTATTTAACTTGTAAGAAAAATTGTCATAGAGTATCCATTATATTAACATTAATACCCAGAAATACAATTTCTCATATCCACTTCTCATTATAGGTGACAGTTTTATATCCCACGAAAATTCTTTTTCTTGAACATAAGAGCAGGGGAGTATTGTAGCGTCTGCTTTTGTTCTTAGTAGTGCCCTCATAAGGGAGTTTCCGGGAATCCTTACGAATCATGTCTAGCTGCTGTAGACTGTGAAAAAACTCGACTTGTTGGGTCACTCTAAATGCATTTGCAGGTTTTAGTTGATTTGGCAAGGATATCTGTCCAAATTGGCTCATCAACCTGAAGGTTATATCTACAACCGATTTTTTGGGTTATATTCTCATTATTATACGAGTACGTCGTTTTGAAGCTAGAATGATACTAGATACTAGAAAGCTAAATGGTCCTTTAAAATGACTGTTGGGAAGAAAAAAAAAATCAGTTTGAATAGATTCTGTAGAGAACGAAGGATTGATACCTTAAATTAATTTGTATGCTTAATATATAAATTTTCCTTTTTTGTGTTAAAGGTTAAACAAAATGTACCCAAATTTAAAAATGAGGTAAAAACACACACCAGACACTAGGCAGCGTTTTGTTCAGAGTTTTAGTTAAATATAAGCGTAAGTTCATACATGTGTGAAGAAATGAACGACTACTTATTGGTGTCGATCAACATAATTTTATTATTATATTAATACATATTTATATTTTATTAGGTAATGAAATTATCGAACACATATAGAACGTAGGTAGGTTAACGTATGCCGTAGATAAACATTTAACGCCAATTTAAATTTCATCTTTGAACCTTATGTTGGAGGCTATATGGGGAAGTTTTATAATTTTTTTTCTTAGTACGAGCAGTGTGAGAATTTTTTCTGGTTTTGGATTTTCAATAAACTCTTAAGCGATATAACATACACGTCTTTTTGAGCATTTTTGGAATCGAAAAATGTGAAAAATAGTTTTTATTTTTCATTATTTCTAATCTTAATGGAAATGGCATGCAAGGGGAAATAATTATAAAGTGACCTTACAAAACATGTTGACTTTATGACTTGTATGTACAAGGGAATTACTCGGTAAATAACGGTAGGATACAACGAATTGTACCAAATACGCACACCTAGTACTCAATCGGAGGTTGACACAGCAGCCACAAGCCGACAGAGTGGTTGGCATAGCCAACACTAAAGGCAGGCAGCGAGATTTGCGAGGAATCAACCTCAGACCTTATGTGGTTTAACGTAAAACAACTGAAAATAGGCAAAAAGCCCATATTTCAGTAGTCTACCCACTGTTCTCTTATTCGTCCATCCATCCCGAGACGTGTTTCGCCCTATCACGGCTCATCAGTCGGGCTAGGATCGACGAAGAAGAGAACAGAATTTTAAGTACTTTATTCCGGCACTTACGGAACACAACGTTGGATGGATGGACGAATAAGAGAACAGTGGGTAGACTGCTGAAATATGGGCTTTTTGCCTATTTTCAGTTGTTTTTCGGTAAATAACCTTAACAATTTCTATATATATATATATATATATATATATATATATATATATATATATATATATATAATATATAGTTTTGGAATTGTACTTAAAATTGTTAATACGGTGGTTTGAAAAAAGCATTAGTATTAGTAAATATTTCTAAAATATTTACTTTCGCAATTGACCAATCTCTATATCAAAGTAAATTGAGGAAAATTGCAGCTAAAATTAGCATGGTCGTAACTTTTAAGTTAAAGTAATTTTAGCTGTTATTATCCTCAAATTATTTTGTATATTATATGTGAGTTGACATAAAATAACTAAAAACATTACTACATTTACTGCGGGAAAGTTAGTTTAAAAATATATGATAATCTCTCTATGTATGGACCAATAATGAGCACTTATATCAACATGGGTACATAATTTAAGAGATGATCACGCATCTGTGTGATTTAAATTTACAAAGCTGCAACAAATTTTCCTTATAAATTATCTTATAAGAAAATATGTCATTCATTTTTAGTGTGCAGACACGGTTGGCATCTCATGGACGGACATTAAAGAATGTGTTACTAGTGGCAAAGGCGATGATCTGCTTGCAGCATATGGAAAAGAGACTGATTTAGTTAATCCAGATTTTGTTCCCACTATTATTTTTGATGGTGTGTTTAACCAAAAATACCAAGATGAATCACTGATTTCATTTAAGCCTTTGGTTTGCGAATTTTTAGGATTTCCCTCTCAATGCAGATGTTAAATTATAGTAGTATATAATAATAAAATCTTCTGTAAATTATTGTCTCCAAAATTTAATATTTTTGTTCAATCAAGATCACTGGCAGTATATAATGTAGTAATATAATAATAACGGTTACTTTACTTTATTTTAATTAGTCCTTCATTACTATACATTTTTAGATTTGAGGTGACTCAGGTAAAATTATAAGCAGCCAGGTTACATAGGTAATTCTTAAAAAGAAAATACTATACTATTATATATTTTACGAACAAGCATAAATAGAAGTGCCTATATATATATATATATATATATATATATATATATATATATATATATATATATATATATATATATATATATATATATATATATATATATTGTAAACTATATAGAAGTTGCTTACTTAAAAAATATATATTTTTTTTAAATTAATGATATTTTCAAATTTTTTTATTTCCTGGTAATTGGTTATAATAATAACTTCCAGAGAATTGCGAACTATTTGTATATTGTACATATTTGAAAGAGCTTAAATTGATATTATTGTGATAGATGATCGTGTTTATTGCTTCTCTTTTCAAATGGATAGTTTTTATAAATAAATACCTATAAGAGTCAAAATTTATTTCATTGAAAAGTATGACAAATAACGGAAGTTCTATTTGCATCTTCTGCCCGTCCTCAAACCAGTATATTGTAGCTAAATGGGGAATAGAAGTAGTTGTTTGTAGAAATGCAATAACGTCCATGACAGCACTACCGCATTGTCTTAAAGGTGCTGTAAAATACCAAAATTAATGTTCCAGCACTTGGCAACGTTGACGGGCATTACGACATCCTCGCCGATATTTTTAGGATATGAAAAAGGGTAAAATCCCCACTCAGGTGGGAAGGTGAACGATAAAAAAAAACGAATGAGTCAAAGAAATCCAACTCCTGAGACCCTTTCCAAATTTATTATTAAATGATTCATGGCACACTAGTAGTAGAATGATTTTATTGTTGAGTTAATTTTTTGGAACAGTTTGCCTAGGGTTGACGCTGTTACAGGTATGGAGACGTCATCTACATATATAAACCCTCCAACTTTCTTTATATAGTTCGGCAGATCGTTCACATTCAACAACAGAAATAATAAGGGTCCTAAAATTTCTCCTTGAGAGGTTTCCAGTTCGCAGTCGTATAAACCTGACAACTCTCCAGCCACGTTTACTTGCAGTTTTTTTTGTGTCATATAAGTTTACAGCCAAGCGCCTAATAGGTTTCTTAATCCTAGGACGTTTAAGACATGAAATGAAGATTAAGAGTCTCAAACGCACTGGATAAATTAAACAATATGCTACACATAATTTATTTTCATTAACATTATCACATACAAAGTCAACCATTTCTGCGCAAGCAATTTCTGTAGAATGTTTTTACGAAAGTCATGTTAGTTCGATATAATTATACTATGTTTATCAAGACAGGATACTAATTGTTCATAAATAACTTTGGAGAAGGAACTAAGTATACATTTTCTACATTCGCAGAGATATTTTTATATATACAACTTTTGAGTCTCTTAAAGTAGTTAAAAGCTGCTCTGATTCCGAAAGAAAGGAAAATTAACTTAGGTTGGTATTAATCTTACGTGGGCTTAGCACCATAGGACATTTAATTATCCTGGAAAAACTCGTCATTTGTCTTTTTTTTCCATATACCGACAGCCTAGATACAGCGACGAGCAGTACAACACACCCTGTTATTCGAAAGATAATGGTATATTTTATTAGTAGGATAGAAGAACATTTCTAAACTCTCGCTTGCTTTACCTTCAATGTGGAAGAAATGCAAATAATACTTTTATTTGCTGAGATCCAGAAGATTTATTACTATTATTGTAGATTATAATATATTGTTAAATTTGGCAATGCATGTTACTGGCTCATCTTAAAACAAATAATGTCATGGAATCCGACTTATGCGAGTTATGTGAAACTGTTGGCGACTTGAATCATTTTTTTAATGTCGCAAATATAGTAATAATCTATACCCAAAATTAATAAAGAACTACTGTATATCAAGACCGTTAAACCCTCTTGATGTGCTTACACTTTTAGACAATTTTCAAACTGAAAGGATCGCTATGTCTTATTCACATGAAACTCATATTAAATTTTGAATTCTGGATATAATTATTTTATTATCCCGGGCCTACCTGTTTTAAAATGCTCTAATCGGCCCATAGTGAGGAGAATGTAAAACTGTCCATGTTCATGTTAGGGAAGGTCGGTTTTTGTTTATCATTTTATAAAAAGTAGCAACGGCTCAATCTTTGCTAACAGTTTTTGATACACTAATAGCTAAGTTAAAGTGTTCCAGTTAGGGATTGGTTGTATGGCAGAACTGCCCAAGCCACAATTAAAAAAATATGTATTAGCTGGAAAAGATATTTTTAAATTGATAAACTAATACTTTTTATGATATTCGTAACCAAAAGAAAGCTAGCGTACCATTTTCCGAATGCGTTCAATCCGAAACTCTTATTGCTATATTCATGGTATTTTTAAAGTACCCGATTAGATCTCTCATACCTTCAAGTCCTATCTTTCAAGACTAAGCTGTTTCAAGTGTGGATTTGTTACTCTTAAAACGGTTTACTCTCAACGTCTGTTTTTGAGTTCACCAATGAGTTTGGTACTTAATATCTTCTCATTTCGCCGCGTTTTGTATTGTCTAGTAAAAATCGATTCAGGTTCTTAAACCTAGTAGTGCAGGAGACATACTTTTAGATCGAGTGGAAAAGACACTTTCATTGTTTTGTTTTAGTAATAAATAAAAAAAACCGGTCAAGTGCAAGATGGACTTGCGCAATTAGTGTTCCGTACCGTGATGGCTTTTAAAAGAACATAAAATCCTTAGTAACGCTAAATTAATTAGGTCTCTGACATATAGATATCTTAAAATCCAACATGTATTTTTACGTTTTTTCTTAGTCAATAATGTATAATGTATAATATGTGTATAATATGTTATAGCATCTTAGCTTCCTAGAAGCCAATAAATCAATTTAGAATTTCGTAATAAAAGTGTAAAACAAATACTTACTACCTAAATATTTAATTACAAATAAATAAAATAAAATTATTTTTT
>CM032454.1:93422828-93427020 GCA_019049505.1 Pachyrhynchus sulphureomaculatus | reverse complement strand
ATTTTTTTAGTAATAAATCAAACTCACGAAGGTATAAATCCACAATTTTTCTTCTATGAAGAAATATAAATGTATTTTTAAATTCCCCTACAACGATCTCCCACTTGATTTTAAGAATATTAAATTTGTTACACTACATGACATGTTTTCGGATTTCCGTCAATAATATTATAATTTGCCAGTAGAACCCACACTTAATCCAACAGAATTTGAGTCCAATGAATCTTTTATGTTATCTATATTAACTGCTCATATTAACGAGATTTTCTACAGAGTGGTCCAGTAACAGTGAGGATTGAATTCGAAAAAAGACAAAATTCCAGTTACAACAACATTATATTGTCTAATAATAACGATAAAATATTTAACTACAATTCTTTGACGAAATAGTTATAAATGTTATATTTTATAACATTTAATGCTACAATTACTATAACAAAATAAATATTTTTAAAACATATTTTTAATTAATACAATGTTTTCATCTTATCCTAACAACTCAAACTCTACTAATAATTTTAAAAGTTTTTTGTTTTTAAATAGCATTTACACGCTTGTGCTGCTTTTTAATGTTCCGTACGGAACACTTATGGGATCACCAAATTGAAATTTGGCATAGATATATTAATTGATTGCCTAATCAGAATCTGGTTTTGAGAGTTAAATTTTGCCTTAAGGGGTTAGTTTTGAGGGCTGAAATCCGAAGTAAAAAAAAACTTACCAGGTCATTGCAAATTGCAAAAATCCATATCCTTACCGTTATCTCGGAAAGAATTGTAACATTCATTTTTTCCTAGATTTTAAGACCATGTTATGTTACTGCTTTTCTCCTTATAATTCGCATTTTTTTTCCCTTTTTGTATCAAGCAGTGTTTACTAACTTTTAAGCAGTGTAGTTCACTCGGATTTCTAAGCCGTTTATATTATAGTGTGCATTGCTGGTTTTCTACCGGATTTATTTAATTCGTTTCGAATGCGTCGATTGGCTGGACATTTGTATCCGGGAAGCAGCCATCTTAAAGACGTGATTTATACGGAATTGAGAGAAATAATCAAGGGTCCGGATGACACCGATCAAGGCTTTTTCCATCAAGCCGCAGTAGGCTTTTTCCATCAAGCCGCAGTAGGCTTTTTTCATCGAGCCGTAGTAGGCTTTTCCCATCATAGAGCCAAGTCGTGGCTTTTCCCAACGTGGAGCCGTAGTGGCTTTTTTCGACATGAAGCTGTAGTAGGTTTTTTTTCAACATGTAGCCGTAGTGGGCTTTTTTCCATCATGTAGCCGTACTGATATTAGTGATGGAGTAGTGTGAAAACGGTTTTAGTGTTCAAACAAAGGGGAAACATCTGTGTTTTGAACATCGCACCTGGACAGGCCTAGAAGCTCGTAAGAAAACCGTAAATCACCAGAATGTCCATCCGTAGACCTATTTTCCCGCAGATAAGTGTATTTCAGATAGTATTGAACTAATAACTCGTGAAGTGAACCTCACGAACCTTTTACATCGTGTGTAGCAAAGTTTTAATCCTGATTTAAGGACTTTATTTAGCAACACCACCTATTAGACTAAGTTTTTTTTGTAATATAGGGTAACAACAGGACCGCAAAAGTTAGAACTTTTAAGTTAAACATTAATAAACCTTTTTTTTTCTTGTTTAAGGCTAGTGTTTCACTGTACCATCTATTTTACTTTTCAGGTCAAAATTTTCCTTAACAATTACATAACCTTTCAGTGTTTTTTTCATTTTTCTAGCTGAAGTTAGATTCTTTTTATTTTAAAATGGATGGTGACCAAAATTTGTACAACCAAATTTTTAAACAACCATAGAGACTATTACCAAAAGACGTACAAAAATTATCTCTTACCCATATTACTCTACCAAGAAAAACTGAGCTAGTATATGTTTAATTTCTTTAGTTCTTTTAATATCAGTATTCACTCAATTCATTCTCAGAAATTATGAAAGGGGAACGCCACAAGTAGTGCCTCAATGTGCGGGCGAAGTTGACAAGCCACAAAATTGCGTCTAAACGTGAGGCAATCTTCATCATACGACACCGTATGGATCAAAATATTTTGGAGAAATCCTGGACTATCCTCCATAAAGTGTAGATTGAGCGAAAATTATCACGAGTGCATTATCTGCTCAGTATATATCACCACTACACCAAACACTTTACTTTTGCACTCGACGCGTGTTTCCTTAACGTAGCTCCTGATGAAGCTAACATGGTTAGCGAAACGCGCGTCGAGCGCCAAAAAAAAAGTGTTTGGTGTTGTAGTGATATATACTGAGCAGTATCATTGTACCAAAGATTCCATATTCCCATCTTAGACGAATGCATTATGTTTGCTAATTTATCTGGTATATAAAAAAAAAACTTGAAAACTATGTTTCTTGGCGTATGTTAGAGCTTTTTGTAATATACTTTTAAGTACATTACCGTAACCGAGTGGCGAGTTGCCCTTGTACCGAGATATAATTATATTTTATCTATTTATAATATATAAATAGGTATCTAAGATGATATAACTATTATACAATATTGACTAAGAAAAAATGTGAAAATACATATTGGGTCTTAAGGTGTCAGAGATCTAATTAACTTGCCCTAGGTAATGATTCTATTTTGCCTCTGACATAATGAACTCTTTATGAATTTCTACCACTAATTCCTCCATTTTTCTACAGTTTTAAAAGTTTTTCCATATTTTTTTCGCCCGCTGAAAGTTCTAAAAGTTCTTATTCGCCCTTAATGATATGCTCAAACACAACAGGATCTTAAATATAGATTTTCAAACCGACAACTTCTGGAAAAAATCCATTTTTCCTTAATTCCTTTACAAATTCTAATATCTAAATATAAATTTGCCAAATCATTGTAATAATTGACCCAATCATGCATGGAATAATAAAACAGTTTGTTAACTAATTCACCAAAGTTTTATGCAATTTATTAATTTGTTGGTGCAAATCAAAAACTGATTGGTTATATGTTGACTTTATATTCTTATGATACTGAATGCGAACAGTTTGGCGAATATCTACATAATAATTAACTCCCCTCCTCTACTCATCACATTTTTTTATCGCCTCCGCCTACATAAGCAAATCGGCGTGGATGTCGTAGTATCCGTTAACGTTGTCTAAATGCCGAAACATACATTTGTACTTCACGGCGTTTTTTAGACAACGTGGTTGCGTTGCACCGGGCGTTATTGCATTTCTGCAACAGCTACTACTCATGTATTTACCCAAGCTAAAATATACTTAAATAAAATAACAAATAAGTACACTGACCTGTCAGGATTGGAACCCGGGATCCTTGATAAGGTATATCGACACGATAACCAAGAAGCTGGGCCGCCAGATGGAAGGGCATGGTTATTTCGTTGGGAAGAGTCACTTGGCGTATGTTGAGAGGAGGCATAAATTACTATTTATTTTTTTTTTTGGAGAAAGAGTTACCATGTTTGTTGGGGAGAATCACCCTGTGTATGTATATATATATATATATATATATATATATATATATATATATATATATATATATATATATATATTATATATATTAGTACTTAAATTTTTATTTTTTTTGCTAGGAAAAGTTAGTTTGTTTGTTGGAAGGAGTCGCTTTGTTGAGGGAGGAGGAGGAGGTATTTTCACCAACTACCTACTTTTCTCCTTTGAAAATATTACTTGTAACGATGTTTCGGGGTACACATTGCTTTTGGTTGAATTTCGGTTAAGAAACCTAAAGGTTAAATCTTCGACGCCACCCTTGGAGACCGTATTGTAAAGGATTTGCCGGCCTCGGGCAACTTGTTACAATATTTTTTTTGTTATAATAAAATCAGTGGTCAATAGTTTTCGCTTGTCAATTAAAAATCGTAGAGCTGTCCTGAAAATTTACCTTAAGAAGAGAAAGAAATAAAACAAACGGTTTAAAATTATAAGTTCCAACTCTATTATTTAACACTATTCAAGCTAAAAGAAATAATGTTAAACCCAAGGGGCGGACATTTTCTACTGTACTAAAAATACAAGTACAACCGCGAAGATAGTCCTAAATTCTTAACATCGATCTCTATATCTGAAAGGCTGTATCCTCATCGTGTTTTGTGATTACGTGATATTCACGTTAAATTTTACGTTTCTACTTAAGTGCTAGTTGGTATAATATTTGAGTGTA